>CM062811.1:1154301857-1154739357 GCA_031772625.1 Pinus tabuliformis
CAAAGCTTTATTATATTTTGCAGCAGCTTCAACAGATAAGGCGGCTCTTTTTTCACTTAGAAACCGGCAACCAGCGGTCATACCGCCATGGGATACGTACTTGGTCGAAGTTCTTTTAGCTCAGGTTCACGGCATCAGAGCGAATTGGTCCCGACTCCGGAGAATATATTCTAAATCGAGGTGGAGCGTAATCAGTCGAAGGTCGAAAGTTCTGGTCTGCTCGTTTGGTTAATATTTGGCCTCGAAAAAAGATATTCTATAATAAGGTGGTGTTCCCTTTTACAGGTCCCCACCTTGTCGCTTTCAATCTTAAAATAACATTGTTTGTGTTGTATCTAAACTTTGAGAATCTCAAGTAAGTGGGGGAGTTGAACTTCAATGACTCCTATCAATGCTTGGGTCGTGTGGTGGGGTGGTTATATAATTATTTTTGTTTTTTTATGCAGGTATTAGGTTGGTGTGTCTAGTAGTGTGTGGAGGTTAAAAAATATATATATATTTAATTAACCGAATTATAAATCAATGACATTTGGAATTAAATGATGCAAAGGTTTTAGATAACTTAAACCCTTTAATAGATGGAAAACATGACATTTTTTATATAGAAAACAAATATTGTCTCTATTCCATTTAGAAGATGAAAGGTGGTGAAAGTCAACCAAACCTTTACCTCCAAGACAAAGTTATTCACTCAATGAATATGAAATCAAAAAGAAAGTGACAAAAGATGAGAAAATTCTAATTTATTCTTTAGTTACATATTATAATGTGTATCTTTAATAAGTATTTGTTGTATACGTGGAGTTTTATATAATATATATTTTTTTAAATGGTGAAGTAGTTAAGTTGGTAATCTTTAATATGGGCTAAATAAAGTATGTACTGGTATATTAGAGGTTGGAATGTTAAAGAGAGTATGTAATTGTATATTATTGGGCTGAATTTCAAAATAATATAATGTAAAAAGTACTTGTTGACATTCACTAAACTAAATAAAGTATATAAGTGATTTGGAAGACATATTTTTGATTTAATATATATATGAATGAGAAAGATGAAATAAAAATATTTAAGAGAAAGAAGGGTTTTGTTTTTTGGTGGATTATAGCTTTTAGGTCTAGATGGGTTTTGGAAGGGGTTAGTTGAAATTCTTGTCTTCAAGGTTTTTCTAGTTTTTTATTTTGGATAAGGGATGCGATTGGATTCAAATAAATAGCTATTCTCTACTTACTGTTAATCCGTTCAATAATTGTTATTAGTGTTAAAAAATTTGCTCATGCTTGTGCTTCAAGATATGCTAAGGATGAAGAGATCTTTTACTTATTTTTTATGTGCTCATATCTATAGGGAAAGGAACCAAAGAGCGGATTGCTTTTCTAAACAGGGTTTGGTCATAGATCGGGGCTGCTAGTACAACACAGAATACATAAGACCTAATCACTGCGAGTTTTTCCACAGTCCTTTCATGGACAAGACAGAACAGGATGTGATAGTTGAAAGATAAGACAACATCATAGGATATGCTCCACATTTTATTTTTGCTCTATATATGTCCATATCGGATACCGTATATATTTGTTGTTATTACAGTTGGTACTGAGGAATATTCAAAATTTTGAACTTTTGCACGGATCTTTGTCAATTTTTTTGTTTGACTCGTATATTTTTATATGGTTTTGAGGCATATATTAGAGACTTTTTGATATTTGCATGCTTTTGTGAGGCTTTATATAAATCTCAAAGAATTCGCTCTTGAAGTGTATAAACATAATGTAATTTTGATCCAAAGGAATGAAACTACTTCTTTTTTCGCAGGAAAATTATATATATATATATATATAAAATCCATGTATAAAAAAAATTATAAAGATTTAGTAAATGAAATTAGTTATTTGAGTAGGATGGAGATTGAAATGGATAAAGTGAGACATGTGAGTAGGTGACAAAGTATAAGGAGGTAATGGATATATTAAAATAAATTTGATTAAAAAAACTGACAAAGCATATGGGGGTAATAGATATATTTAAAATAAATTTCATTAAAAAAACTTTAACCATGGGAGACAAGTTATAAGGGGGTGATGGATGATGTGGAACATACATTAAGAATGAGTTTGATTAAACAAAATTTTAATATAAAATAGAATTTTTAATAATGGTTAGTTACAGAATTTTGAAATAATATGTGTTATATTTGGAATTTTGCAAAATATTAAATTTTTATTTTTATTTATGGTGAATTTAATCTTTAAATTTTGTCTTCACACTGCGTTAACATATAAATTAAGTATTTAATAAATTAAATGAAATACATTGAACAAATAATATAATAAAAGAGTAGAGATAGAAAACAAAACAAATTGATTACACATATTAATTAATATATTTATAGGTATCAATCCATAATAAACATCAAAACATTTACTACATGATAGGTTTCACTTGTTAAAATTTAAAAAATTATAAAAATAAATAAATTATAGCTTTATTTTAAATTTTATTATTAATAATAAATAATAATAAAAATAATGAAAATGTTCTTTGCGCTTGATTGCTCTAAGGTGGCGACTAGGATCCAGCCCTAGCTGGGTGCCCGTCCTCCCGAGCTCAAGTTTTCCAGATGCCTTTTGATGTAGTCTTGAATCACCTCACCTTCTCAGTGGCAGTTTTTTTTTCAACCAAAGAAATCTCATCGGGAGCAAGTCTCTGGATTGCGGGACTTGTCGAGACAAAACCTCCACACATAGCCATTGGACCACAACCTCAGAACTACCTTCTCGGTTGCAATTATGTATTTTGCATCCTCTATTATGGGTAAACCATCTTACTCTGCTCCATCCTCTATGGTAGTCTCTCATGTTGTCATGGCTTCCTTGGTGGCTGGATCCAAATGTGAGTCTTCGGATTTAAAGTAATCTTTGTCTCCCTTGGTGACGAGCTCATTTTTGGCTTCTGGATCTCTTACCTCCAAATGTGCAACTTCCACTCAGCTTCCACCCTCAACTTCCTTAGCGGCGAGCTCGAAAATGATCCCTGGTTCTGGAAACACCTCAACGGGAGTTAACAAATCAGTGGTTCCTCCTTCCTTTAGTGAAATAGTTAAATATGTTCATGGACCCTCTTTCTCTAGGTTGACTATTCATGAAGCCCCCTCAATTAATTAATTAATTAAAAAAATAAAATAAAAATTAAAAAATCAGAAGTTGGCTTGATTTACAGGTTCAATGGCCTCTGGCCAAGGCTTATTGACCTACATTCTTGGATTTCTAAGCATTGGAAGCCCTTAATCTCTGGTGATTTGAACATTTACCCT
This sequence comes from Pinus tabuliformis, assembly GCA_031772625.1. Taxonomy (NCBI): domain Eukaryota; kingdom Viridiplantae; phylum Streptophyta; class Pinopsida; order Pinales; family Pinaceae; genus Pinus; species Pinus tabuliformis. Next base: position 1,154,305,171 of record CM062811.1, read on the forward strand.
CTGGAAAGAGCAAGGCTTGTCAACCTACATTCTTGGATTTCTAAGCATTAGAAGCCCTTAATCTCTAATGATTTGAACATTTACCCTCTGGAAAGAGCATTCTCTATTGTTGTCTTTGATAAAGTTGAAAACAAGGTGTTGATTTCTAAATCTAGTCTGTGGTTTTAGGGTAGTCTTGGGCTATCTTTGCAAGCCTGTTCCCCTCCTTTGGCCCTTTCTCTGCTTCAATCTTTACTGCTTTGGTTTGGGTAAGGCTCCCCAACCTCCCATTTCATATGTGGAATCTCTCTTCTTTGACAACAATTGGTAATGCTTTAGGTGGATTCTACTATAGGTGTAATGAAATTAAATACTACTTGAAGTCTACATATCCCCACATTTGCATGAAAATGGATTTTAGCAAAGGATTTCCCACTAAAGTCAAGTTAATAGGCTCTGACTATTTTTGGGTGTGAAAATTGGATTATGAAAATTTTTATTTTCGCTATAGAGCTTGTTATGAATGCGAGTATTCTCTCAAAAATTGTCCCAAAGCTAGGCAAAACAAAGTAAAGAAAAATAGTCAAAAACCAAGATGGATGGATGGCGCCAAATCATATCTCTACACAATTTATAATGAGGTTGTTATCCCTATTTCTCATAACGATGTCATTCTGCAAAAGGATTAAAAACCTTCAAAGATCATGATAGATTCTTTTAAAGAAAAGGGATTTTCAACAGCAAATCAAGTGAAGAAGGGTAGTAGCGTGGAGGTTTCGAGAAGCTTAGTGAATGTTGGTTCCCCAAGCGCTTCTTCTTAGAATTCTCTTGTAAACAAGGCTTTTGAAGATAAGCATCCAATTATGGACAGGGGAAAGAATATGTCTAAGCTCATTTCCTTTGAGGACGTTCCTCCAAGAAATAAGTTCGAAAAAAGCTCCTCCTTGGGTGGATCGGGGAGATGCGGATGAGCCTTGATTGGTTCAAAAGAATGAAATTGATAGTAGGCATTAATCAATGAACAGTGAAAAGACATTCTCTAGAAAACTTGGGTTTGATCCAAGTTGGAAAAAAGATAAAAAGCAATTCTCCAAAGATAACAAGAAGCCAATCAAAGCTAAAAGGAAACTAAGTTGAGAATGGGATTCAAATACGATTGGATTGTAGTGGTGTTTTGGAGATTTTTTAGATGGAATGGGAACAAATTTTTTTGTATTGTGGAGTTTTCAAGTAAGGAATTGAGTTGATCTTGCATGTTCAATCCCAAACCTTCAAGGAACCTTAGTAGCTCTTGTTCTTAGGATAATCATAACGATTTTGGGTTGGATCCTAACTTTATTAATATAATTTCAATACCCGTCTCTTTATATATATAAAACAAGATTATGATATTCTTAATTTGCAAATAAGTTTTTTTACAACACTATGGGCCAATACCTAGATATACATATCATGGAACAAGATTATGATATTCTTAACTTGTAAATAGGTTGTTACAATACTATGGGCCAATACCACAATTTATCAATGTCACGTGCCAAAAAACCATAATTTCCTCCATATGGCACTTGTTCATATAGCATTTTTTTAGTTAATCAATTTAATTAAAAAATAAAAATTGGCATAACTACTTCATAAATAAATATCAAATTTTGATTTGTACATACTATTATAAATATTCTAGAATATTTTATTGAAATTAATTAAAATAATTCAAATTATGATGTATTAGATGACTTCAAAATATTGAAGATATTGTATTTTATAAATTCAAATTCAAATTAAAGAAAATAAAATATGCATATTTTATTAATTTGAATAATTAGATTTTTATATATAAAAAATAAATTATAAACACGTTGTAGGGGTTTTTCATGGTGTTGAATCCACATATACATTCAAAAAACCAGTTTAAATAACAAAAGTCAAGATTCCACCTCAATTTTTACCTCCGGCACAAGTCGCACTAAAGACAACTCCATTTATAATTGAAAAAAATAGATTTTAATTAAATAATTAATATAGTTTATTTTAATTTTTGATTTATTAAGTGTTGAGATTTATTTTAAGATGTAAATTAATTTATTTTTTATAATTTAAAATTAAAAGAAAAAATTAGCTTTAAAATTTTTATTTTTATTTTCAACACTTTATTAATTTGAAGGTAAGATAGATCTATTTTATTGAGAAGGTTTTCGGTGATAATCACATCAAAATTCATTTGTCGAGGCTATAAACCACACTTGTTCATTCGAGTCGACAAATGAAACAAATGAATTTTGTTGTGATTATTGTCGAAAACATTCTCAATAAACTTGATATGGACCATAGAAGTCTAAATTCAATAAGATAGATTTATGTTAATTTTTTAATACCTTTATATATTTATATATAAACTTCACATCTTTATGTATTAAGAAAAGTCTTTTGGTAGAAATCACATGGGAGAAATTTTGGTTGACGCCTTTAGAACCAACCAATGTGGTTCATCATCATGACCACATGAAGAGGCAAACCATGGCAAAGACTTAAATAGAGAGCAATGTAGAGACCATAATATCATGTAACAACTATATTAAACAACTAGTTTTGAATAATATTTAATTTATGATATTAATTTATTAAAATCAAATAATATTAAATGAATTCTATTAAATAATTTATGTATAAAAATATTTTTGTTTTTAATTTAATTAAAACCTTTATTACTAGGAGATGCTTTCCACCCTAGTATGATAGATATGTTGTAATGTTTAACATTTTGACTTAGTCAAAATAAAACATAATTAAATTAAATTAATAATAATAATAATAATAACAATAATAAAATAAAAAACATAAAATTCTCCAATTTGTGGTTTTTTCCTATGGTATTCTTAAGCTATGGTTTTTCCCCATGGTATTCTTCTCTAATGTGACCTATTTAAAGGCTAATAATTAAACCAACCTAGATCCATCTTAACTCGGATCTACCAAAAGTCAAGAGAGATCAAATCTCTCTTGAGGTGCACACCTCTTTTAGAGTGAAAAGAAATTTGATTCCTCTCGACACTTGGTACATCCAGAGTGAATATGGATCTAGGTTGGTAATACATATAGTGATATACATATGAGAATGATGATTTTCTTTGAAATGTTTTATAACTTAAAAAAAATAAAAATAAAAATAAAAATAAAAATAAAATAAAATAAAATAAAATGATATATATATATATATATATATATATATATATATATATATATTAAGGTCATGGCCAAGTCACACACCAAGTTGGTGTATGAGACCCCCTTGTTTGAGAAATAAAAGATCTCTCTCTCTCTCTATATATATATATCATGGCAAAGTCAAATACTAAGTTGGTGTATAAGACCTCCTTCTTTATGAAATAAGGGGCTCGCCTTCACACAAGGATTTGACCTAAATGGTGATTGTCCCACATTGAAAAGCGCTTACTAACAAATATTGGGGCCCCACCCAGATTTGAAACTCAGTTAACCTACTTAGAGTACTTGTGAGTGGTTGTGTTAGGCTCAGGAGTATAGGGACAGTCCCTCCAACTCGACTCTAAGCCTCCTCCATGACAGGGGCAAGTCTATTGATTCTCTTGATACCAAAAAGTCTATACAAGTGTATATACTCTATCTCCCTCGAGTTTTGAATTTGTAACCTCTCAAAAGAAAACATGTGTTCTTAATCATGATAGCCACGCAAACCCTTAAAAAATAGTTTATTATAAATATTGAGTTTTTATATGTTTATCAACTTAATTTAAATATGAAATTCTAAAATATCATGATTACTATAATTATTAATGTGGTTTCTGGTAAAGTTAATCTATAATTTACAATACAATAAATTGAATTGAATGGACTTATTTTTTATCATTTTTCAATTAGATTGATATTATATTTTTTTATTCTTATTATTTTATTTAATACTTTATTACAACACTTTCTAGAATAAATTGAGCATATCTCGAAACCATAAAATAATAATAAAATACTTCATTATAACCTCTCTCAGTATTAAACTATAAAATACATTTCTCAATATAATACTAAATAATTATAAAATATTATTAACATATTCTTTCATAATTTTAAAGATATATTATTATATAATACCGATTAAAAATATCAGCAAAAATATTTTAAAAATAAATAAATAATAACCAAAGCATAAACCTTCTTTCAAGGTGGCATACATGCAACTTTATAAACACTTTGAGGTTGATTCTTTCTTTTACAAAGATGTCTGATATGACCAATTCATAACATTTTAAATGATCCCACTAACAATTACCTTTTTAATGTGTGGCTCATTTAATTAAACCATTTTAATATTGAAGATTTTTAAATATGGTTGGAATTTTGTATTTAGAATAATATTATTATATTGTTGTTCTTTTTCCATGGATATTGTGATATACAAAGAGACATTTTTATAATGGTAATTTTAAATATTAGTGATTGTCTTTAAAAGGATAAAGTACACCAAAATAATAGAAGATTTGGGAGATCATCTTGCCATGAATAGTGCTCACTACTAAATGTATTCTTATAATATTTACCAAACTTTCCAATGAAATTGATAATTAAAGAAGAAAATGTTAGTTATTAAAAATCATATATTATTGTGATTACCTTTTTTTGGGTTTGAGTAAGGTTAGTCACAATTAAACAATATCACTCTAATTTTCAACCACTTAAATTAAAATTACATTTTAAAATATCATTTTTCATATAGAAAGTTAAAATAATTCGTTAAATTATTACAATGAAAATTCAATAGTTTGATATCTTTACAATAATAAAATTTTAAAAAATAACAAAATTTTAAATTTTAAAAAATAACAAAATTTTCTTTCCAATTTATTAAAGTTTCCATCTAGATAGTTCTTTTACATAAATATAAATTTTAACTTTGACTTTGTCATATGAAAAGGAGGCTTTAGTCTATAATTGTTTAACAAAAAATTCTTGTAGGATCTATTTCACAATCCCAAAGCTACTAATCACAGCCTATGAGAAGCAACCACTAGTAACTTCTCCATTGTTAACAATATATAAGACGAACCAAGACTTAATTTTTGGATGCATCATATCATATTGAATTTCATAAAAACTTTTGTTTTGTTATGTTTAATTGATAGTAATTGATTTTGTTATGAAACCAGCTCAAGAAAAGATAGAAAAGATAGATCAACACCTTAGAATTCAACCTCTTCGACGGGGCAACCTCCTTTACATTACATAAATGAGCAATTCTTTGATGATACAAATGAAAAGACCTCCTTTCTATATATAGGAGTCTAAGGGGTCATAACATAATCAGAGCCGACATAACAATAATAATGTATGGGCACAATAATAACAATAGTGGGCTTCTATGTGGCACAATAGTAACAATATGGGCACTACATGGGTACATCAATATAATAAGTGGGTTGTACTAATAACAATAAGGGGTTACACTAGTAGTATAGGGGCCTAACATGCCCCTCTCCTTCAAAAAGCGTTGTCCTCAACGCTTGAGTAGTTCTTGATGCTTCTGTATAAAATTCTTGTCCTCCCATGTGGAATCTTCAGTGGGTAAGTTCTTCCACTTGATAAGATACTCTGAAATTGATCGATTTCGTAGCTGTCGGGTTCTTGTTTCTGTGACTGCTCCAGGTTCCAATATGATTTTTCCTTCCTCTTCAATTTCTGACAATATTGTTTGAATTGGGATCTTTTGCAACTTTTAAATAAGTGGCCATTCTTCTTCATCCTTCTTCCATTCATCCCTTGCTTCATTTATCCAATCTGGTTGGATAATAGAAATAGCACAAAGCAATGCTTCCACATCCTCATCCTTGAAGAGTCTTCCCATTCGGTAAGGTCACCATTTTTTAAGTGCATGTAGTATTGCCAACATTTCCTTCTCATAAATAGCTTGCTTGAGATGTAGCAGTAAAAATACCCAATCACCTACATCAAAACATTTTTCACTATGATGTTGATCTACCTGTTGTTTCATTTGATTTTCCTTCTATCTCTAGAGTTTGAGGAATGGTAATTTCTTCCAATCCTTTACAAGATATGGTCGGATTCATTTCTTGATGCTCGATGTGATCTTTCACTTCTTGAACTTTTTCTTCTTGATATGTCCTTCTATCTTGATAGTTTGAGGAGTGGTAATTTCGACCAATGAATTACAAGATATGGTTGGATTCATTTCTTCTTTCTCGATGTGATCTTTCACTTCTTGCACCATTTTCTTCTTGATATGTCCTTCTATCTTAAGATTTTGAGGAGTGGTAATTCTTGCCAATGCTTTACAAGATATGGTCTGATTCATTTCTTCTTTCTCTGGCGTGGGGTCTTGGAGTATATCTTCTTCTTTTGATGTTTCTTGATCATTTTCTTCCTCCTCTTCATATTCTATGTAAAATAATTTCTTCTCAACACACTTATGACCTTTAGTGCATTTGCTATCACAATTGTAACAAAGCCCTTTTTCTTTTTCTTCTTCCAATTGTTGTGGTGTAACCCTTGTAGGTTGTGGACGGCTAGGAGAAACAACACTTCCATCTTTATAGTTGTGAGGGGTATGCTTCCTGGTTTCCATAATTTTTCTTTCCACTATGTCACAAAGCCCTTTTACTCTTTCCAATTGTTGTGGTGTTGTGCTAAAGAAGGAGTTGCTCTTTCTATCCTCATAATGTGCTATCATTTCCTCTGTGAAAATTGACCACGTAACAAGTTGTTTACGAGAACAAAACCCTTCATACCATAAAAATTGATCCGGTTCTAAATATGAAGATGCAATACATACCTTTTGTAACAGTGGTACACCATGTAGATCAAAATATTGGTCCATTTGAAGTATCCAATTTACCGGATCCTTGCCATCAAACTTCCTCATCTTGCTTTTTCTTGATTTTAGGAGCTCGATCTTGAAACGATTGTAACTCTGTACTTTCATATCTTTAAGTTCTGAAATTGCGACCTGTAGTAGCCCTCTGTGTCCTCTTTCCAATGCCACCAGTATGATCCAAATTGGATTCTCCAAGGTAGAGTTATGCGAAATCTCCCATAGTGACCTGATTATAGACCTTTCCAGATGAGCGAACTTGTATGAAGTGCCACATGTCACTGTTTCGACCTTTGGCACTGAAAAATATATACAAGAAACTACAGTCCATCCTCTTTCTATACCTTTTCACAAAATTTCAGTCCGATGCTCAGAGAGAAAGTTATGACGATTTTCCCCAGGTCACCTGTTTGGAATTTAATTCAGGAGTCTTCAAAAAGACCAACTTCCTCAGATCATATCTCCGCAAATATAGCGCGAAAAGCTCTAAAATTCGGACCCAAGATTTAGCACGATTTCTTCTCAAATGGGTTTTTTTTTAGCTTTTGAAATGTCACAGAAAAAAAGTTATAGCGAAAATGCCACGATGACCTGTTTGGAGCAGCGAAACCCTAGAATCCAAAGCTCCGATACCAAATATTATGAAACCAGCTCAAGAAAAGATAGAAAAGATAGATCAACGCCTTAGAATTCAGCCTCTTCAAGGGGGAAACCTCCTTTACATTACATAAATGAACAATTATTCGATGATACAAATGAAAAAACCTCCTTTCTATATATAGGAGTCTAAGGGGTCATAACATAATCAGAGCCAACATAACAATAATAATGTAAGGGCACAATAATAACAATAGTGGGCTTCTATGTGGCACAATAGTAACAATATGGGCACTACATGGGTACATCAATATAATAAGTGGGTTGTACTAATAACAATAAGGGGTTACACTAATAGTATAGGGGCCTAACAGAATTGTTACAATTTGCTTCCCCAAATTAAAAGGACCTTAAGGGAAAATTGAAGAAGTTGATAATTTAATTCATTTACACCTAACCTTTTTCCTACTTTTACATTTTGATCTATGCAAAGCCATACAAATAGTGTGGCCAACCTTGTCATTTCATGTTTGAACAATAGTTCCACAATTTTCTAACACATTTCTCTAAGGCTCATGGCATGCATTTTGGATGTAACAATAACACTAAATTAAACATTCTGTTACACTTGACCCAAGAATTCATAAGTACAAGAAAATAGGGTTGATCTTAAAGTTGACCTACTACAATCCCTTCCCTATGACCTCGCATTGTCTGTCAACTATATCAAATATAAATGACTGCAATTGTAGAATTTAAAAATAAATCTTGCCATAAGTGTCAGAGATATTCACCTCTACCACCAATCATTTTAATTTTTAGTCCAAAGTAGTTTTCTAAATTAGCTTAGAGTGAGTCATCACTCTACCTAGCCACCGTCGTTTCCCTCAATTGCACCATGTTTCTATGGTACAATTATCAAACAGGTTGGTTTAATTAAAACAATGTATACATCATCATAAGAAATATGGCATGATATCTATCAACTGATCAAGTTTTGAGCATTGGCTTAAGGTGGTACTTTTCCACAATTAGTATCTCAATTTTTGTAAATAATGTCTAAAACATTGCATAAAGAGCATTTGTGCCTATGTTGAGGATAGAAGCACCAAAGACAGAAAAGCATGTCCTCAACTTGTTGGTGACTTATTTTACTGCATTCTTCTTTTTCCAAAAAGAGGCATAGGGAAATAGATTAATGAACAATATAATAGAGAAGAATGTGTGAAAGCTCAAGAAGAATCTAGAAATTTAACACGGTAATATTGGAAAGCTTATAGAATCTAAACAATGGAATTTTCTCAAGGGAAAAAAATGGAAATTACACCAATGATTCTATGTTCAAGAACCAAGATATGAAATGTTGATGATCTAAAGCCGATTACTAAAAAAGGCTTCAATTAGGAACAAGAGCATGACACTCTGAGTATTTGTAATTAAATATGAATCAGCAAAACCTAGATGGTCTTTTTGCAAGTGGAAAAGAAAATTCTGGGTTTATGAATAAAAATTAGAATCCTTGGAAATTTCAAGCAACAAAAAGTAAAAATCTAAATTATCCCAAATTTACTAAGAAGTATGGCATGCTATCAAATGGGTAAAGTTTTGAGCATTGGTTTAAGTTGGTACTTGCTCACGGTTAGTATTTCAATCTATGTAAATAGTGTCTAAAACATTGCATAAACAACATAACTTTTTGTTCCTATGATGAGTTTGGATGCACCAAAGACAAGAAAAACATGTCCTCAACTTGTTAGTAGCTCAATTTACTACATTCTTCCTTTTGACAAAGAGGCTTAGGATAATTAATTATAACAATATAACAGAAAAGGAATTGTGAAGGGACAATAACAGTACAAAAATTTAATGAGGAAATATTAGAAAACTTATACAATCTAAACTATGGGATTTGTTCAAGTGAAAACAAAATAAATAAATAAAACCAGAAAATGACACCAATGGTTCATTTTATGTTCAAGAGCCCAAATATGAAATGCTAATGATCTAAAGTTGATTACTGTAAAAGACCAATTAGGTACAAGACCATGAAACTCTGAAAATTTGTAATTAAATATAAGATGAACAAAACCCACATGGTTTCTTTGCAAGTAGAAAATAACATCTAGGTTTATTAAGAAATCAACTAAATGAATATTGAGAGTCTTTGGAAACTTAAAGCAACAAAAATAAAATCCTCTCCTTTTCATTACTTGCCAAACCCCAAAGACATATTCATTATCGTCAAACGAAGAGAATGTTTGCTTGCTCTAACAAGAAGAGAATGTTTGTTTGCTCTAACATTTTAGATTTGTAGAGAGTGCTTGCTTGCTCCAACATTTTTTATTTTTCTTACAAATAAAAGCTAAAGAAAATGTATGCTTCAATATTTACCATGAGAATTCAATTAATATTTCTGAAAGATGCACCTAAAAACATAAATTCTATTAACATCCTGAGTAGGTGTGTCTAATGTATATCAATCATCAAAACATTATTAATACTAGAAGTTGCTTTACCCTGTTATCTTCTTAACCCTTATCTTCTTATCTTCTTGAAACTAAGCAAGTTCACATCTTAGCTAACCCAAGTATGACATGACCTAGTGTACTTGCCAAACTGCACTGCTATCGCCCTCTATAAATTCTCAAGTCAAGGAAATATTTTATTTGTTGAGTTTATGATCCAATGAACCAATATAAATTGAGTAGCCAAATAACAGTTAAACAAGTAGTAGAAACTTTACAACAACGTAATCAAGTATTACAAAAGATACAAGAGATCTCTAAGTAGATTTTAAAAGGAAGCTATAACATTCTCGAACATCTCCTTACATAACATGTAAAATGTTTTAGCAATTTGATGAGATATGATTAGTAAAAAAGCATATCATAAAAACCATGACTTATTGTAGGCATGTTAGCCAACTTAAATAAAACAACTCCAAATCCTTGATTTTTTTTTTCAATGATTGAAATTGCACATTTGCACAAACTCCATATCGTAGTCTACATACTTGGTCCAGATGTCTTAATATTGGTTCATGCCAATATCAAGTCATGGTTTCATATTTCCATTGAAGTGAACAACAACTGCATTGTGTATTTCGTCCATACTAATATTGGGTTATATCCAAGACCAAGAACATGCCAAGATTTATCTAGAGGCTTTGTTGTTTTATAATAAGTGATTAGGTCGGGTGGCAATGTCCCAACTTCCACATTGTACGATTCTCACTCTACATAGTTATGCAAGACAATAATACCCACTGGTAATTTAACATCTTTGTAAGATCCACAAAAATAAGAACAATTAATAGTTAACAAGAAGCTAGCATAATGGAAATAATCGATGTTGACTCTCTATAAAAATAAATGTTGGTTTGAATATAGATTCTTATGAAAATAATTAAGCAAATGCACAAAACACCAAGGGAATGCAACACCTTATAAATATATTTGTCTCTGGGCAAATGAATGTATTCCAGCGATTAGAAATACAAGTGTCTTTTTTCAAAAATGCATTTTAATTTCGCTTTATTTTGCAAAAGATTGTCCTAAAACCTATGATCAAAGCAAGTGAAAAGTTAACACAACATAGAACATAAAATTTAATTGCATTAGACCATCAATGTTTTCAGTGTAACATTTACCAGGTTTTGTGAATAGTGATATTCTTCAGTACACTTCTCCTTCTCCATGTGTTTGATGATGTGTTTTTCAAAAATTGTAATATGTGTTATTTTAATAAACAAAATACTTGTTATTTCAAAACCAAAAACAAAGAGCATGTCCATGTGTGAGTCACCGAGGAAAATGGTAGACGTATCAATAAATGGATACGTGTTATTTCAAAAACAAACAACATGTCCATGCGTGAGTCACCAAGGAGAATGGAAGACAAATGGATACATCAATAGATAAATCTCCTCCAGCTTCCACATTAGAAAATTATGGGAGAAAATATGGGATTCTTTGGCTCCTTCTAAGGCCAAAACTCTTTACTACTCTGATGCAAAACCCATTGTTGCTCGGATGGTCTTTTCAGCTTCGACAATTGCAAGTACCTTGTCGATGGAGAAAGACAACTTGCAGAGGTCTAGTGTTTGGGTTGCGGCCAGATTTATCAGCATTCTAGAACTCTACAGTGTGGGTTGGGGGCCCTTATGAGTATTTGGATTAGCAAAGGCATGGCGAGAGAAATGACGAGGAAAATGATGAGCGTGGGTATGGAAGCCATGGATGGACGTGAAATGAAACTCCAGCAAAATCGAAAAGAGATCCACCAAGTGCAGCAGCAAAGGCATTCTTTGGACCACCCGCGTGTTGTTCATTGATTAAATTATTTGTATAAGGGTGTTTTTTTCTGGATTGCTTCTCATCCACTTTTGTTTTTCTGTTATTTTTCCTTCTCACTTTTTCTAGATTTCAAGAATAGTTGTTGAGCACTGCAACAATAGGAAGGTATAACGTTTTCATTCTTTAGACCACTTGTTTTCAAGATTTTACATGGCATTTTCCTTTCCTGTTAGAACAAGGTAACTGAAAATTAATGGACAGACATTCACCGTGTGGTTGATCCGGATTTAAATAGGAACGCAATAAAATATAGAGATAACCATAAAGACAGATATGCAGCGGAAATAATACTTCATTTCATTAATGGAAAATACTGAAATATGCTTACAAATAGAAGTAGAAATAACCCAGCTAGGGCGATGGTAACTTATCTCTGAGAAGAGATGTGTCGGCTACATGCCTCTGAACTGTTCCGAACTGTGTTTACAATGAGGCTCGAAGGCCTATTTATTATTGAGAAACAATGGAAAACCCTTCACATTCCCAAACCTAACCCTAGAAGATGAAACGCCAAATTGTGGGCCCCGTTTTGGGGTGAGTTGGACAGCCAACTTCCCGGGGTCGCGAATTGGTCGTATTATCTCCGTTTGACGCGCATGATAGCCCATTGGAAAGATCTCTCCGAGGACTACGACGGAAAAGACGATTTTTACCACAAAAATCGATGGCGGTATATTTCCCAAAAAACGTCGTTTAGGGCCTCAAAATGGCTCTGGAAGTTCAGGACCCGAAAAACTGCTAAAAATAGTAAGTTGTGCTACAATTAAGGAAACTGAAAATGCTGAGAGAAACAATGGTGGGGGTCCAGGTGGACTTGGCAGGTGGCCACCAAGATCCACCTGGATCAGTGGTCCATGAGACAGAAGGTGGAGATGTTAAGGTGAAACTCTTTATGTTTTTGAAGTGGACAAGACATATTTAATACTCCTTGAATGCATAACGCTAGCAAATTGGGTTGAACCAAATTCTATCCTACAACAAGATACTTTGAATCTTGCAAGACAATTTGATATGCTCGAGTTTGAGCTGGCGGAAGGTCTAGCTTCACTTACTGGGTGACAATTTAGTGGGTATAACCCTTTGGCAGATTCATGTCGAACAACTAATAGCTAAAGAAAGGTTTAGTGGGAGAAAGACTTATGTGCCGGAAATAGATAGAACATAATGCCAGTCCATAAAGTTTATGTTTGAATCAAGATGGAGCACTTTGCCTGTGCCTCTATTACTAGAGCAAGAATCAAACCATAAAGATTATTACGAGAGTAAGCATCCAACCACAAAGAATGCATAGAAGATGAACCGTTGAAATCGCTATCCATCTGCGGTCAAGCACGCTTGCCATCCACAGTCAAGCAAACAACGACAAGGTGACAAGGGAAAAATGGAGTCTGCATGGCCTCCAAAGCTTAAAGGCTACCACATTGACCAGATATGCTACCACATTGATTGGATAGTGGATTCTGGATACCACATTGATCGGATTTCGTAGTCTGCACACGTCAGGCAACCACAATAATCTGTCATTGATCGGATTTCGAAGTCTGCACGTGTCAGGAAACCATAGTAATTTGTCATTGATCAGATTTCGAAGTCTGCACGCATCAGACAACCACAGTAATTGACAGGTGACAGGTGTAAAGACAAATTACAAATTCATGAGCCACGTGCTCATTTTTAATTGGTTAGAGGACAATGAAAATAAAAGGTTGTTATTGGCTAGGACAATTGGCTAGAGGACAACGAAAATAAAAGGTTTATATTGGCTGGGACGACAAAAATAAAAGGTTGTTATTGGTTGGGGTGAACAATGTTTGCTCACCTCGAGCTCGCAAACACCTTCGGTGTAAAAATAATAATTTGACTTTAAAAAACGAAATTTTGTACTTGAAATAATCTCTTATAACTAATATTTGATTCTATACTATGACATATAGAAGTACTTATTTGTTAGAATAATTTTAAATCAAAATATTATAATACAAAATAATATTATGATATTAATAAATTTATTATCTAAATAATATTAAATTTAATAATAATAAGTTAATTTTAAAGGTCATTGGTAAATATATGAATTGTTAAGGCACTTCTTGTGAAAAGGTCACCTATTCAAATCTCCTCATGGGTTAGCAAACCAAAAAAATAATTAATTTTAAGGTCATTGTGAAGCCATACACTAAACTGGGGGGACAAAGGACTCACCACTGCAAATGATTTGACTATTGAAGTCTACAAAGGCATATATATTTTGTCCCTTTGAGATTTAAAACTAGCATACATACTCTGTCCCTTTTAGATTTAAACCTATAACCTCTTAAGAGGAAACATATACTCTTAACCATTAAGCCCACCCAATTAAAAGAAATTAAAACAAAGGCATTCGTACGTTGCCCCTTTTAGATTTAAACCTGGCATACATACTTTGTCCCTTTTAGATTTAAACCTATAACCTCTTAGGAGGAAACACATATTCTTAACCATTAATTCCACCCAATTAAAAGAAATTAAAATAAAGTGATTATTATATTTTTAACACGTGATTTACAAACTACATAGAAGCGAGTACACGCCACCTAGTTTAAATATAGCTAGATTAAAGTAAAAAAATATGAAGATTTGGCAAATGGAAGCCCATATAAGTGTATGTGAAAACCCAAAACCAAAACTAGAAGAAAAAGAGGTAAAATTGGAAAACAAGAAATTAGAAAAAAATGGGGCTATAATTAATTATCCAAAGTCAAAATCTACAATGATGTCTTATATTTTTTTTAGATTAGAAATAAATATTTAGGAATATTACACTGGAGTTCCATCATTTGTTAGGCTCTCCTTAACCAATCTACAATGATGTCTTATAATTTTTTAATATTAGAAATAAATATTTAGGAATATTACCCTAGAGTGTCATCATTTGTTAAGATCTCCTTAACCTCCAACTCCTTGTGAATCATGTTGCATCACCCTCCCCTATTTTCTTGTTTGGATTTTCTTCACCTCTAGAAGAAAAGTTCGTTACAGCCTACAAACTTACTCAATTGCTATCATATAGTTTATTGTCTTCTGTTCCTAAGCTGCTATGCACATGAACAAAAGAATTACTAGTATTGGTAGAGAGGTTAATTGAGATCGAATATATATATATTAAAACTGAGGGTTAGATTTTAGGGGGGTAGAGATAACAGAAATTACTTGTGTTGGAGATATCAAATATTAAGTTTGAATTGTACAACGGTACAATAAAGTAGGAATTTTGGCTAAGAAGGTGATCTCAGAATATTTATATCTTAGATAGGCCTCTTCAAATTATTATTGGAATATTTACATAAATGTTATCTAATGTTACACTCTGGTTACCTTTGATAGAATATGAGTTAATTTAAAAAACATGCTACACTTCAAAAAAAAAGAGATTATATTATGGTGACTTTTTTTTTTTTAAGTAATAGTAATATGTTAACCTCATTCAAGTCCACAAATGAAATATTCTTACATTAGACCCTAATTGTAATTCTCTTGGTAAGGAAACATGGAATATCCATGTTAATCCTAATTTGTAAAAAAATAAAACTTATGTTGGTAAATTTAGCTAGAAGGGAATTAGAATACCACGCATTATTATATGTATATTATATGAAGCTTAAAGTATATCAAATGTAATTTTGCTCTTTCTGACTATTAATAGAAATTAGGAGACAACTATGACAAAAAAAATAGAATACCATGCATTATTATATGTTTGTATACATGTAAATATATTCCCCACAATTTACATTGTGTGAATCAAGACTTTGATAGTCTCTTAGTGTTAATAATTAAAAGAAAATAGATGCGAGAAGGAATTATGCAGGAGTAAGAACACATGCTATTATTAAGTGATTGAGAGGAAAGTGGGTTATTATAAGAAGGTGCAAAAAATCCATTAACAAGATAAACCAAGCCTCGCTAGACTAACCCTATAGGAAAAAATAAAACATTCAACATAAAATAACAATACATTACAAATTAGTAAACTTGCCATATATATATGAAAGAGTAGTTAGCTTGTATTTGATTGGACAATAATGCAATCTATCGCTTTTATCTTTTGTCATAATGATACAAGGTTAAAAAAAACTAAATCGGTTGAATTTGGTAGCATAACTATCACCAAAAGAGTCCCAAATCTATAGATTGGTTATTAAAAGAGATACATAGTAACCTACTATTATGAAAGGGGTCAACTCAGAATAGGAAAAAAAAAGGAATCTCATAATATAAATTGCTTGTATTCATAGGACAATTGTGTATGCCATTAGAAAGTAGAACCACAAAATATGAGGCCAGTCATAAAAAGTAAATCCAAAAGTGACATAATAACCAATCTTTAATTTAAGAAAGAAATTTATACATGAGTCCAACCATACTTTACACCAACGATTTTCATATATTCAAAAAGGACTTAGACGTAAAAATTGGATGCTTATACTATGTATCAATCCAAAAGAGTAATACAATCTATTACATTCAAGGTCAGGGGTCGAAATGTGGTTATGACAACCCAAGCCCATGACCATAATTTTGCATCAAACAAGACAAAATTAAGAAACTCAATATTGGGTTGGAAACCCTAGTTGAATGTGTACATCATGTTCCCTTGGTAGCCACACAGAAAAGAGGAATTTCCAGAGAAGGCCAACCTATAGGCTAAAGAAAAGATTAAGTCCATCTTTGTGACTAGTGAAAACCTCCAAAATGTAGAAATTAGGTTTTAGATTTGCAACTGCTCATGAATTTTTAATCAAAATCACAAGACACAAGTCTACTTTACTGCTTTGTGGACATTAATTCATAATTTAGAGCAAAAGTATCACACATGCAAGAGGAAATAACACACATGCAACACATATTTTTATATGGGGAAAGAAATATTCTAAAAACCCCAATGTCTACTTGCATTAATAAAATGAATAGAAATGTATTATAATTTCTTTTCTCATATGAGCTCGCCCTGCAAGTGCACAACCTATCTCTCTGCTCACTAAAGGCCTCTGACCCAGTCTTAGTCAAATTTTTCCTCTACTTGAGCTCCTATTTCCTTGCGTTATTCCTTGAGGAATTATCCCCTATTATTTAGGAAATTCCTCTAATTGAATTACATAATTCCTTAGGTTTATCATCTGACTACATGCAACACCTGTACACTCAAGACTAGTCTATAACTGATGTTACACTACCTTGGAATCTCCACCTCAATTGGGTAACTCGAATTCTCTGCATGCACTAGCTATTTTAGGTTGATTTATCAATTAACTAGATGATCATTGAGTTTGACTGAAGTTCCACTGCTTAACTGACCTTCCACTAGTTCCTCCAAAAGTAGGAACTAGTTTAACTGAAAAAAACCTGAGATAATTGACCTTGATTGCTACAAGTAAGTAACCACACATGCAGAACTCAACTCTAACTGCTCCAAATCGAATTTATTGAGTAGATTGGGTGACACAAGCCATGTCACACAAGTAAACATCATCCAAGTTGTTTGCTGATGTCAAAATTCAAATTTTATCAATTTAATTAAGGGAAAATCAAATTGAGAATTTCCTGCTGCATTTTTCAACACTCCCTCTTAGCAAGAAAGGGATTATCAACCACCCCAATCCTGCACATGTGGAACTTGAACTTCCCTCTTGACAAGGTCTTTATCAAAATGTTAGCATATTATTCCTCTGTCAGAATGTATTGCAACAACATTATCTGCCTCTGCACAAAATCTCGTAAATGGTGATACCAGATATCTATATGCTTGAATCGATTGTGAAAAACAAGATTTTCAGAGAGCTTGATGCAACTTTGATTATCGTTGTAGATCACAGTTGGATCCATCATCTGACCAAACAATCCAACAAGTATCTTTCTCATATAGATGACCTCGCATGCTACTTGACTAGCAGCCATGAATTCTGCTTCTATCGAGCTGAGTGCCAAAGATATTTGCTTCCTCCTATACCAAGAAACTGTTGCAGACCCAACACTAAAAATTCCACTTGGTGTACTCTTTCAGTCTGATGGACCCCCACCCAATCTGCATGTGTGAAGCCACATAACTTCACTCCCTATGACCGTTTGTACCATAGTCCAAACTAGATAGTGCCTCTAAGGTACCATAGAATATGCTTAGTTGCCCTCCAAAATAATTTGGTTGGCCTAACCATAGCTTGGCTCAACTAGTTGACTGCATATCACATATATGGTCATGTGTTCACAAGATACATTAGTGAACCCACCAACTGTTGGTAAATAGTAGCATCCACTTCCTCACCTGAAGTGGCATCCTCTTTCCTCCAATTGGTCGCTAGAGGTGTCTCCATGGGTTTACAACTGTCCATGCGGAACCTCTGAAGTATCTCGTTAGCATACTTTCCCTAAGAGACAAACAGTTCCCCATCACCTTTCCATATTTACAATCTGAGGAAGTAGTGCATGAGACCCATGTCCTTCATTTCAAACTCTCTTGCAAGGTCCTCCTTGTAAGATCTGATTAGTTGCTCATCACCAGTTAAAATCAAATCATCAACATATAAGACAATAATCAACAATTTACCTTCTACCAAGATATGATAGAGGTTTGTATCCGCTTCATTTTTGGTGAAGAAAAAATCGATGAGATAGCTATCGATCCTGGTGTACCAAGCTCGGGATGCTTTCTTGAGATCGTATAACGCTCACTTGAGTCTACACACATGAGACTCTCGATTAAAAGTATCGAAGCCTTTTGGTTGCTCGATGTACACCTCCTCCTCAATAACTCCATTGATGAATGCTCTTTTACATCCATCTGGTGGATCTTCCACCCCATCTGTGCAAGCAAAGCAACAATTGATCTAATGGATGAGTACCTTGCTACAGGAGAAAAGTTCTCCTCATAGTCAGTCCCCTCAACTTGAGAGTACCCCTTGGCGAAAATTATGGCCTTGTACTTTTCTATGCTTCCATCTGCTGCATGATTTACTTTGAAGATCCATCTCAAACCCACAACTGATTTATCTGCTGGTCTTGGGACCACTTCCCAAACACTGTTCTTTACAATGGATTCGTATTCCTCCACCATTGCATCAACCCATACAGGTTTCTCTACTTCTTCCTCGAAAGAGGATGGCTCAGTCTCTATAAGCTCAGTCATTAGAGCCATGTAGCCAGTGTACTGATCTGGTGACCTTCTCTGCCTGCGCTGATTTGAAGGAGCACCCACATTCTCCCTCACATCCTGCACAAGTCTCTCAACTTCCCTAGTCCTTTTCCTACCTTCTATGGATGGTTCTACTTGAGTGGTTAAACTTCACATCTTTATGTATTAAGAAAAGTCTTTCAGCAGAAATCACATGGGAGAAATTTTGGCTGGCGCCTTTAGAACCAACCAGTGTGGTTCATCATCATGACCACATGAAGAGGTAGACCATGGCAAAGACTTAAATGGAGAGCAATCTAGACACCATAATATCATGTAATGACTATATTAAACGACTAGTTTTGAAAAATAATATTTAATTTATGATATTAATTTATTAAAATCAAATAATATTAAATAAATTCTATTAAATAATTTATGTATAAAATTATTTTTGTTTTTAATTTAATTAAAACCTTTATTATTAGGAGAGGTGTTTTCCACCCTAGTATGATAGATATGCTATAATGTTTAACATTTTGACTTAGTCAAAATAAAACATAATTAAATTAAATTAAAAAATAATAATAATAACAATAATAAAATAAAAAACATAAAATTCTCCAACTTGTGGTTTTTTCCTATGGTATTCTTAAGCTATGGTTTTTCCCCATGGTATTCTTCTCTAATGTGACCTATTTAAAGGCTAATAATTAAACCAACCTAGATCCATCTTAACTCGGATCTACCAAAAGTCAAGAGAGATCAAATCTCTCTTGAGGTGCACACCTCTTTTAGAGTGAAAAGAAATTTGATTCCTCTCAACACTTGGTACATCCAGAGTTAATATGGATCTAGGTTGGTAATACATATAGTGATATACATATGAGAATGATGATTTTCTTTGAAATGTTTTATAATTTTTATTAAAAAAAATTGATATATATATATATATATATCTATATATATATATATAGATATATATATATATATATATATATATATATATATATATATATATATATATATATATATATATATATATATATATAGATTCAAATTTTAAGGTCATGGCCAAGTCACACACCAAGTTGGTGTATGAGACCCCCTTGTTTGAGAAATAAAAGATCTCTCTCTCTCTCTCTCTATATATATATATATATATCATGGCAAAGTCAAACACTAAGTTGGTGTATAAGACCTCCTTCTTTATGAAATAAGGGGCTCGCCTTCACACAAGGATTTGACCTAAATGGTGATTGTCCCACATTGAAAAGCGCTTACTAACAAATATTAGGGCCCCACCCAGATTTGAAACTCAGTTAACCTACTTAGAGTGCTTGTGAGTGGTTGTGCTAGGCTCAGGAGTATAGGGATAGTCCCTCCAACTCGACTCTAAGCCTCCTCTATGATAGGGGCAAGTCTATTGATTCTCTTGATACCAAAAAGTCTATACAAGTGTATATACTCTATCTCCCTCGAGTTTTGAATTTGTAACCTCTCAAAAGAAAACATGTGTTCTTAATCATGATAGCCACTCAAACCCTTAAAAAAGAGTTTATTATAAATATTGAGTTTTTATATGTTTATCAACTTAATTTAAATATGAAATTCTAAAATATCATGATTACTATGATTATTAATATGGTTTCTGGTAAAGTAAATCTATAATTTACAATACAATAAATTGAATTGAATGGACTTATTTTTTATTATTTTTCAATTAAGTTGATGTTATATTTTTTATTCTTATTTAATACTTTATTACAACACTTCCTAGAATAAATTTTTGAGCATATCTCGAAACCACAAAATAATAATAAAATACTTCATTATAGCATCTCTCAATATTAAACTATAAAATACATTTCTCAATATAATACTAAATAATTTTAAAATATTATTAACATATTCTTTAATAATTTTAAATATATATTATTATATAATACAGATAAAAAATATCAGCAAAAATATTTTAAAAATAAATAAATAATAACCAAAGCATATTGCAAAGCATAAACGTTCTTTCAAGGTGGCATACATGCAACTTTATAAACACTTTCAGGTTGATTATTTCTTTTACAAAGATATCTGATATGACCAATCCATAACATTTTAAATGACCCCACTAACAATTACATTTTTAATGTGTGGCTCATTTAATTAAATCATTTTAATATTGAAGATTTTTAAATATCGTTGGAATTTTGTATTTAGAATAATATTATTATATTGTTGTTTTTTTCCATGGATATTGTGATATACAAAGAGGCGTTTTTGTAATGGTAATTTTAAATACTAGTGATTATCTCTAAAAGATAAAGTACACTGAACGAATAGAAGATTTGATCTTGCCATGAATAGTGCTCACTATTAAATGTATGCCTATAACATTTATCAAACTCTCCAATGAAATTGATAATTAAATAAGAAAATGTTAGTTATTAAAAATCATATATTATAGTGATTACCTTTTTTTGGGCTTGAGTAAGGTTAGTCACAATTAAACAATATCACTCTAATTTTCAACCACTTAAATTAAAATTAAATTTTAAAATATCATTTTTCATATAGAAAATTAAAATAATTCATTAAATTATTACAACGAAAATTCAATAGTTTGATATCTTTACAATAATAAAATTTAAAAAAATAACATAATTTTCTTTCCAATTTATTAAAGTTTCCATCTAGATATTTCTTTTACATAATTATAAATTTAAACTTTGACTTTGTCATTTTAATAATTCCAGTGGGTTAATTGTTATGTGTTTTTTATGAAAAGGAGGCTTTAGTCTATAATTGTTTAACAAAAAATTCTTGGAGGATCTATTTCACAATCCCAAAGCCACTAATCACAACCTATGAGAAGCAATCGCTAGTAACTTCTTCATTGTTAACAATATATAAGACGAACCAAGACTTATTTTTTGGATGCATCATATCATATTGAATTTCATAAAAACTTTTGTTTTGTTATTTTTAATTGATGGTAATTGAATTGTTACAATTTTCTTCCCCTAATTAAAACACAGGGGCTTCACTAGTGGAGCAATACCATACCATGTGGGTTCATATTGGGGATATATAATAAGGGAAAAAAGACTTAACATATTGGGGGATATATAGGGGGTAAAGGGTTTTTATATTATATAAGAAGTATAAAAAATGGAGCTCAAAGTTAATGAAAAAATATAAAGGGGTATAAAAAATGTTAATGAAAAAATGGATACCTACAATATCTAGTGAAAATAGGGGTTCTTTAAATTGGGGAGGTGTATTGGGTTTATGTTGGTAGGGGGTTAAATAATATGATTTTTAGAGTTATTTTCCAATATGTAGTCCAATTAGGGGTATTGTTTGGTATGCCATGAACGCACGCGATATGTCATAGGTTCATTGAGTGAAGCCCCCGTGAATTAAAAGGACCTTAAGGGAAAATTGAAGAAGTTGATAATTTAATTCATTTACACCTAACATTTTTCCTACTTTTACATTTTGATCTATGCAAAGCCATACAAATAGCGTCACCAACCTTGTCATTTCATGTTTGAACAATAGTTCCACAATTTTATAACACATTTCTCTAAGGCTCATGGCATGCATTCTGGATATAACAATAACACTAAATTAAACATTCTGTTACATTTGACCCAAGAATTCATAAGTACAGGAAAATAGGGTTGATCTTAAAGTTGACCTACTACAGTCCCTTCCCTATGACCTCGCATTGTCTATCAACTATATCAAATATAAATGACTACAATTGTAGAATTTAAAAATAAATCTTGCCATAAGTGTCATAGATATTCACCTCTACCACCAATCATTTTAATTTTTAGTCCAAAGTAGTTTTCTAAATTAGCTTAGAGTGAGTCATCGCTCTACCTAGCCACTGTCGTTTCCCTCAATTGTACCATTTTTCTATTGTACAATTATCAAACAGGTTGGTTTAATTAAAACAGTGTATACATCATCATAAGAAATATGGCATGATATCTATCAATTGATCAAGTTTTGAGCATTGGCTTAAGGTGGTACTTTTCCACAATTAGTATCTCAATTTTTGTAAATAATGTCTAAAACATTGCATAAAGAGCATTTGTGCCTATGTTGAGGTTAGAAGCACCAAAGACAGAAAAGCATGTCCTCAACTTGTTGGTGGCTTGTTTTACTGCATTCTTCTTTTTCCACAAAGAGGCATAGGGCAATAGATTAGAACAATATAACAGAGAAGAATGTGTGAAAGCTCAAGAAGAATCTAGAAATTTAACAAGGTAATATTGGAAAGCTTATAGAATCTAAACAATGGAATTTGTTCAAGGGAAAAAAAGGAAATGACACCAATGATTCTATGTTCAAGAACCAAGATATGAAATGTTGATGATCTAAAGCTAATTACTATAAAAGACTTCAATTAGGTACAAGAGCATGAGACTCTAAGTATTTGTAATTAAATATGAATGAGCAAAACCTAGATGGTCTTTTTGCAAGTGGAAAAGAAAATTCTGGGTTTATGAATAAAAATTAGAATCCTTGGAAATTTCAAGCAACAAAAAGTAAAAATCTAAATTATCTCAAATTTACTAAGAAATATGGCATGCTATCAAATGGGTAAAGTTTTGAGCATTGGTTTAAGGTGGTACTTGCTCACAGTTGGTATTTCAATTTATGTAAATAGTGTCTAAAACATTGCATAAGCAACATAACTTTTTGTTCCTATGCCGAATTTGGATGCACCAAAGACAAAAAAACATGTCCTTAACTTGTTAGTAGCTAAATTTACTGCAGTCTTCCATTTGACAAACAGGCTTAGGCTAATTAATTAGAACAATATAACAGAAAATGAATTGTGAAGGGACAATAATAGTACAAAAATTTAATGAGGTAATATTAGAAAACTTATACAATCTAAACTATGGGATTTCTTCAGGTGAAAACAAAATAAGTAAATAAAACCAGAAAATGACATCAATGGTTCATTTTATGTTCAAGAGCCCGAATATGAAATGCTAATGATCTAAAGTTGATTACTGTAAAAGACCAATTAGGTACAAGACCATGAAACTCTGAAAATTTGTAATTAAATATAAGATGATCAAAACCCACATGGTCTCTTTGCAAGTAGAAAAGAACATCTAGGTTTATTAAGAAATCAACTAAATGAATATTGAGAATCTTTGGAAACTTAAAGCAACAAAAAATAAAATCCTCTCCTTTTCATTACTTGCCAAAACCCAAAGACATATTCCTTATCATCAAAAGAAGAGAATGTTTGCTTGCTCTAAAAATAAGAGAATGTTTGTTTGCTCTAACATTTTAGATTTGTAGAGAGTGCTTGCTTGCTCCAACATTTTTTATTTTTCTTACAAATAAAAGCAAAAGAAAAAGTATGCTTCAATATTTACCATGGGAATTCAATTAATATTCCTGAAAGATGCACCTAAAAACATAAATTCTATTAACATCCTGGGCAAGTGTGTCTAATGTATATCAATAATCAAAACATTATTAATACTAGAAGATGCTCTACCCTGTTATCTTCTTAACCCTTACCTTCTTATCTTCTTGAAACTAAGCAAGTTTACATCTCAGCTAGCCCAAGTATGACATGACCCAGTCTACTTGCCAAAGTGCACTGCTATCGCCCTCTATAAATTCTCAAGTCAAGGAAATATTTTCTTTGTTGAGTTTATGATCCAATGAACCAATATAAATTGAGTAGCCAAATAACAGTTAAACAAGTAGTAGAAACTTTACAACAGCGTAATCAAGTATTACAAAAGACACAAAAGATCTCTAAGCAAATTTAAAAAGGAAGCTATAACATTCTCGAACATCTCCTTACATAACATGTAAAATGTTTTAGCAATTTGATGAGATATGATTAGCAACAAAGCATATCATAAAACCATGCCTTATTGTAGGCATGTTAGCCAACTTAAATAAAACAACTCCAAATCCTTGATTTTTTTTTCAATGACTGAAATTGCACATCTGCACAAACTCCATATCATAGTCTACATACTTGGTCCAGATGTCTCGATATTGATTCATGCCAATATCAAGCCATGGTTTCATATTTCCATTGAAGTGAACAACGACTGCATTGTGTATTTCGTCCATACTAATATTGGGTTATATCCAAGACCAAGAACATGCCAAGATTTATCTAGAGGCTCTATTGTTTTATAATAAGTGATTAGGTCGGGTGGTAATGTCCCAACTTCCACAATGTACGATTCTCGCTCTACATAGTTATGCAAGACAATAATACCCACAGGTAAATTAACAGGTTTGTAAGATCCACAAAAATAAGAACAACTAAATAGTTAACAAGAAGCTAGCATAATGGAAATAATCGATGTTGACTCTCTATAAAAATAAATGTTGGTTTGAATATAGATTCTTATGAAAATAATTAAGCAAATGCACAAAAAACCAAGGGAATGCAACACCTTAAGAATATATTTGTCTCTGGGCAAATGAATGCATTCCAACAATTAGAAATACAAGTATCTTTTTTCAAAAATTCATTTTAATTTGGCTTTATTTTGCAAAAGATTGTCATAAAACCTAGGATCCAAGCAAGTGAAAAGTTAACACAACACAGAACATACAATTTAATTGCGTTGGACCATCAATGTTTTCATTGTAACACTTACCAAGTTTTGTCAATAGTGATATTCTTCAGTACACTTCTCTCTTCTCCATGTGTTTGATGACGTGTTTTTCAAAAATTGTAATATGTGTTATTTCATAAACAAAATACTTGTTATTTCAAAACCAAAAACAAAGAGCATGTTCATGTGTGATTCACCGAGGAGAATGGCAGACATATCAATAAATAGATACGTGTAATTTCAAAAACAAACAACATGTCCTTGTGTGAGTCACCGAGGAGAATGGAGGACATATGGATACATCAATAGATAAATCTCCTCCAACTTCCACATTAGCAAACTCTGGGAGAAAATATGGGATTCTTTGGCTCCCTCTAAGGCCAAAACTCTTTACTACTCTGATGCAAAACCCATTGTTGCTCGGATGGTCTTTTCAGCTTCGACATTTGCAAGTACCTTGATGGAGAAAGACAACTTGCAGAGGTCTAGTATTTGGGTTGCTTAGCAGGCCATATTTATCGGCGCTTTAGAACTCTACAATATGGGTTGGGGGCCCTTATGAGTATTTGGATTGGCAGAGGCACGACGAGAGAAATGACGAGGAAAAGGATGAGTGTGGGTATGGAAGCCATGGCTGGGCGTGAATAGAAACTCCAGCAAAATCGAAAAGAGATCCACCAAGTGTGGCGGCAAAGGCATTCTTTGGACCACCCTCGTGTTGTTCATCGATTAAATTATTTGTACAAGGGTGTTTTTTTTCTGGATTGCTTCTCATCCATTTTTTTTTTTTTTTTTCCTTCTCACTTTTTCTAGATTTCAAGAATAGTCGTTGAGCACTGCAACAACAGGAAGGTATAATGTTTTCATTCTTTAGACCACTTGTTTTCAAGATTTTACATGGCATTTTCCTTTCCTATTGGAACAAGGTAACTAAAAATTAATGGACAGACATTCACCGTGTGGTCCATGAGACAGAAGGTGGAGATGTTAAGGTGAAACTCTTTATGTTTTTGAAGTGGACAAGACATATTTAATACTCCTTGAATGCATAAAGCTAGCAAATTGGGTTGAACCAAAGTTTGTCCTACAATAAGATACTTTGAATTTTGCAAGACAATTGGATATGCTCGAGTTTGGCATATGAATCTACCAAAGGGTTATACCCACTGGGTGCTCGAGTTTGGCATATGAATCTGCCAAAGGGTTATACCCACTGGGTGACAATCCAGTGGGTATAATCCTTTGGTAGATTCATGTTGAACAACTGAAGCAAGAGCTAACCAGCCTGTCATAGGGCATTAAATGCCTGGTTAGCTGCGCCCTCGATATCCCGATAACACGCGCGCGGTGACTTTGTAAATAAAAAATAATGGGTGTGTGTTATAGGGATATCGAGGGCGCAGCTAACCAGGCATTTAATGCCCTATGGCAAGCTGGTTAGCTCTTGCCAACAACTAATAACCAAGCATTTAATGCCCTATGGCACGCTGTTTAGCTCTTGCCAACAACTAATAGCTAAAGAAAGGTTTAGTGGGAGAAAGACTTATGTGCCAACAACTAATAGCTAAAGAAAGGTTTAGTGGGAGAAAGACTTATGTGACGGAAATAGATAGAACATAATGCCAGTCCATAAAGTTTATGTTTGAATCAAGATGGGGAACTTTTCCTATGCCTCTATTACCAGAGCAAGAATCAAACCACAAAGATTATTACGAGAGCAAGAATCCAATGACAAAGAACACTAGAAGATGAACCGTTGAAATCGCTATCCATTTGCGGTCAAGCACGCTTGCCATCCACAGTCAAGCAAACAACGACAAGGTGACAAGGGAAAAATGGAGTCTGCATGGCCTCCAAAGCTTAAAGGCTACCACATTGACCAGATATGCTACCACATTGATTGGATTGCGGATTCTGGGATACCACATTGATCGGATTTCGTAGTCTGCACACGTCAGGCAACCACAATAATCTGTCATTGATTGGATTTCGAAGTCTGCACGTGTCAGGAAACCATAGTAATTTGTCATTGATCAGATTACAAAGTCTGCATGCATCAGACAACCACAATAATTGACAGGTGACAGGTGGAAAGAAAAATTCCAAATTCATTATCCACGTGCTCAATTTTAATTGGTTAGAGGACAATGAAAATAAAAGGTTGCTATTGGCTACGACAATTGGTTAGAGGACAATGAAAATAAAAGGTTGGTATGGGCTCCGATGACGAAAATAAAAGGTTGTCATTGGTTGGGGTGAACAATGTTTGCTCACCCGGAGCCCACAAACACCTTCGGTGTAAAAATAATAATTTGACTTTAAAAAACGAAATTGTGTACTTGAAATAATCTCTTATAACTAATATTTGATTCTATATTATGACATATAGAAGTACTTATTTGTTAGACTAATTTTAAATCAAAATATTATAATACAAAATAATATTATGATATTAATAAATTTATTATCTAAATAATATTAAATTTAATAATAATAAGTTAATTTTAAAGGTCATTGGTAAATGGATGAATTGTTAAGGCACTTCTTGTGAAAAGGTCACCTATTCAAATCTCCTCATGGGTTAGCAAACCAAAAAATAATTAATTTTAAGGTCATTGTGAAGCCATACACTAAATTGGGGGGACAAAGGACTCACCACTGCAATGATTTGACTATTGAAGTCTACAAAGGCATACATACTTTGTCCCTTTGAGATTTAAACCTAGCATACATACTCTGTCCCTTTTAAATTTAAACCTATAACCTCTTAAGAGGAAACATATACTCTTAACCATTAAGCCCACCCAATTAAAAGAAATTAAAACAAAGGCATTCATACTTCCCCCTTTTAGATTTAAACTTGGCATACATACTTTGTCCCTTTTAGATTTAAACCTATAACCTCTTAAGAGGAAACACATACTCTTAACCATTAAGTCCACCCAATTAAAAGAAATTAAAATAAAGTGATGATTATATTCTTTTAACACGTGATTTACAAACTACATAGAAGCGAGTACATGCCACCTAGTTTAAATATAGCTAGATTAAAGTACAAAAATATGAAGATTTGGCAAAATGGAAGCCCATATAAGTGTATGTGAAAACCCAAAAATAGAAGAAAAAGAGGTAAAATTGGAAAACAAGAGATTAGAAAAAAATGGGGCTATAATTAATTATCCAAAGTCAAAATCTACAATGCTATCTTATATTTTTTTAAGATTAGAAATAAATATTTAGGAATATTACATTGGAGTTCCATCATTTGTTAGGCTCTCCTTAACCAATCTACAATGATGTCTTATAATTTTTTAATATTAGAAATAAATATTTAGGAATATTACACTAAAGTGTCATCATTTGTTAGGATCTCCTTAACCTCCAACTCCTTGTGAATCATGTTGCATCACCCTCCCCTCTTTTCTTGTTTGGATTTTCTTCACCTCTAGAAGAAAAGTTCGTTATAGCCTGCAGACTTACTTAATTGCTATCATATAGTTTATTGGCTTCTGTTCCTAAGCTCCTAAAAGAATTACTAGTATTGGTAGAGAGGTTAATTGAGATCGAATATATATATATATATATATATATATATATATATATATATATATATATTAAAACTGAGGATTAGATTTTAGGGGAGTCGAGATAACATAAATTACTTGTGTTGGAGATATCAAATATTAGGTTTGAATTGTACAATGATACAATAAAGTAGGAATTTTGGCTAAGAAGGTGAACTCAGAATATTTATATCTTAGATAGGCCTCTTCAAATTATTATTGGAATATTTACATAAATGTTATCTAATGTTACACTATGGTTACCTTTGATAGAATATGAGTTAATTTAAAAAACATGCTACACTTAAAAAAAAAAGAGATTATATTATGGTGACTTTTTTTTTTTTTTTAAAGTAATAGTAATATGTTAACCTCATTCAAGTCCACGAATGAAATATTCTTACATTAGACCCTAATTGTAATTCTCATGGTAAGGAAACATGGAATATCTGTGTTAATCCTAATTTGTAAAAAAATAAAACTTATGTTGGTAAATTTAGCTAGAAGGGAATTAGAATACCATGCATTATTATATGAAGCTTAAAGTATATCAAATGTAATTTTGCTCTTTCTGACTATTAATAGAAATTAGGAGACAACTATTACAAAAAAAATAGAATACCATGCATTATTATATGTTTGTATACATGTAAATATATTCCTACAATTTACGTCATGTGAATCAAGACTTTGATAGTCTCTTACTATTAATAATTAAAACAAAATAGAATCAGGAAGGAATTATGCAGGAGTAAGAACGCATGCTATTATTAAGCAATTGAGAGGAAAGTGGATTATTATAAGAAGGTACAAAAAATCCATTAACAAAATAAACCAAGCCTCGCTAGACTAACCCTATAGGAAAAAATAAAACATTCATAAATAAAATAATAATACATTATAAATCAGTAAACTTGCCATATATCTATATCTATATCTATATATATATATATATATATATATATATATATATATATATATATATATATATATATATATATGTATATATATGTATATATATATGTATATATATGTATATATATGTATATATATATGTATATATATATATATGAAAGAGTAGTTAGCTTGTATGTGATTGGACAATAATGCAATCTATAACTTTTATCTTTTGTCATAATGACATAAGGTTAATTAAATTAAATCAGTTGAATTTGGTAGCATAACTATCACCAAAAGAGTCCCAAACCTATAGATTGGTTATTAAAAGAGCTACATGGTAACCTACTATTATGAAAGGGGTCAACTCAGAATAGGAAAAAAAAAGGAATCTCATAATATAAATTGCTTGTATTCATAGGACAATTGTGTATGCCAGTAGAAAGTAGAACCACAAAATATGAGGCCAGTCATAAAAGGTAAATCCAAAAGAGGCATAACAACCAATCTTTAATTTAAGAAAGGAATTTATATAGGAGTCCAACCATACTTTACACCAATGATTTTCGTATATTCAAAAACGACTTAGACCTAAAAATTGGATGCTCATACTATGTATCAATCCAAAAGACTAATACAATTTATTACATTCAAGGCTAGGGGTCGAAATGTGGTTATGACAACCCAAGCCCATGACCATAATTTTGCATCAAACAAGACAAAATTATGAAACTCGATATTGAGTTGGAAACCCTAGTTGAATGTGTACATCATGTTCTCTTGGTAGCCACACAGAAAAGAGGAATTTCCAGAGAAGTCCAACCTATAGGCTAAAGAAAATACTGAGTCCATCTTTGTGACTAGTGAAAACCTCCAAAATGTAGAAATTAGGTTTTAGATTTGCAACTGCTCATGAAGTTTTAATCAAAATCACAAGACACAAGCCTACTTTACTGCTTTGTGGACATTAATTCATAATTTAGAACAAAAGTATCAGACATGCAAGAGGAACTAACACACATGCAACACATATTTTTATATGGGGAAAGAAATCTTCTAAAAACCCCAATGTCTGCTTGCATTAATAAAATGAATAGAAATGTATTACAATTGATTTTCTCATTTGAGCTCGCCCTGCAAGTGCACAACCTATTTCTGTGCACACTAAAGGTCTTTGACCCGGTCTTAGTCAAAATTTTCCTCTACTTGAGCTCCTATTTCCTTGCGTTATTCCTTGAGGAATTATCCCTATTATTTAGGAAATTCCTCTAATTGAATTACATAATTCCTTAGGTTTATCATCTGACTACATGCAACACCTGTACACTCAAGACTAGTCTACAACTGATGTTACACTACCTTGGAATCTCCACCTCAACTTGGTAACTCGAATTCTTTGCATGCACTAGCTATTTTGGGTTGATTTATCAGTTAACTAGATGATCATTGAGTTTGACTGAAGTCCCACTGCTTAACTGACCTTCCACTAGTTCCTCCAAAAGTTGGAACTAGTTTAACTGAAAACAACCTGAGATAATTGACCTTGATTGCTACAAATTAGAAATCACACATGCAGAACTGAACTCTAACTCCTCCAAATCAAATTTATTGAGTAAACTGGGTGACACAAGCCATGTCACACAAGTAAACATCATCCAAGTTGTTTGCTGATGTCAAAATTTAAATTTTATCAATTTAATTAAGGGAAAATCAAATTGAGAATTTCTTGCTGCATTTTTCAACACTCCCTCTCAGCAAGAAAGGGATTATCAACCACCCGATCCTGCACATGTGGAACTTTAACTTCCCTCTTGACAAGGCCTTTATCAAAAAGTTAGCATATTATTCCTTTGTCAGAATGTATTGCAACAACATTATCTGCCTCTGCACAAAATCCCGTAAATGGTGATACCAGATATCTATATGCTTGAATTGATTTTGAAAAACAAGATTTTTAGAGAGCTTGATGCAACTTTGATTATCATTGTAGATCACAGTTGGATCCATCATCTGACCAAACAATCCAACAAGTATCTTTCTTATATAGATGACCTCACATGCTACTTTACTAGCAACCATGTATTTTGCTTCTATTGAGCTGAGTGCCACAGATATTTGCTTCCTCTTGTACCAAGAAATCGTTGCAGACCCAACACTAAAAATTCCACTTGATGTACTCTTTCAGTCTGATGGACCCCCACCCAATCTGTGTGTGTGAAGCCACATAACTTCACTCCCTATGACCATCTGTACCATAGTCCAAACTAGATAGTGCCTCTAAGGTACCATAGAATATGCTTAGTTGCCCTCCAAAATAATTTGGTTGGCCTAACCATAGCTTGGCTCAACTAGTTGACTGCATAGCACATATCTGGTTGTGTGTTCACAAGATACATTAGTGAACCCACCAACTGTTGGTAAATAGTAGCATCCACTTCCTCACCTAAAGTGGCATCCTCTTTCCTCCAGTTGGTCGCTAGAGGTGTCTCCTATTGTGTGTGGAGCATGATTGTTCAGAGGTCTTTGTTTCAGCCGAATGTATACCCTAGGAAGTTTGCACACCCCTCCACGCGGGGGGGGGGTGCGGGGGGGACTTGTCCCCCCGCGGGGGTCCGGGGGGGCCGATCCCCCCGGCTGGGGGGTTTGGGGGCCAGCGGTCCCCCGGCGGGGGCTCGGGGGCAGCGCCCCCAAAGCTAAAAACAAATGTAAAATTGCCTTGTAAAAGTATAGTAATTTCTAGTCAATCTGGGCCGTTCATTAGGCAGATGATTTGACGGTAGAACTTATGTTTAGTTTAGGGTTTTTTGCCCTAGAAGGCAACCCCTCTCTTTGTATGAGGGTATTGTATTGGAGGATGAGATATAGATGTGTATTCTGTGAGCGAGAAACAGAGAGGTGAGACTGTGAGAGAAAACAGAGGATATTACAGCGGATTTGCTGTAGGTTGTGTCTCTTCATTTTGCTGGATAATAGAAAAGAAGGACTGGCTGTTCGGGGTGGACGTGGCCCAAACTGGGTGAACCACGTATATCTGTGTCTCTCTTGTTTTGTGCGTTTTCTGTGTTTATATTTCTGAAATATTTTATGTGTTCCATTGCTCCGTAATATATAATTTTCTAACAACTGGTATCAGAGCCGAAGGTCTATTTGGCTGATAAACTCGCAGGAAAGAAGGGTTCCTGGTTCGAGTGGGAGCAATGGCGGAAGATGGTAAGTTTAGGGTCGAGAAATTTAACGGCCAAAACTTCTCGCTGTGGAAGATGCAGATGAAAGATTATCTGTATCAGAAAGATCTATACCTACCATTGGGTGGAAAAACAAAGATGCTGACGAGTATGAAAGACGAAGAATGGAACCTTCTCGATAGAAAGGCACTCGGAAAAATACGGTTGTGCCTTGCTGCGTCAGTCGCCTTCAACATTTCGAAGGAAACCACGACAGAGGGTTTGATGCAGACGTTGTCGAAACTATATGAAAAACCCTCGGCCTCAAACAAGGTATTTCTTATGAAACGGTTATTTAATATGAATATGTCGGAAGGTGGATCTGTTGCAAACCATTTAAATGATTTTAATATAGTTACAAGTCAGTTAAGTTCTATAGGGGTAAACTTTGATGATGAAGTTAGAGCTCTATTATTCTTGTGCTCATTACCAGAAAGTTGGAATGGTTTGGTAATGGCCATTAGTAACTCCGTTTCTGGATCTAGTACTTTAAAGTTTGATGATGTTGTCGGTGCTATCCTTAGCGAGGAAATGCGACGGAAAATCTCCGGTGAAACATCGGGAAATGCTTTGAGTGCAGAGTCTAGAGGAAGAAAAATGGAAAGAGGAAAGAGCTCATGATATCGCAGTAAATCAAGGAAAGGCAGATCCAAGTCCAGATCGGGGATAGTGTGCTGGAAATGTGGAAAGAAAGGACACCTAAAGAAAGATTGTAGATCTCGAAAGGGAAAAGAAGGAGATGCACAGCAAGAAAACAATCATGAAGCAAATGTGACAGGTGAGGTGTTACAAGATGCTTTGATTCTTTCTTTCGAAAATATTATTGATTCTTGGGTGGTAGATTCAGGGGCTTCATTCCATGACACACCTGATAAGAAATACTTTCATGACTATGTTCAAGGAGATTTTGGACAAGTTCATCTGGGTGATGA
The DNA here is from genome assembly GCA_031772625.1 of Pinus tabuliformis. Taxonomy (NCBI): domain Eukaryota; kingdom Viridiplantae; phylum Streptophyta; class Pinopsida; order Pinales; family Pinaceae; genus Pinus; species Pinus tabuliformis. The sequence continues at coordinate 1,154,339,341 of CM062811.1, forward strand.
TAAACCCTGTAAAATCGTTGGAATGGGTAAGGTTCTTGTAAAACAGCAAAATGGAAACCAATGGCTATTAAAGGAGGTAAGGCATGTTCCAGATCTAAAGAAAAATCTAATTTCAACAGGGCAGTTAGGCAGTGAAGGTTGTGTGACAACTTTCACAGATAAAGCTTGGAAGGTCACCAAAGGAGCCCTGGTAATAGCAAAAGGCGAAAAGGTTGGTACATTGTATTTATGCAATGGTATTTCTAACTCTGTTAATGCTTTAACTTCCAAAGGAGCAGATGCAACATTATGGCATCATAGGCTCGGACACATGAGTGAAAAGGGGATGAAGATTCTTCACTCAAGGAATTTGTTGCCGGGTTTGAAGAATGTTGAATTGGATTTCTATGAGAATTGCATTTATGGAAAACAAAAGAGAGTCAGATTTCTCAGAGTTGGGAAAGAAAAGAAGAGCGAAAAATTAGAGCTTGTGCATACAGATGTATGGGGACCTGCTCAGGTATCATCTCTTGGTGGCTCTCGTTATTATGTTACTTTTATTGATGATGCAACTAGAAAAACTTGGATTTATTGTATTAAGAATAAATCTGATGTATTTGATACTTTCAAGAAATGGAAAGCTTTGGTTGAGATTGAGACAGGAAAGAAATTGAAGTGTCTTAGATCAGACAATGGAGGTGAATATTGCAGCAAAGAGTTTGATAGGTATTGTTCAGAACATGGAATTCGCAGAGAGAAGACAGTTCCAAGAACACCACAAGAAAATGGTGTGTCAGAAAGGATGAACAGAACAATCATGGAGCGTGCAAGGTGCATGAGATTGCATGTAGTATTGCCTTTGTAGTTTTGGGAAGATGCTGTAGATACTGCTGTTTATCTAATAAACAGAGGGCCTTCAAGTTCCTTGGATGGTGGTGTTCCGGAGGAAGCATGAACAGGTAAAAAGGTAAACTACTCTTTTTTAAAGCCTTTTGGTTGTGAGGCCTTTGTCCATATTGATAAAGAAAATAGAACAAAGCTTGAGGCAAAGTCAAAGAAATGTACCTTTATTGGATATGGTGTTAATGATTTTGGTTATCGCTTATATGATTACGAAAATCACAAAATAATTACGAGCATAGATGTAATATTCAATGAAAAGGTCTTGTATAAGAATGAGTTGCAGGAAAAGAAACAGGAAAAAGAAAACAAGGAATACGCAGTTCTTGATGAAATCACTGAAAAGGTAAAGGTGCCTGAAAATAATAATAATCAACAACAGCAACCACCACAACAGCAACAGGCACCCCAAACACCTGAAAGTGGTGTTAGAAGGTCTACCAGGATAAGTAGACCCCCTGAACGATACTCTCCTTCATTATATTATTTATTGTTGACTGATTCTGGTGAACCCGAATGTTATGAAGAAGCAATGCAGGTTGAAAGCAGGAAGAAGTGGGAGGTAGCCATGGAAGAAGAGATGGACTCCTTAATGCATAACCAGACTTGGGATTTAGTCAGGTTGCCTGCAGGAAAAACTACATTGAAGAATAAATGGGTTTACAGGCTGAAGGAAGAAGATGGAGGAAAACAGAGGTACAAAGCTAGACTTGTGGTGAAGGGGTTTGCACAGAAGAAAGGTATTGATTTTGATGAAATATTTTCTCCTGTTGTTAAAATGACTTCAATAAGAACTATTTTAAGTCTTGTAGCAGCTGAACATTTGCATCTTTAGTAGTTAGATGTAAAGACAACCTTTCTCCATGGGGATTTGGAGGAAGAGATATATATGCAGCAGCCACAAGGATATGAGGTAAAAGGGAAGGAGAAACTAGTGTGCAGGTTGAAGAAGAGCTTGTATGGCTTAAAACAGGCTCCAAGGCAGTGGTATCTAAAATTTGACAAGTTTATGTCTGAACAAGGTTATACTAGCTGTCACTCTGATCATTGTGTTTATCTGAAAAAGCAAAATGATGGCAACTATATTATATTGTTATTGTATGTGGATGACATGCTTGTTGCAGGATCTAACATGCAGGAAATAAATGTACTCAAAAGAAAATTGGCAAATTCATTTGCAATGAAGGATTTGGGAGCTGCAAAACAAATCCTTGGTATGAGAATCACTAGAGACAGGAAAAATCGCAAATTAACATTGTCTCAGAATGAGTACATACAAAAGGTGTTGAAAAGATTTAATATCCACAATGCAAAACCAGTTAGTACACCTTTTGCTAGCCATTTCAAACTTAGTAAGGAAATGTGCCCAAAGACCTAAGAAGACATGGATTATATGTCTAAAGTTCCATATGCATCAGCAGTTGGAAGCTTAATGTATGCAATGGTCTGCACAAGGCCTGATATTGCACATGCAGTGGGAGTTGTAAGCAGGTACATGAACAATCCAGGAAAGGAACATTGGATGGCACTGAAATGGATTCTCAGATATTTGAAAGGTACCACAAATCAAGCATTATGCTTTGGTGGTGCAAACATTTCTCTACAGGGATATGTTGATGCAGATATGGCAGGTGACAGGGATAACAGGAGGAGCACTACAGGATATGTATTTACTGTTGGTGGAACAGCTGTCAGTTGGATTTCAAAAATCCAAAGTGTTGTTGCAATTTCAACAACAGAAGCAGAGTATGTTGCTGCTACAGAGGCTAGTAAAGAAATGATCTGGTTACAAAGGTTTATGGGTGAATTGGGTAAGGAGCATGATATGGGCACGTTATACAGTGATAGCCAAAGTGCCATTCATCTTGCAAAGAACTCAACATTTCATTCTAGGACTAAACACATATAGCTCAAGTACCACTTCATACGATCAGTGTTGGAAGATGGAGAGTTGAAGCTGGAAAAGATACACATTAGCCAGAATCCTACAGATATGCTAACAAAAGTTGTAACCAGGGAGAAACTAAGAATATGCTCAGTTTCAATTGGTCTTCAAGGATGATGATGAAGATGAGAAACAACCAGGTCCAAAGAGGAGTCATTGTCCAGCAAATGAAGCAGCGGTGGAGTTTCTACAATCATTCTCCAAGTGGGAGATTGTTGTGTGTGGAGCATGATTGTTCAGAGGTCTTTGTTTCAGCCGGATGTATACCCCAGGAAGTTTGTACACTCCTCCACGCGGGGGGGTGCGGGGGGGACTTGTCCCCCCACGGGGGTCCAGGGGGGCTGATCCCCCCTGGCTGGGGGGTCCGGGGGGGGGCCGATCCCCCCCGGCTGGGGGGTCCGGGGGCCAGCAGTCCCCCAGTGGGGGCTCGGGGGCAGTGCCCCGAAGCTAAAAACAAATGTAAAATTGCCTTGTAAAAGTATAGTAATTTCTAGTTAATCTGGGCCGTTCATTAGGCAGATGATCTGATGGTAGAACTTATGTTTAGTTTAGGGTTTTTTGCCCTAGAAGGCAACCCTTCTCTTTGTATGAGGGTATTGTATTGGAGGATGAGATATAGATGTGTATTCTGTGAGCGAGAAACAGAGAGGTGAGACTGTGAGAGAAAACAGAGGATATTACAGTGGATTTGCTGTCGGTTGTGTCTCTTCATTTTGCTGGATAATAGAAAGGAAGGACTGGCTGTTCGGGGTGGACGTAGCCCAAACTGGGTGAACCACGTATATCTGTGTCTCTCTTGTTTTGTGCGTTTTCTGTGTTTATATTTCTGAAATATTTTATGTGTTCCATTGCTCCGTAATATATAATTTTCTAACATCTCCATGGGTTTTCAACTGTCCATGCGGAACCTCTGAAGTATCTCGTTGGCATACTTTCCCTAAGAGACAAACAATTCCCCATCACCTTTCCATATTTACAATCTAAGGAAGTAGTGCATGAGACCCATGTCCTTCTTTTCAAACTCTCTTGCAAGGTCCTCCTTGTAAGATCTGATTAGTTTCTCATCACCAGTTAAAATCAAATCATCAACATATAAGACAATAATCAACAATTTACCTTCTACCAAGATATGATAGAGGTTTGTATCCGCTTCATTTTTGGTGAAGAAAAAATTGATGAGATAGCTATCGATCCTAGTGTACCAAGCTCGAGATGCTTGCTTGAGATCGTATAATGCTCACTTGAGTCTACACACAGGAGACTCTCGATTAAAAGTATCGAAGCCTTTTGGTTGCTCGATGTACACCTCCTCCTCAATAATTCCATTGTTGAATGCTCTTTTACATCCATCTGGTGGATCTTCCACCCCATCTGTGCAACCAAAGCAACAATTGATCTAATGGATGAGTACCTTGCTACAGGAGAAAAGGTCTCCTCATAGTCAGTCCCCTCAACTTGAGAGAACCCCTTGGTGAAAATTATGGCCTTGTACTTTTCTATGCTTCCATCTGCTGCATGATTTACTTTGAAGATCCATCTCAAACCCACAACTAATTTATATGCTGGTCTTGGGACCATTTCTCAAACACTGTTCTTTACAATGGGTTCGTATTCCTCCACCATTGCATCAACCCATACATGTTTCTCTACTTCTTCCTCGAAATATGATGGCTCAGTCTCTATAATCTCAGTCATTAGAGCCATGGAGCCAGTGTAACGATCTGGTGACCTTCTCTGCTTGCGTTGATTTAAAGGAGCACCCACATTCTCCCTCACATCCTGCACAAGTCTCTCAACTCCCCTGGTCCTTTTCCTACCTTCTATGGATGGTTCTACTTGAGTGGTTATCTCCACTCTCTGCTCCTCAATTTGTGGCTACTCCACAACTTCCTAAGGCTCCTCCTTTAGAGCTAAGAGTTCCTCTTCTGGTGGGATTTGAATCTCCCTCTTAAGAGAGCACCACATGGATTTATCTTCATCGGATTTTACATCCCTTCACATAACTATCATTCTGAGGGATGACAAGTACACATGGTAGTTGTGGGGAGTTTTTGTGTAACCCACAAGAACTCCCAATTTTGTTGTCAGCTCTAACTTCTTCCTTGATTCTTTGGAGACATGGAAGTAAACAGAGGCTCCAAAAAACCTGATGTGTGACACATCCAACTTTATCCTCGAGAAAGCCTCCCCTAGTGTAATCATGCCCAGAATATGATGATGACTTTGATTTTGCAAATAGACTATTGTGTTTCATGCTTCAGCCCACAAATGTAGAGGTAGGCCTTGATCATGCAACATTGCCCTCGTTGCTCCCACAATGCTATGATTCTTTCTCTCAGCCACCCCATTATACTTTGGGTTGTGGGGTGTTGTCAACTCTCGTCGAATGCCTTCTTTTGCACATAAATATTTAAATTCATTTGACATGTACTCACCTCCATTATCGCTCCTAATATCCTTCACCTTCTTACCCGTTTCTTTCTCAACCAGTGCCTTGAATTCTACAAACTTGGAGAATGTCCTTCTTCCGCATGAAGAAGATGCAACACTTCCATGTGAAGTCATCATAAAAATTACAAAATATGTGTGCCTAGCAGTGGAGGTTGTCGAGAAAGGTCCACAGACATAAGAGTGGATCCTTTCAAGGACTACATGTGATTTGTTTTCTTGATCATGGAATGTGGATTTTGTGTACTTCCCCAAGGTACATCCTTTACATACACCCTGCTGCTCAAGTGCTCCTTTGGGGAGGCCTATGATTATTTGTTACATGATCTTCAAAGTGCCATGATCAAAATGGCCAAGTCTTTATACCAAAGTTCATCGACATCTTGGCTCTGCATCTTATTCGCCTTTGTGCTCAATGCATCACAATCCTCCACATATAGCTTGTACAAGTTCTTCACATGAACCCTGATCTGCTTCACCTATCCCATGGCTATGTGTCTCAAGAATTCCTTTCCTTTGTTGAAGATCACATCATAACCATGGTCTTCCAAAACTGAAACAAAGATGAGATTTTTCTTTAGGCTCGGAACAAACATGACATCCTTGAGTCTGAGGGGGGAGCTCGACTCCCTCTGAAAGGCGATTGTACCAATCCTGGTCGTGTTATACATTCCATCAGTCCCCATCTTGATGTGCATCTACAAATATTTCTCCTCCACGTCACTGAAAAAATATCTACACCCTGTCATGTGGAACGATGCACATGAGTTCGAGTACCACATGCTCCCCATCACTATGTTTTCCATGCATGCAATGAGGGTAAATTCAAGATCAAACTGTGAAGCCAAGGCTTCACTTGCTGCTCCTCCTGAGGTCTTCTTGCTTTCCTTCTTGTGTGGACACTTCATGGCATAGTGCTCGAATTCATGACAATGGAAGCATCTAATTTTTGACAAATCTTTATTTTTCCCCCCTTGACTGTAGGAATTTGAGTATACTGGTGTATGCACGAAAAACTCTTACACCTTGGTCTTATTCATCTTGGAAACTCTTCTAAGAAAGCATTAGCCGCCCAGCAGCAACCAAATCCAAAGAATCCTAAGAAGTTGTATCCTAAAAAGAATGGTCCTAAACCAAACAAGGGTCCTAAGCAATTTCAGCCTCAAAATGAAAAATCATTTCAACAAAATGATAAGACAAATAAAAACAAAGGGAAGAAGACTGATAGACATTGCAACTTTTGTAATCGAGATGGCCACTTATAATCCAAATGCTTTAAGAAGATGGAAGCCTTGGAAGCAGCAATGAAGAAGCATAACATCCATTTGGAGCAATCTTCAACTTCAACTTCATCTTTAGGAATGGCACTTTCTGCATGTGGTTGTCAAGCATCTCGGTCTGGCTATGCACTAAATGTATCTTCTTCTTCTCATTCTCATGAGTGGCTCATTGATTCTGGAGCTTCTTATCACATGGCCAAAAACAAAGCCATGTTTTCTTCTTTAAATGATTGTAACACCAAAAATATATATGTTGGTGATGATAGATCTCTTAGTGTTCTAGGGACTGGAACTGTTCATCTAGACAATGGTCAGTTTAATGATGTATTATGTGTTCCAACCTTATCCTGCAACCTTCTATCTGTATATCAGATAACCCATTCAGGTGAAGGTAAAATCGTTGAATTTTCACCTCACAATGTTGTAATTAAGGACCTAAGAGATCCTACACAGATTTTAGCTACTGGAATTGCCGATGATTCTACAAGGTTGTATAAGTTTCACAACTTTGGGTCATCAAATCTTCCCTCAGTATTTGTTGCTTATAATGATGAAGTGAGCAAACTTTTGCATGAGCGATTTGGTCACTTAAACTATCGCTCTCTTCAGAATCTATGTAAAGAAAATATGGTGACAGGTCTTCCCATGGTATCTTGCAGAGATGGTGTTTGTTCCGGATGTGTACTCAGAAAACATCATCGGGACAGTTTTGAAAAACGTGCCTCTTGGCACGCCTCAGCCCCTTTACAGCTTGTGCATAGTGATTTATGTGGTCCACTTCCAGTTGCTTCATTCTCTGGCTACAAGTATTTCTTAACTTTCATTGATGATTTCTCCAGACGCACTTGGGTATACTTCTTAAAACTCAAGAGTGAAGTATTTAACATGTTCTTGGCCTTTAAGGCCTTTGTTGAAAAACAATTTGGACATAAAATTCTTAAGCTAAGATCTGATAATGGCGGAGAATATGTTAAAAACACATTCATCAACTTTTGCACTGAGAATGGAATTCAAATGCAACATACTGTTCCATATACTCCACAACAAAATGGTGTAGCTGAAAGGAAGAATCGCACCTTAAAGGAAATGGCTAATTGTATGCTTCAATCTAAAGGACTTAGTCTTAATTATTGGGCAGAAGCAATTAACTGTGCAAATTACATAATAAATCACACTCCTACTAAGGTTTTAAAGAATATCACTCCAGAAGAAGCATGGAGCTCAATCAAACCAGATGTAAGTCACTTTCGTGTTTTTGGAAGTGAAGCATGGGCCCATATTCCAGATGAGAAACATAAAGCTTTAGAACCAAAGAGTGAAAAATGTATTTTTGTTGGATATTCTGAAGATGTCAAAGGATATAGACTTATTCCACTTAAGTCCAAAAATGTTATCATTAGAAGAGATGTAAAGTTTGATGAAAATATATCGGCCTGCGAGCCTAGTTCGGCGGATGTGCCACCTCTCCCTATCTCTTCTACTTTTGAAAATATTTCTTCTTCAGATGATGAAAGCGAGGATGAAAATCCTCCCCCATCTTCTCAGGATCCTCCTTCAGCTCCTCAGCTTCCAAAATGGGTCCGTGCTACTCGGGATGCAATAGGTGATCTTGCCGGTGATCCTACAGATCAGCGACGTACACGTTCTCAATTCGAGAGAGCCTCTTCTTTACTGGCTCAAGCTTCAGTGAATTATGATCCTAACACCTTTGCAGAAGCTTCAGGCCATCCAGATTGGGAAGAAACTATGAATGAAGAATATCATTTATTATTGGCAAATGATACATGGGATCTTGTTCCTCTACCAAAGGGACGAAAACTTGTTAGATGCAAATTGGTTTACAGAACCAAGTATGGACCAGATGGGAAAGTTGATAAATATAAAGCTCATCTTGTTGCTAAGGGTTTTTCACAAGTTGAAGGCATTGACTATACTGAAACCTTCTCCCTTGTTGCCAAAATGAACTCTATCCGCCTTGTTCTTTCCCTTGCTGCCTCTTTCAAATGGGAAGTCCATCAGATGGATGTTAAATCTGCCTTCTTGCATGGGGACTTGCATGAAGAAATCTATATGGAACAACCTATTGGATTTATTCAAACAGACCCCAGCCTTGTATGTCGGCTTAAGAAATCCCTTTATGGTCTCAAGCAAGCTCCTCGAGCTTGGTATGTCAAAATGGATAACTTTCTTTTAGAAAATGGCTTTTCTAGGTGTCATTCTGACAATACTGTCTACACCAAGAAAGTGGGCAAGTCTCTTATCATTCTTGTTCTTTATGTTGATGATCTTATCCTGACTGGTAGTGATCCCAACCTTATAAACCATGTGAAGTCTAGCCTTAAAAGGAAGTTTGAAATGACAGACTTAGGACAATTACATTATTTTCTTGGTCTTCAAGTCTTGCAATCCAATGAAGGTATTTCCCTTTCCCAATCCAAGTATGCCTGTGATATTCTACGCCATTTTCACATGGAAGACTATAAGCCAGCCCCTTCTCCCTTTCAGTCCGGAGTCAAACTTTTAGTCACTTGTACTTCTCCTGAAGTTGATGCTACCTTATACCGTCAACTTGTAGGAAAACTTTTGTATCTAACCCATACTCGTCCTGACCTTTCCTTTGCTGTTGGCCTTGTTGCTCGGTTTATGCAAAACCCACGTGAAAGTCATTGGAAAGCAGCTAAAAGAATACTTCGTTATGTTCGAGGTACAGTTCAGTTTGGGATTCATTACAGTGTCGAAGCATCTCCTCTATTGGTTGGTTTCACTAATTCCGATTGGGCTGGTGACCCTGATGATTGGAAGTCTACTACAGGTTATGTGTTCACTCTTGGTTCAGGACCTATTACATGGGCTTGCAAGAAACAAGGTGCCATTTCTCTTTCTTTAGCAGAAGCAGAATATCGTGGTGTCGTAGAAGCTAGTAAGGAAGCCTTGTGGCTTCGTCAGATCCTGTCAGAGTTTGGCTTTCAGCAGCAACATCCGACTACACTTTGGTGTGATAATCGAAGTGCCATTCAGCTATGCAAAGATCCAGTCCAACATCAACGCAGCAAACACATTGAACTGCACATGCACTTCATCAGAAAGCTCATTCATGACCATGTTCTTGAAGTGCAATATTGTTCAACAGATGATCAAGTTGCAGACATCTTTACAAAGGTTCTCACAGAGGCAAAGTTCACTAAACTTCGATTTATGGTTGGAGTTCAGGAAGTTGTCACTAAGGGGGGATAGGCTCTAGTGCCTCCTTCCTTCTCCTATGGTGTCATATTTGTAAATCCTTCAATCCTATCCCAAGTTGTTCTTAACTATTTCCTATGTGTCGGAATATCCTAACATTGACTAGATTCTAGTTTGGATTGGGATTTATTCCCTTTTCCCTTCTTTTCCTTTCCATCTAATGAAAATTTTCTTCATCCTCTCCCTTGGATGAAATCCCATCTCTGGTATTCTTCCTTATTTCCTCATGTACCAAATTGTACCATAAGCACTCCCAATTCAGTAGTTTCTCCCCCTTGCTCACTAAATTTGATAGCTATGTTAGCTCTTGGGAAGGCCAAGAAGGGCTAGACTTACCAAGTCATCTTTAGGGAAATTAACACTGACCCCGCCAAGTTCATCACGACATTGTATAAACTCGCTCAGATACTGCAAAATTATGTCATTCTTCTGCATCTTGATACTTCAAAGTTTATGCTTGAGCGCCAGCTTCCTGTGGTCACTACTATTCTCGAACAATTCTGTCATTGCTTTCCACATGAAAAATGGAGTTTCTTTTCCGCGGAGATTTGAGACAGTATGATCCTGTACTCCCTCCAAGGTTATTCTTGTTGCCTTGGATACATCTTTTTTCCACTGAGCAAGGTTCTGGGCATCAAATGCTTGAGGTTTTGTGACATATGTCTTGATGTATTCTAGCAATCCATTATCATCCAATACCACCTCCATGAGATCCTTCCATGCAACAAAATTAGAGGTGCCTTCCAAGGCATACTCTAGCCTTAGTCCATAAAAGGCCATCTTCTCAGCTCTGAAGTAATCCTGCTACACCGATCTTAAAGTTTGAACCTCTGAGAAACAACTTCGAATTTACTACTCTAATGTGAATCCTTCTCCGATACCATGTAGAAATGAGGTTGTATATTTGCAACTTCTCATGAAGTTTTAATGAAAATCAGAAGACACAAACCTACTCTATTGCTCTGTGGACATTAATTCACAATTTAGAACAAAAATCTCAAACATGAAAGAGGAAATAACACACATGCAACAAGTATTTTTATCTGAGGAAAACAATCTGCTAAAAACTCCAATGCCTTCTTGCATTAATCAAATGAATAGAGATGTATTACAATTGCTTTGCTCAACTGAGCTCACCCTGCAAGTGCACAACCTATCTCTCTGCTCACTAAAAGCCTCTGACCCAGAATTAGTCAAATTTTGCCTCGGCTTGAGATCCTATTTCCTTGCATTGTTCCTTGAGGAATTAGCCCCTATTATTTAGGAAATTCCTCTAATTGAATTGTGCAATTCCTTAAGCTGATCATCTAATTGCATGCAACACATGTACAATCAAGATTAGTCTACAACTGATGTTACACTGCCTTGTAATCTCCACCTCAACTGGGTAACTCAAATTCTCTGCATGCACTAGCTATTTTGGGCTGATTGATAAATTAACTGGATGATCATTGAGTTTGACTGAAGTCCCACTGCTTAACTGATCTTCCACTAGTCCCTCCAAAAGTTGGAACTAGTTTAACTGAAAAACAACGTGAGATAACTGACCTTGATTACTACAAATTAGTAATCACACTTGCAGAACTTAACTCTAACTCCTCCAACTCGAATTTACTAAGTAAACTGGGTGACACAAGCCACGTCACACAAGTTAACATAATACAAGTTATCTGTTGACATGGAAATTCTAATTTTCTCAATTTAATCAAGGAAAAATCAAATTGAGAGTTTCTTGCTGCATTTTTCAACACAAAATGCTAGTTAACACTTTTTATAGTTCACACCCGCAAAGCCAACCAACACCTACAAATTGATTAATAGATTGTATAGATACATTTATCAAAATATAAAAGTAAAGTGAGTCTTAAAAAAAGAAAACTGATACCACCTATTACCTGATAAGGGAAGAGTTACTGTGTTGTTCTGCCTCTGCCAATAGGAAGAAGTTGTTAATGTTAGCAGAAATGAATTCGATGAAATTGACTCTACATAGAGAATACATTCCCTCTCTTTGATCATATGAGGATTTTTGTAAAAACAAAACCTGAAGGAAAAAAGAAGTAAATAAATAAATAAAGACTACTAGATGGCCACAATGAAAATTAAGTTAAAAACCTTTGCAAGTATAGTGATTGACGTTAATGACAAAGAGATAATTTCTCTGTTTTCCAACGGGAATGTTTTGAGTACATCCACCACAGAAAGGGTAATAGGATTAATTAAAATCCTATATTAAACCCTAATGGCTAAACAACGTTGGAATTAAAAAGAAGATAACAGATAAATTTATTCATCAGAGAATTCGCAGAGACCATACACGGAAGGAACTTGAGTGGTATCCACCTGGAACTATAAATGACCAAGGGTTTATCAATAACCTAAATAAGCTTCTAAAAGTTATAAAGCAAGAAAAAAAAGGAAAGGGGGTTACCTCTGCAGTACAAACGAAAAATCCTAAGTTCAGCCTTGAAGTTCCTTGCTCAAGAAAAACCCTGCACCTTATAGTAAGTCTGCAATTTGAAAACCTATTGCCATGAAACCTACAAACGATAACAATTTTATGAGCATCATTGTAGGCAGGAAACAAATAGGAAAAATTAAATACCTTGAATAAACTTTAAAAGAAATACTTGAGCAACACCAAGCTAGCTTTGGAAGTTCAGGCGTTCCTTGGTAGCAATTTACAAGTGTAATAGAAGCCAGATGGCCACAAACTCCTAACTGATCGCTCATGCCTTGCCAAAACCTTAGAGTGATGTGAAACCCAAAATGCAAATGAAAGTCGAAGGAGGTTAGAGGACTAGGGTAAATTAATGAAGTTTTAAGCAATTCAATCTCAATGCTTCGTTTCCACAAATTAAATCTCTACTGTTGAGGGTGCCAAGTACAAGATGCACATAGAGTTCACGTGGACAAAGGTCGTGAGGCCTATGCGTGCAAACATGTGTATGTATAATAAGAGTATATAATTATATGAGATTTTTATTTATTTTTAATTAATAAATTCTACCCTAGTACTTTACAAAATTAAAAAATAGCTTAATGGGTGATCTTTATTTCTTTTTAAAATAAACAATGGAGATGACCTTTATAATTTACAAAGTTAGTATATACCTTCAACAAGATTTCTAGGAGAAGGAATCATGTAGAACGTAGGCCCAAGTTCAATAAAGCAAAAATAAATATTAATATAATCCTAGCAAGTATAATAACACAACACAACACTATAACTTATAAGCATCCTAAATATAAACTTTAAAACTTTTATATAACTTTGATATTGATAATACAATTATTTAATTCAAAACATGTAACTAACAATGTAGTAACTATAATTAATAAGTGTTACAGGCTTGTCTCTTGTCCCTATGGTTTAATAAAAAAAATAATGAAATTATTTAATCACTATGGTAATATATTAGTTGCTATGTTTTGTAAATGTTTGTAAAATATATTTTAGGGGTTCATGCTTGACAATAGAAATATACACTTAAATAATACAAAATATTAAAAAATACTTTTCAGTAATAAATAATTTTTTTAACAATAATTTGATAAAATTATTATAATAAAAAAAATCGATTTTAAAAATAAAACATATAAATTATAATATTATATATGAATTTTTTTAATTGTGAAATATAGATTTAAAAAAAAAAAATTATAAGGGTTTTTGCTTTTTAAATTTAAAAACATTAGTTAAAAATTTAAGAGTTTACAAAAATAATTGAAGTCACTAAATTTTGTTTATACATTATAATAATAATATGGTTATATGATAAAATTTTGAAATTAAATTAATAGGTTTTATGATAATATTTTGAAATTAAATTAATAATATTGAAGTTAATAATTTTAAATTTATACTTAAATTGTTAAAATTTTGAAATTAAATTAATAGGCTATGTGATAAAATTTTGATTTTTTTTGTAAGTCGATATTTTATTCATATGGTAAAAAAGATGTACATATGTTAGAGCAAAAAGCAAGTGGTTTCATCTCGATCGGGCTTGTTGACCAATGTTTGTAGCAGGTGACAAAAATACAAAAAGGAGGCTAAGGACAACGTCCATAAATGAAAGGGCCAAAGGCACCAAAAGACAAACAATACATAAAAAACACCTGATAGCATACTAGTCATCCGACGTAATGGAAGTTGGGTTATCCGGGGCAGTTCCTGGAGGTGGCGAAGGGTGGAAGTTGCACTAGATGTGCCCTTCGAAGTGCGCCAGCGAAGTCTCCAGCTTTTCCAGTTTTTCTACAAGGTGGTTTTGGCCTTGCTAGACCACAACCACTCACTCTCTGACCTAACACTAAAAGTAATGCATCCTGTCCAAGGTGGCCACCAACTCAACATGATCCTCCCTTCAAACTTGTTCAGTTGACTCCACTCGATCTAGCAGAGATCGAATTAGTTCTCGACAATTCTCTAGACAACAATGTTGATTTAACTGCTTGCTGGGAGCTGCACACCGACCAGACCCCTCACTAGTTGTTCCACCTCGCCGCACACCACTACTTCGATGAGGTTGCTAAGACCTCCCACCTCCACCTCCATGGGAAACCTGATTTTTGCCACCACAACTGCCACACATTCAAACACCTGATAGCCAGAAGCGTCCAATAGTCTTTCCACTCCGACGCGTCCTAGCTGCCACCATTGCCAAATCTTCTAAATGAGCCAACCTTGCCTGGCCCCCGCGACCCATAGAGCTTGGTTTAGCAAGGGGGAGGAGCACCCACGACGTGAGGAAGGTCGCATATTGAACAGTCCAGGAGAGCCAAATCCCCCAACAGTCTTCAGAGTCCGACCCACTGAAACTTGCCCAGACCTCCACACCCAAAGACCAGATCTCCCTTCACCCACAATTCTCCACAGACGACCACACACTACAACTCGACTACCACCTCGCCACCAATTGAGCACCCCGACGAGAACACGAGCTACTTGAGAAGGAGAAGGCGGGAGAAACTTACCCCAGGTTGACACTCCCCAAGAAGCCTTGCATAGCCCACACCAAAATACTGAAACTGAGTACTCCATAAAGGTGGTAACTTTATCTCCACCGCAAACAGAGAAACACCCACAAAACCACAAAGCCCGCCAATTTGTAGACCAAGCGCCAGAAATGAAGAATCCCTCGCACAACCACTGCCACCCCTAACAACACCACTTCTAGAGCTCATATGTTGTATATTTTTTCCTCCAGACACCTCCAACGGACCAATTACTCACACCTTCCAAAATCCCTCGAAGACAGAAATACCAAGTTCCCCCAATTACCCACAGTCGCACTATGCAAGCGCCATAAAACTCGGGGTGCCTTTGGAGCAAAACGATAATGAATTCACACAACCAAGAGTTGTAGGGGAAGATCGGATGCCGCCACCCAGCGCTAAAAGCCCACCGCCGACTCTTGCACTTGCTTGCAGAATATCGACCAGGAGCCCAACACAGGAATGAAACGCAAACGCAAATGCCGTCTCGCTGAGCCATCCTGCTCGTTAAATTTTCACTAGCCACATTCACCGAGACAAGACCAGGTTTCACACGGTAGCATTTACAATTGCAATTACACCTCCCATTACATCGATTTAGATGAAAGGACCGAGAGGTTAGTCCTCCGCTAGCACGCCAACTGTTAATGATCACGAGATTCAGTGGCCACGTGCTCCGAGATTCTCACCCCCATCGAGGAGATAAAATTTTGAAATTAAATTAATAAAACTTAACTTAATAATTTTAAATATTATATTTTTTCTACTTAAAGTATGAGGTATAACTAGTCCTGGTAGCTTGGTTTAGATATAACTAAATTAAAATGTAAAATATTATTAAGTATGATTGTTAGGCAATGAAGAAATATTATAATAAATTTGTTGTGTATAATTAAATAAATTTATATGATAATATTATTCAATATCATATTTGTAGATATTTTTAAATGATTTTTTTTTTTGTAATTATATCTCAAATAATTTAATAGGATAAAAAATTAAAATTTTTAATTAATGAAAATTTTCATTAACTTTAAATATACAATAAATTGGGTATAAAACTTTTTTATTAATTTGATTTGTAATGTAAATATTGTGATTTTAATTTATATAATATTTTAATTTTAGTTTATCAACTACAATTGATATAATTTAAAATCATTCAAGCTTCCCAAAGCTTTTGCGCAGAGAGTCATTGTGCATCATGCCTCCCTCATAACCATGTAATAATGACGACCAACTATACCATAGCGATATCCACGTTATGGTTTTTATGTGGCAGCAGGCCTGGAATTTCAAATTTCCTATGCCCGTCAAATGAAAATTTGATTACATTTTGGCATTTTTCATGCCCTTCTTTTTACGTTCTACCTAAATTTGTGAGTATCGACCTTCCCTTATCTAAAAACTCTCTTTAAACTACTCCTGCTTCTCAACTTTCTTTAATCTCCCTCTTAGAGTGCTTTGTTTCTTCCTAAGTTAACATTTGTGTTTCCCCGTAGCATACAAACATACTTTTAAGATTTTATAAAGCTTTTTAGCCTTTGGGAGTTAATAGTTTTGATTATGTACATAAATTTTGACATGCGAAAAAAACTAAAGAAAGTCATATAGTTAAGATGATGAGGATCGTCAACCACTAGATGAGATAGAGTTATTTTTTTTAAATATTAAAAATTTAACTATTATCCCTTTTTATAATTTATTTAAATCTAATAATCTACTACATATGAATTTATTAAACATATAATTACATGTTTAACTATTTCATTATAGCTTATTTTCACCAAATATCTTATTTAAAGATGGGCGCACACATCTTTATTTACTCACTGCATATTTTATGTACTAAATTCTTACCAAGATCTCTTTATTTATACCAAGATAACTTTAATCCCTATAAGTTCACTTTCAACCATCTATGAACTATTGAATAATAAATCTAGTGATGATAGCTAAATATTTTTTAAAATATTTGTATATTCTTTCAACTAATTTGATATCCATTATACATATTTAGAATACATTATTCCTAAAACCATGAAGCCGAAAAATGTCTAAACGAAACAAACTCTGCAATCTATGAGGTAATCAACTTATCATCTACATTTGAACATTGTTAACTAATCATTTTCATAATATCCTAAATATGAGCCTATAGTGTCCTCAACATAAAAATTTGAATTCACATTACTTTCCACAACATAGACGAAATATACAGCCCAACCAATTACACAAAGCAATTCTTCCTATTGAGCATTACGCTAGACAATACCATTACTTATTCTATTCATGTACTTAGTACCGGTTGCATCCTCTAAATACAACTATATTAGAAGTGGTTGACAACCTAAATAGATACACTATATAAAAATGAGCTTGTAACATCTTCCATAATTATTTTTATAGTAAAAGAAATTTCATTGAATAACTATATAATTATTTTATTTTAAAGGAAAATTCACTGTTGTAAAAATAAGGTTGATTTCAAAGCCTTTAGTAAAAAACTCACAAAACAAAATTAGTGAAAATAAGGAAGGGCACTCAAAAAAACAAAAATAGTCAAAATAAGGTTGATTTCAAAGCTTTTAGTAAAAAACTCAAAAAACAAAATTAATCAAAATAAAGAAAGGCACTTAAAAAAAACAAAAATAATCAAAATAAAGTTGATTTCAAAGCCTTTAGTAAAAAACTCAAAAAACAAAATTAGTCAAAATAAAGAAGGGCACTAAAAAAACAAAAATAGTCAAAATCACGACTCTCAGTTTTCAAGATGGTAATTGTAAGCTTCACTATGGAATAAATCACAAGCTATTTTTCTAATATCGGATCTCGGAGAAATTCATTTTGACAAGGGCGTCGATAATTTCAGAGAAAACAAATACAATAGGAAGAAAGAATGAAAAAAAAAAACAACTGAATGAGATTGAAACGGATTGAAGAAGGAAACTTACTTGGGACTTGCAAACTGTTAAATCTTGCCGATTTTGATGTAAATGATGACAGTAATTTCGATAGAAAGCTCCAACATTTTTTGAGTGACCTATCCTTGCGTTTCAAGAAAATAACATGGTAGTGAATACATGGTAGTATTATACGCAACAGAAAATGCAAGTATAGTTTTAGTGTTTTGCAATCACCTACTAGCATACAGTTGGATGGCTGAATTCACATTCTTGATGTAGACTGGTTGGTCGGTTCCTTGAATGTAACACCTAACTTACAATCTAGTTGTTCTTAGTTTCCCAGGGCGAGATCTCGTTTCATAAAGTTCAAATCTACAAAAGGACTATAGCCAAATAATCTTTTATAGGCCTCAAATCTATGAAAGTGTGTGAGGCTCCAGCGCCATGTGAGCCAGACGCACTGTAAGCATTTTCCTTATGACCCTAGGCCTAGTCTTATTTTGTTGTTTTTAACTTAGGACTGGTACTATAAATTTTGGTGTTTTTAACTCTGACGGGTATTATAAATTTTGGTGTTTTTAACTCTGACGGGTATTATAAATTTTGACAGGAAATATCCCAAATTAAACGTCAAAATGATGGTTATTGATTGATGAGGCACGTCAAATTTGACGGGTAAAAATTTACAACAACTGTCAAATACGTCTTAAAATAGGAAATACATCCTATGGGACGTCAAATTCCAGGCCTGTGTGGCAGTGAAGAAAAATAAAAACAAGTTGGCAAGACTGATCATGTTTTGGGATTTGGTGTTCAGATGCTTTAGAGGCTAGAATCACGGTAATATATTTATATAATACTATAATTATTATGATAAATAGTTTGGGACATGGTTTGTCCCTGTGCATCTCTGCTTGCTTCAAACATTTCTCAATAATAAGCGATAGGATCCACGCAATGTACAACAGAATTTATTGTGATTAATGGAACCTTATTGCAATGTCATTAGAGTATTAATTAATTAATTATATTTTGTATTATTGATTTTTTAATTAATAAAATGAGAAATAATATATTTAATTGGATAGTTAATCAGATTGAACATAAAAAAAAAATAAAAAAATATTTAAAATATTGTCAAAAAATACAAAATTTTAATGTGTAAAGTTAAACTATGGAAACTTTGCAGAAAAAGTTTTAACAACTAAATTAATATGGGTTTGACCAAAAATCCAATGCAATATTCTATTGACGTAATGAATATAGTTAACACACAATCCAAATATAAACTTCAAAATCAATATTTGACAATCTATCCATGGGATTGATTTTTTTTCACTAGCACTAATCAGGTACTCAAAATTTAGCTCAAAATTCATAGTTATCAGATCGGTGTAGAACTTGAATGACCGCATAGTGCTCGTCATTCTGAATAGGATGCAACTCATTTCACGTGAAACAGACACCGTATGCTCCCATAATCATGTTCTGTTCACTTTCCCAAACAGGAGAATTTTTGTAAAAAATTGATAGCCCAGTCAGCAGTCCGTATTGCTCATTGTGTAGGTCTATGTGGCAGGTTTGACTAGTCAATGGGCTCAGCGAATCGTATTGTTCCAAGTGGCACATTCTCATTGGTGAAATTTGGCAATTTGTGATTGGGTGGTTGGCGGCCAACCATGGGGTGACACGTGGCCCAGCCAGAGGCTGCCACGTGGCCCAGCCAGAGGCTGCCACGTGGTAGCTTGGGGGCCACCAAAATATTGGGTCGAAGTCTAGGCAGAAACAACAAGGGTTGAACCCACGACCTCACAACACAAGTCTAAAGTCTCCACCAATACGCCATGCAATTAGTTCTTAACTATATTAGAACTCGACGTATATTTAAAATATATGTGCGCCCATTTTAGGGGAGGGTCCAGCCCACGGGGGTCGACCCTTGGTCACACCACCATAATGTGAGCACCGACGGAAAGGAGTAGGGGCCTGGCTGGCGGGGGCAGGCTGTTGGCCTTAGCCCCTGGCACGGGGCCCCCATGTGCCCAAATTTTTCGAATTATAGGCATTGGAGGCAAATTAAAGCGTCTAATAATTTCGCCCAAAAATTGCTGAAACTGTCGCTCCATTAGCGCGTTTTGGGGCACATTTGTAGGATGGTGTCGGATTTGGGGGAATTTGTAGTGTGATTAGTAGAAAACTTGGAAATTCCATAACTTCTTTAGTTTTTTGACCAAATCAGGAGCAGAAAGAGGCTATACAGACATTTTTGGGCATTTTGGAGCCAATGGAACAAGTTTCAGAGCTTTTTGAGCATTGTAAGCTGATGTATTCACACTTTTGAGCATAATAGAGAGGACCAAGCCATTGGAAGCTGGACCAAGGAGACGTAGCCCAGGAGGGGTGAACTCCTTCATCATGTGCTGCTGTGATAGTGTTTATGGTGATGTTTATGTCTGTTATATACTGTTGTTCAATCATTTGTTTATGTTAATTTGCACATAAAATTTACATAAAATCACTGAAACTCATGTTTAAACTGATAATTAACCTCATGAATCCTTAAGAACATTTAACATAATCCGAAAGGAATTTAGTACAACAAACTAATTATCCCAATTAGATCAAGTTTGGTATCAGAGCCCTTGATATTCTTTGCACAAGAAGGATTTTACTATTTGCAAGTGAATGTCATGCTTACAAGGTTGAAGCTCAAAAGAGAAGAAGGGAAGCTAGTTGAAAGTCCTGAAGTTGGGTCAAGGAGAAGAGTGAAACGTTGCCACAATATCCACCACCAGTTCTTCCTCAAGTTTCAGTGGAGGCTTCAGTCATCATGTCACATGAAGGAGAGCATACAAACATGACAGAGGATGAGAAGGTCTTTAGGAAGGCTTTCTTTGATATGAAAGAGATGGTGAAGGTCCTCTATGAAGAGAGGAATACCAGACTGCAGGGTGAAAGCTCCAAGCCTCCCAAAGGAGAAGGTTCTTCAGGAAGAGGAGGTAATGGAAATGGAGGTAAACCTCCACCCTATCCACCATCATCATCTTCTTCTTCAACTTCACAAGCATCTTCATCCTCTTCCACTAATACAACCCTTACTAATACTCATCAACATACCTCAAAAGGAATTGGTAAATCACCCCTGTTAAAACTTGATGTTAAATTTGAACTGCCCATGTATAATGGTGAAGTGAATGCAGAGAAACTTGACAATTGGGTTCGTTAGTTGGAGGTCTATTGCAGAATTCAAAACCTTCAAGATGATGACATAAAGATTTAGTTAGCTTCCTGGAGGATGGAGGGTGCAACAATAGTATGGTGGGAATCAAATACACGAGAAGAGATTAAAAACACGGTAAGATCTCAATTTCATGGTCTAATTTCATTGTTGCAATTAACAGGCAATTTTACCCTCTAGCATATATGCAAAAATCCATCATGAATTGGCAGAACTTTAGACAACTTAAAGGTTAAAATGTGTAATATTACACCCAAGAATTCAGAAAAAGGTCTCTAATGTTAGGTGTACATTTGTAATCACAAGACATGTTGCTAAAGTACATAGGCGGTTTACACAGTTACCTTAGACGTACTATCCTTATGTTTAATCCCAATAATCTAGATGAGGTGTGTGTGCAAGCCACTCATCTTGAAGCAAGAGGAAAATTTACATTAGAAGAGGGTAGTAAAAATCCATTTAAGGATAAAGGAAAAGAAAAGGGTTTCAAAGGGAAGAGAAAGAAAAATGCATCTATTAAGAAGGAAGGAGATAAATTAACATGCAAGCATTGTTCCAAAGAGGGTCACGATGAAGCTCATTGTTGGAAGTTTCATCCTGAGATGAAACCAAAGAAATTCAACAAGGGAAAACAAAAGACAATTGCAACCACTCAATAGGATTTGGGATCTGATTCGGGTGATGAAACTAAAATTACAACCATGGGTATGAAAGGAAAAGAATCCATTGCTAGCACTAGTACTTCAAATTTACATAATGAAACTCCAAATGAAAAGAAGAGGATATAACTTTTTCACATAAGGGTGATCTCAAAACATAGCAAAATTGATACTCTTTTTGATAGTGGCTCTCAAGCCAATCTCATCTCTAAAAACATTGTCAAAAGTTTAAACTTGGAAACCATTCCACATCATAAACCATATCCATTAGGATGGGTGTGTGACAATGCACAATTGCAAGTAACTAGAAAGTGTAAACTGAAATTTGCCATTACTGCAAATTTCATAGATGAAGTGGAGCTTGATGTTGTGTCATTAGACAAATGTGGTATAGTTTTGGGTAGCTCGTATCTCTATGATAGAAAAGCTATCTTCCATAGACATGAAAACAAATACCATTTGTTCAAAGATGGAGTAGAATATATTTTGTGAGCCCATAGCAAGAAACTGAATCTTTCACTTTTTAATGTGGGGCAGATGAAAAGACTAGTGAATTCTAGCAAGAATTTTGTGCTTCTAATGATCAAACCCATGAATGATGTTGATAATGAAGCTTTTCAAGGTTGTGTTTCAAGATTGAAATCTGAATTGGTTGACGTTGTTAACCAATATGGTGAGATGTTTTAGGAACCAAAAGGATTACCTCCCAAGAGAGGAATCCAACATGAGATACAGTTGCAACAAGATACTCCTCTTCCTAACATTGGCATGTATAGGATGTCAGTGATGGAAAGTGAAGAAATTAAAAAGAAAATTCAAGAGTTGTTGGATAAAGGGATCATCAGGCCATCTTCTTCGCCATGTGGTTCAGTATCGTTTTGGTGCCAAAGAGGGATGGAACATGGCGCATGTGTGTGGACTTTCGTGCATTGAACAAGATTGCGGTAAAGAACCGTTACCCACTGCCTAGAATAGGTGATTTAATTGATCAATTGAAAGATGCAAAGTATTTTACTAAATTGGACTTAAGGAGTGACTACCATAAAATAAGAATTGCTAAAGGAGACATTTGGAAGACAACATTCAAGACAAAACAAGGTTTGTTTGAATGGCTAGTTATGCCTTTTGGTTTATGTAATGCTCCTGCTACCTTCATGCGTGTGATGAATGATGTGTTGAGGCCATTTATTGATGAGTTTTTTATAATCTACTTAGATGACATCTTACTTTTCAGTAAATCTCATGATGAACATGTCATGCATGTGAGAAAAGTACTTGATGTCTTAAAGAAAGAACAATTGTATGTAAAGATGTCAAAGTGCGAGTTTGGAAAAACTTCTTTAGTTTACTTGGGTCATATTGTTGGAGGAGGTGAGTTGAAAATAGATCCCTCTAAGGTAGATGTCATTTTGAATTGGCCAAGTCCTAAAACAATGACTAAGGTAAGAAGTTTTTTGGGAGCAACCCAATATTGGAGGAAATTCATTACTAACTTTTCTTCTATAGGAGCTCCTTTGCATGCATTGACTAGTGTAAAAAAGGTTTTTTAGTGGGGAGGAAAACAACAAAAGGCCTTTGATGCATTGAAGGAAAATATGAGTTTAGCTCCAGTACTTGCACTTCCAGACTTGAGACAGTCATTTGAGATTCAGATTCATGCTAGTGATTACGCCATGGGTGTAGTCCTCATGCAACATGGTAAGCCTATCTGTTTTCATTAGGAAACTTTCAATGGTGCAGTGATTAATTATCCTACATATGACAAGGAATTGTATGCATTAGTGCAAAATGTGAAAAAGTGGAAACACTACTTGATGGGTAAGGAAACAATTATTCACACTGACCATCAGCCATTGCAATACTTGCAATCTTAATCTAGGTTACAACAATCAAGGCACTTACTATGGATGGGTTTTCTTCAACAATTCCACTTGGTAATAAGGTATAAGAAAGGTATCTACAATAAAGTTGTTGATATGCTTTCTAGGACTATTATTAATGCAACTAGTTTACTTGATCATAATTTTGTTTTGCATGAAAGTTATATTGAGAAATATGTACTAGACAATTACTTTCAGGATGTTTATGCAAGCTTGAGTCAAGGTAACCAAGTAGAGGAATTGGATTGTCATTTGCATGATAAATTGTTGTACCATCTTGGTAAGATTTGTATTCCACAGGGAGAAATAGTAAACATCATAAGAGAGACACATACTTCTCTTATCTCTGGTCATTTCAGTGTAAGTAAGACGATGGCACATCTACAGAGGTATTGTTATTGGCCTTGTATGATTGAAAGTGTGTCATGTCTTATTAAAGGATGTTCATTATGTGCAGTCAGTAGGCCTAACAATAGGAAGTTAGGATTGTACACTCGGTTCCTTCACGATCATGGGGGAGTGTTTTTATGGATTTTGTAGGAGGTCTTCCATTGTCAAAAATAGGTCATGATTATTTGTATGCAGTTGTGGATAGGTTCAACAAAATGTGTATTTTGAAGCCATGTAAAAAGAAAGTTACAGCTAAGCAAACTGCTCAGTTATTCTTTTAGAATGTATGGGTGTATTTTGGATTGCCCACATCCATTGTTAGTGATCGAGATTTTGGCTTTGTTGGGAATTTTTGGTCAAGATTGTGGAGATTCATGGACACCAAATTGAAAAAGAGTACAAAATTTCATCCATAAACAGATGGTCAAACAGAGGTGGTGAACAAGACAGTGATACATCTTCTTCGTGGGTATTGCAACAAGCATCCTAAGTTGTGGGATGAACATTTGCACTACATTCAACATGCTTACAACTGGGCCAAGCACTCTTCAACTCAAACATCACCATTTGAGGCATGTTTGGGATACTTTCCTAAGTCTCCTTTGGATTTCATTTTTGGAAAAGATGTTTCTATTGATGGTCATAGTGACATAGACAAAGCAAGAAGGTTCATTGAAAAAATCCAATTGGTACACCAAAGAGTTCAAGAACAACTTGAAAAGAGCCAAGGCAATTACAAAGCAAGGCACGACAAGCATCGTGTAGATCACAAGTTCTAATTTGGTGATGAAGTTTTGCTTCACATTAGAAAAGAGAGGCTCTAAGGAGAAGGTAAAAAGCTAAAACCAATTAGATATGGTCCATTCAGAATTCTGGAAAAGATTCGTAACAATGCCTTCAGGTTGGGTTTTCCTTCATATATGCAAATTTATGTTGTTGTTAATGTTGAGAACTTAAGGTTGTACGAGCCTCCTTTGATAGAAGATCAAGTAGACGATGTCCAAATTCCTTCCATTTAGGATTTTTCTCCCGAATACCTTGATGAACTACAACAAGACACTAGTGGGGCTCACAGGAATAAATTCTTCAAAAGCCAAATGGATTGAGATTAGAAAGGTGAGGGAAATGTACCCTCACATGCTAGACAACTCAAAGTGATATTTTGAGTTCAAAAAGGCTTCCAGTGGGGAGGAATGATCAGGTGCTCAAAATTTATCTCAAAATTCAAAGTGGCGGATCGGTGTGGAACCTGAATGACCGCATAGTGCTCGTCATCATGAATTCGACGCAACTCGTTTCACGTGAAACAAACGCCATATGCTCCCAGAATCATGTTCTGTTCACTTTCCCAAACATGCGAATTTTTGTAAAATTTGACAACCCAGTCAGTAGTCCGCACTAATGACATGGCGCTGACTGTGCAAGTCTATGTGGAAGTTTGACTTGTCAATGGGCTCGACGAATCGTATTGTGCCAAGTGACACATTCTCATTGGTGCAATTTGGCGATTTGTTATGGGTGGTTGGTGGCCAACCACACGCTGACACGTGGCCCAGCCAGAGGTTGCCATGTGGTAGCATGGGGTCCACCAAAATATTGGGTCGAAGTCCGAGCAGTAGTAGCGGGGGTCAAACATGTGACCTCACAACACAAGTCCAAAGCCTCCACCAATATGCCATGCGATTAGTTCTTAACTATATTAGAACTCGATGTATATTTAAAATATATGTGCGTGCCCTTTTGGGGGAGGGGCCAGCCCACGGGGGCCGCCCCTTGGTCACACCACTACAACACGACCATCGACGGAAAGGAGCAGGGGCCCGACGGTGGGGGCAGGTCATTGGCCTTAGCCTCGGGCATGTGGCCCCCATGTGCCCAAATTTTTCGGATTATAGGCGTTGGAGGCCAATTATAGCGTCTGATAATTTCGCCCAAAGATCGACGAAATTTTCGCTCTGTTAGCACATTTTGGGGCAAATTTGTAGGATGATGCCGAATTTTGGGGAATTTGCGGTGCGATTAGTAGAAAACTTGGAAATTCCATAACTTCTTCAGTTTTTTGACCAAATCAAGAGCAAAAAGAGGCTACATAGACATTTTTGGGCATTTTGGAGCCATTGGAACAAGTTTCAGAGCTTTCTGAGCATTGTAAATTGATGTATTCACACTTTTGAGCATAATAGAGAGGGTCAAGCCATTGGAAGCTGGACCAAGGAGATGTAGCCTAGGAGGGGTTAACTCCTTCATCATGTGCTGTTGTGATACTATTTATGGTGATGTTTATGTTTGTTATATATTGTTGTTCAATCATTTGTTTATGTTAATTTGCACATAAAATTTACATAAAAGCACTCAAAAACTCATGTTTAAATTGACAATTAACCTCATGAATCCTTAAGCACATTTAACATAATCTGAAAAGGAATTTAGTACAACAAACTAATTATCTCAATTAGATCAAGAACTCATAAGAATAACATGTAAATTAAGCATATCATACATTAATACATAATATTTTTTATTTAAAAATAATAAAAAATGGTTTTGTGGGCTTACTTTATAAAACTAATTTAATAAAAAACAATCATTTAAAAATCAAAATGTTCTACGCCAATATATCTGCAAGTAAGAGATTTAGGTACAGTTGGCTTTGGCTTTCCAACCTGGTGAAACAAGTGGAATATTATATTTTATTGGTGAAGTGATGGTCAAACCATTTTAAAATAAACCAATTGAATATATATAAAACCTAGATATGTGTTTGATGACATTTGCAGTTTATTACAGGATAAATAAAATGGTGTGATGTTACCAGTAGAACCACCATAAAATAAATGATCTAAAAACATTTCATCTCGGGACTTTGGTGTTGAAGAAGTATAAGCATTCTTATCTATATGGCATATTTTTTAAATACTCTGAAATTTGATGGATGACAATTGGATTAGGAGTCTAACCCCAATTGATCAACAACTCCAAAATGAGAGTTCTAATGGAATTCAAATAGTGCATTAAATTAATGCCAATATGTACAATCAAAGATGTGATGGCACAATCAACTAAATATTTTGTGGTATATATGTAATCATTGCAAAATAAGGGGTGAACCAACCAAATTTGAAATAAATATATTAAAACATTATAAAAAATAATAAAATTCAATTTCTAATGTTAAACTATGGAGAAAGGTGCATTTTTTTTTGTCAAAACAAACTAATAGTTGGTCAAGTAGAAAATTGAACACAATATATCATGTATGTCGTAGGTATAATATATATATATGTAACATGGTTGTTTCTTAAATATTGTTAGAGTTTTACTTGATACCGCTTTCCATATATATAAAAATACATACAAGATACAATGCTAAACATTTCATATTTGTTTCGACATTGTATCCGCACATTGTGACTACAATGACTAATTTATTTATTTTTATATGTTATCAAGTACTAAGTTTTAATTCACAAGATTAATATTATTTTAAGATTCATATATGATTGATAGCCCTTGGGGGCAACTCAATTGACAATGGTCATGAAATGAAGTGTCATGTACCAGGATAATTGAGCTTCAAACCCCCCCACCCAATTTACCCGTGTCTGTGGAAGGGGCATACATAAGCACCTAGGGGTTATAGTGGTAGTGGTCAGAATCAACCCTGTGTCACATGAATACAAAACTAGCCTAATTGTCAATTCCTCTAGTCTCACACAAAAAGAAAATATATTCATATATCACTGGCACAATGCATATTAATATTAAAAATAGAAAGAATCATCATGCATACTAATAATGCATGAAAAAGTCATACGATATATTTTCCAATAATCAAATGAATTACATAGATTAATCAAATGAATAAATAATGCAAGAATAGAAAAAAAGTAGAGATAGAAAGAATCATTGTAAATATTAATAATGCATGTAAAGGTCATACAACATTGGTTGCAATAATGAAATGAACAAGATTAATAGGTTCAATGCAACATAATCCCTATCTCTACAGCATATTGATCCACATTTTGCCCACATTTCTCCACATGCTTCCTTCACAAAGTCAATTGCACACGCTTCCTCTACACAGTCAATTTCACACAATTTCCTTCGCACAATGATTGCTATGCATAAAGCTTTCTACATAGTGAAAGCTCTTTGTATAGTGAAAGCTTTGAATTGATTAAAGGTTGCGTAGATGCGAAGGAAAGCTAAGCCCACACAACTTCCACATTCTTTGTTCACTTAGCTCTCCTAGATAATCATTGTTATATAATATTGGTAATATTTTAATAATAAATAATGTATATTTGCGGGTTGTGCAGAGGATCTCTAGACAGTCATAGCTATTGGCATAATGAAATGGATAATCATTTTTATATAATATTTGTAATATTTTAGTACTAAATAATGTATATTTCAGAGTCGTGAGGAGTGCGAAGGATCTCGACAGAGTGAAACCCATTAGCATAGTGCAATATCTCCACATAATGAAATGACAATGTGGATGAGTTGATTAAATATTGTGCAGATGTGGAGGAAACCTAAGTCCGCACAACTTCCATGTTATATAATATTGGTAATATTTTAATACTAAATAATGTATATCTCGACAAAGTCAAAGCCATTCGCATGGTGAAATGGCAATGTCGATGTAAAAGAAAGATATTCGACAGAGAAATGCCTTCATAATTAAGTCATAAAGCTTTATGTAGATTGAAAAACATTTGCATCCTGTGTTCACACAATTGCTTGCATAGTGAAAAAATTCTATGCAATGAAATCTCTTTACATAGTGACAACTCTCCATTTACTGAATGCTCAATAACTAAGCATTAACTTCCTGTCTTCGGACATGCTTCATCCATAGATCTTCTTGTGCACACGCTTCCCCTGCACAATCAATTTTTCACAACTTCCTCCACACAATGAGTGCTATGCATAAATCTCTTTGTATATTGAAAGCTTTCAATTGATTAAAGGTTGTGTGGATGAAAAGGAAAGCTAAATCCACACAACTTTTGCATTCTCTATTCACTTATCTCTCCCGGATAATCATTGTTATATAATATTGGTAATATTTTAATACTAAATAATGTATATTTGTGGGTGTCATCACTCAGAATTTTCCCAAAAAGTTCTCAAAAGAAGGAAAAGACCGAGGTAACCACAAACCAATATTTTAAGCATAGGCTCTAGCCAACCTATGGCTCAGAGAGGGCTCTCTCTATATGATTTAGCTTTGTTTGCTGGGATTTTAGGCTAGTTCTTAAAGTTCACGGGGTTTTGATTTGTATTGAAGGTTGAATCATGGAATCCTTAAAACAGATGGATAGAATGATGTCTCTGGACCATTGGGCCATGGAGTCAAAGAAGGGAAACATAACTGTAATTAACTCACTAAAGGGAGTGTTCAAAGGGCAAGCTAGCGGAGTAAAGTGTAGGTCTTTGGGTCAGATGGGTGAAATGATCTTAACCAGGGTGAGAGAGCACTTAAGAATTCTCAGACCAGGATTAAAATGAGGAACAAAGGATAATCATGAGCAAAGGGCAATTAAGAATCCTTTGCTATAGATCACAGGGAGACTACCTAAACTAAGGAGCAATCAAGAATTCCTTAACTTAGATAATTAGCAGAAAACATTAAAATGCATAATAGTTAAAACAGAGTGCAATGAAGCAAATTCTGAGGTATCATTACATATTATAGCATTCAAATTTCAAATACATTAAAGATTGTGGAAAAACTTTTAAAGAAAGATAACAACACAAGAGAAAATACTTGTCTGTACTTTGCTCTACACATGAATCCTGTGAAATGTCTTGTCTTTATTCATTAATCCAACTTGCTGGTCCAAACAATGATACAATAGCTTACAGTCTTTTGATCAAGAAGGTCTATAGAAATGTCTAAGAATCCACCCTACATACTTCGAATTGTGAAGTATTTATACAAAAAATTATTACAAAATATCTCAAACTAACTTGAGATTTAATCTAGGAAATACAAATATCTTCTTGCAAGAAGATAGAGACAACTATTGAACTATTTCATGTTATCCCTTTTTATGTGGTACTGCTGGCTTTTATGGTTGGATTTGTAGCCCTTTATGTTGGCTTGCAGTTGTGGTCTTTCACGCTAGAATCTTCTTCAACTTTTATCTTTCACCTGATACCAATGTTGTTGAAATCGTGATATTATTGATTAATCGTGATTATTTCAACTAAACTATAAAATCACGCATAGTAATCGGATAAAAAAAATTTTGCCTGATTTTCGAAAAAAATCGCGATTTTTTGGGAAAAAATCGTGGGAAAAAAATAAAATATATATATATATATTGAGGAGGAGGAGGTGACCCAAGCTACCCCTGTCACAAGTAGAGGACGTGGTCTACCTCCTGTAGCTCCTAGTTCTTCAGCTTCTAGAGCACAGTAGACTCCATAGTCTACTACGGCCTTCCAACTCCACCGACATCTACATCTAGAGGGGCAAAGGAAATCAATAGTATTAGACTTTAGTTATTTGGTTCATTTCATTGTATATGACATTATAACTTATGATATGAGATACATTATTATATTTTTTGTTGATATTTTAAGGTTGAGTTGGGACTCAGGAGTCAGGACTTACTATTCAGGACATGTTTCACTGTTATGTGTGATTTTAGCACTAGAAATGATATTAAACATCTTATATATTAGTTCTTTTATCATATTTACGTGTCAATGTATTTATTTTATGTTGTAGATGGTTTAGATATTAAAAAAATTGAAAAAAAAATGAATATTTTTGTACCAAACGATTTTTTCCCGATTATTACCGATTTTTCCCGATTATTACGATTTTTTATGATTTTTTCCTCGCGCCAATATTATCCTGATAATGATTAGTGCAACATTGCCTGATACTCTTTGACCATGCTGTCCTGTTTTCATCTATTTACTTGGTTGTTCTATTTTTACTGTGCAGTAACTTTTTGCTGTAAATTTCTCACAGTAAATCAGTCATTGTCTCCCACCATTCTGCATCAGGCAATATAACATTCATCATCTGCCTATATATCTCATCAACTTTGGCATACTTGGCAAAATTGGGCTTGGTGATGAACAAGTGTTTAATCTCATGCTGAAGAAAAAACAAGTTCTCAAAGGTGTTATACAAAACTTTGCCTGCTGGCAATGCTTTTATAGATGAAGTGCTAGCTTCTTCTTTAGCCAAATGCCTAAGTCTATTGTCATAGTCCAGCTGTGTCATAAGTTTGTCATTAATGAACAATGGACTGGGCAATCCTTTCTCCCTCAAAATTTGGAATTTGGCCATGAATCTATTAATGGCCACTTGCATGTTGTGGCACTTTTCTTCTAAGTTCAGCATTAGGTTCCTCTTGGAAAGGACCTTCCTTATTTCCAAAATGGTTTCAGTCCTGTCTTATATATTGAGCTCCTGAAGCTCATATCTATTTTTGTTGTTAAGGAAGTGGATGAGTCTATTGGCATCCTCAGGCATTTCACCCAATTCCTCCTTGACTTTCTGAATAGCTATTGTAGCTATCTTTATCAATTATGTCTGCTAAAAAATAACTTGAATAGATGGCCAAATATCCTTGACGGAGTCAATGATATTGGCCCATAACAGTTCCTTGGCTTGCCCAAGGGGTTTTTCCAATGCCAGGTTCTTTTCCAAGGCTTTGACCTTTTCACTCATCCTGTTGGCTTTCTTTGCCTCTTCCTTTTGCATAATTTGTGCAAGTTTGTAATCAGTTTCTAAACTTGCCACCTTTTCCTTTAGTTTATTCATTTATGTAGCCTGAATTGACATCTCTTCCATGGATTTAACTAATTCTGTTGCTTTTTCTCCTGATGTACTTGCTGCTGTTGTAGACTCTGTTGTAACTGGCAATGCTGTGGCAGGTGGAGCTGTTGGTGCAAGTGAAGCTGCCAGTGTAGAAGGGACTGTTGTAGACACAGTAGGGATGACGTTTGCAGAAGTTGATGCAATGTCAGTCTGTTTTAATTGGATTAAATTATCCAATTCTTTCTCGGTTTCTTTTAGTTGATCATTGAGTTTTAGGACCAAGTCCATCAACTCTTCATGTTTGGTTTGGTTCTCTATGACTTCAAGTGTTTGAGGATGTTGCAGCTGAGGTATCTTCAATTGCTTCTTCAGTGCAACAATATCATCGTTCTTCTTCTTTATCAGCTACTCAGTAGATTTTATATCCTTGGGATCATGTCCCAGCTCAATAACCAAGTCTTCCAAAGACTTAATCCTCGTATCCTTGGCCTATGAGGAGGCCTTCTCTAACTGAAACTATGCTGAGATGTTGTTCAATGAGTTTTGTAGTTGATGGGCAGCTATGGCTTTACCTGTGAGGGTGGAGTATATCATTTCTCCAGCCTGTTTATGCAATTCTATTTGGTCTATGGGATGAATATCCCTTGCCAACACTTCAAAGTCAACCCTCTTGAAATCTGATGATGTCTTGGGTTGTTGTGCTGTAGGTTTGATAAAGGACATCTGCAGCTTTCCCTCCTTGATGTCAAAGGCTGACATTAGCCTTGTTTGATTTGTGGGAGTGAGCTTTAGGTATTGAGCATATGTTTGGGCTTTAAGCCTCTCATTTCTCATTTTTATTTCCTTATACTTGTCCTTTATGTCTTGGTCTTTGTCAGCAGGCCTACTAAAGGAAGGCACTTCCACACTAAGTTGCCTTTCCAACATTTGAGTCTATGATGTGGAAGGCTCTTGTATGTCTTCAGATGGAGTTGTGGGCCTGCTTCTGTCTACCTCTGTGTTGGTAACCTGTGCTGATCCTTCTGTGTATTCCTGTTTAGAGGCTGGATTGAGCCTTTGCCTCTTGTTGTGACTTGTTTCTTGTTGCAAATTAGAGGTGTCCATTCCTGAAGTGGAAGTTCCCTCTCTGTTTCTTTTTGGATTTTTCTCCTCATTTTGAGGAGTCTACATGATTAGAGGGGTGCTCATGGCTCTTTCTTGCTCTCCTGGTACCTGCAAAAAAGAGCTTTCATCAAGCTACTTTTCCAAATCAATCAGAGCATTTTCTACATCTACCCTTGTGCTATCTCTGTCTACTAAGGTATTTTCCACCCATTCTGTTTGATTGGCATATGCCTCTATTTCTGGTATGGGGTGGTGGATGAAAGGTCCTAGCTTGACCTTTTTCCTTTTCTTGGTAATGAATTCTAAAGGGTCATATCTCCATACAAAACTCCTTTGGAATTTCATTCTTTGCAGGATCAAGTCTACCTCTTTCCCTGCCTCTCTAGAATTGCATATGAAGGGACCTAATTGGTCTTTGATTTTGAAATAGGCCTTCTTCTTGGCATTGAAAAAGTTGACTTCATTTGTATTGATGATCTATCTGTAATATTCTAAGGCAAACAACCTCATAGGGAGGTATCTTGGCAACTTATATGGTGCAAGCAGACAACCACATATTCTGATTTCTGTGTGGTTTTGGTAAAGGTACCAATCACCCACTTTGATTTGTTTGGAAAGCTGGAGGATTCTTTTTATATCTGGACTTATCCTAGGTGGAGGATTCCCAGTGAGCATAGTCATGATTGGATACAAAAAAGAACCTATGATGTCTGAGTATGTATATGGTGATCCAAACTCATGGAAAAGTGGGGTCTAAAAAATGACAGATCTGGGCTGGCCCCTGGTGTCAAGCTTTTGGAGAGTGAAAGGAAACTTATCTGATTGATAATACAAAAATAGATGGTACAATACAGAGGAGTATT
Source organism: Pinus tabuliformis (assembly GCA_031772625.1). Lineage (NCBI taxonomy): Eukaryota > Viridiplantae > Streptophyta > Pinopsida > Pinales > Pinaceae > Pinus > Pinus tabuliformis. The sequence continues at coordinate 1,154,372,966 of CM062811.1, forward strand.
TGAATACTCCCTCATTGCCCATTCTAGTGAACTCCTCATGCATTCTATCAGCTATGAAATTGGCAAAGTCATATGTGGTTGTAGGAGGCTGCCCTGGGGTATAAATGGACATGAAGGCAAGAATAAGTTCATCAATGTTTTCACTGGTAGAGTAACCCAAAACACAAGATATCATGGTTACAATGTTCTGGCCCCATTTAGAGAAAATAGTTGCTACATATGGAGGGGGATCCTTAGGGATGTGTTTTTCCTCTCTAATGAAGGTTTGGAACAACTGGGCCAACCTTGATGGGCTTAGCTTGGGATACTAGTCCAACAAGTCTCCAATTGAGAGTGGGGTTAGGTTTGGCCCTAGTTGGAACTGAAGCATTTCATTAATGGACTCGGTTGTGATAGTGAGTAGAAGCTTCTGGTCATGAGACATTATGGCTCTATAGGTGGGGACGTAGCATGCATAACACATATGAACAATTTCTGGAAAGATATGAACTTGGGGGAACTGGTATCTGGGTAAATTAGACTCTCAGAGGTAAATATCATCTATATGGTTCAGGTATCTGTCTTTGCTTAAGCAATGTATTTTAAGCAGGAGCTCTATTGCAGTTGTGTCTTTGATTTGGAAATCCCTGTCAGCTAGGGGAAGGTGGTCCAGGTCTAAGTGTGGAGTGGTAATGGGTCTAACATCCTGTTATAGACAATTTTGTGCCTTACAGCAACAAGCATGAATTGTCAATAATCCAAGGGATCCAAAGTTCCCTAAACATGATGTTCCTACCCCTAGAGGAACAAGGTCAGCAAACCAACAGCTCTCAGATCAGTTCTCCACCTGAAAACACTCAAAAATAAGCAATCTTGAAATCAAAGCAGGTGCTCCACTAGGTTTCTGCGCTGAAACTCAGTTGCTCCATGGTGTACCTGCGTTGCAAAGCAAGTGGGACAAAGGCCACCTGCGCTGAGCGAGAAGGGACAAGTGGCACAGTGAGTCATTGCTTTGGAATCTTCCAAAAATGACACTTGGATCAGGTATTTCGCCTTGTGATGAGTCAGAGGCTCTGTTTCCCCAGTGGAATCGCCAGTTTGTTGTAGGGAAAAGTATCCGACTCGGATGACCCTATCCCACTCTAAGGGTGACAGTTCCTTAGCAACAACTGTAAAACAAACTACTTAAGGTTTACTTCTTTATGAAAGCAAAAGAGAATGGAGAAAGCACTAACCGTTGCCTTGCGCTTAATGTCGAATCCAAACTCTTCTCTTTGGCCGCTTGCTCCTAGCTCTTTGTTCTTCTGCTTGCCCAGCTATGATGAGATCCTGCAAAATAACAAAGAAGGAAACTACAAGAGGCATGCAACCATAACTGGTTCATGGATTAGTGTAAACCAAACATGCAATCATCACAATATATAATTGAAACAAGAGCACATAGAAGAACCTCAATAGCTTTTATTAATGAAGAAATAAAGGTTCTGAGAGTATTACAACCATTGAAGGCTCCAACCCAGCAACACCTCCCAGCAGAAATAATTGCTCTTCTTCACCTCTCTCAAACAATCACCCAATAACTCAATAGTGAAACCAACAGCATATCATTACTTTGCACAAAATTCCAGCCTGCTGAGCTCATAGGAGAGAGCTCAATATATAGATGAATTGAGAAAGGATGAGTCAGCTTGCAATTGATGTGTAGCTTCCTTGTGTCCTCTCTCTCTTCAGTTAATCTTTAGTTGATCTTCAGTTCTTGAGTCCACTTGGAGAACTTTGCTTCCACTTGGAGAAACAGAGCCTCTGACTCATCACAAGGCGAAATACCTGATCCAAGTGTCATTTTTGGAAGATTCCAAAGCAATGACTCACTGTGCCACTTGTCCCTTCTCGCTCAGCGCAGGTGGCCTTTGTCCCACTTGCTTTGCAACGCAGGTACACCATGGAGCAACTGAGTTTCAGCGTAGAAACCTAGTGGAGCACCTGCTTTGATTTCAGGATTGCTTGTTTTTGAGTGTTTTCAGGTGGAGAACTGATCTGAGAGCTGTTGGTTTGCTGACCTTGTTCCTCTAGGGGTAGGAACATCATGTTTAGGGAACTTTGGATACCTTGGATTATTGACAATTCATGCTTGTTGCTGTAAGGCACAAAATTGTCTATAACAGATGCCCCCTAAAGTATGAGGTCGTTTATCGGGTGAAATGCTTTATTGAGAGGATCCGAAGTTCATTCAATCTGCTGAGAAGTGTCCTGTAATAAGATACAACACAATACATTATTTTTCATACATTTTTCATGATCTAGCTGAGGCGGGCATTCCCATGCTCAACTTTATAAATACATTTTGGTACATAGAACAGACGATCGTCTGATTGTAGACTGATAATTCTTTGCTGAAATTATCATCCTTTGAGAAGGATGATCATCTGCTGTAATGGTGTACATATCAAATGTCTTTATGTCCTGAATATATATCGCAGCCCGGATGGATGAAACTAGATCCGGGGTCTTCAATCTCTTCCGATCTTCACTCGATGTACAAGTCGATCCATGTGAGAATTTCTTGAAGTCGAACATGGAAAGACATCGCTTGATTACTGGTCAATGATGTAAACCGTTAACAAGCGCGAGAGGAGTCACCGATAAGGATGATGACCCTCAAGGTACGACAGTACAATCCACATGGTGGGAATAAAGGACTTGGCGTCGACCACCATGCAAAATCTTCTGGTCGAAGGTCATTGATGTATACCTGTCGCCGGAAGTGAGAAACTTGCCATTGAGGCATGCAAGCTTCAAAGTACTGAGGGGGGTGTTCCTAGATCAACTCCTTGGATAATGAGCTGATGTCGACAAGGAGCGATCCGTCAAAGGAGGGCCTTAATGAATCCCACATCAGTGACACGGAACGGAGCTAGTGATTGTGATGAGGTGAAAACAAATTGTGATGTATGATTCAGGGTGGCGGTCATGAATTGGATGAAGGATAATGTATGGCAGTGGGTGGAACACGGTTGACTCTTTACAGAACCACATCTCTTGAACATATAACGACACTGATGTGATGGATTGGTAGCATTACCCCAATTGTGGATGGTGTGGCGAAGACCATGGTTATGAGACCGGTGAATGAAACAACCCAACCCGATGTGATACGGAGGACAAAGTGTCATGTTCAAGAGCGACTTGCTACCATTAATGCTGTGAGGTTCTCCCAATTTTTCCCCAGTCATTGCTGACCAGTACCTCTTTATTTTTGTCAAGCTTGAGGAGGATAACATATGCTTGTTCTATAACCTGCCCTTCAGGCAAGCCCATCGCTATGTTTTAACGAGCCTAGCGATAGGGAAACTCGTTCTCGTCTAAAGACAAGTTTGTCGCTATTTAATCATTTTAACGAGTCTAACGACAAAGAAAACTCGGTCCTTTTCATTTTTAGAGAGTCTGAAAAGGTACGAAAAGTTAACTCCAAAATTCCTTTTTCGTCTTCTAATCCCTTAAGTCCGAAAAAGTATAAAACAATACAGAAGGGATGAATTTTCGATTTCTTTAACGAGCCGAACAAAACAAGCGCTCGATCTTTTTGTGTAATAATCCCTCAGGTCCAAAAAGATTAAAATCTAGAGGAGGGATAGCTCTTCTTGTCCTTTAACGAGCTGGAAGGCCAAAACTCGGCAAACTTTTCATATTTTACGAGTCAATGAAAAGAGCTCAAAGAAGACTCGTCTTTTGAGGAACGAGTGATGAACAGGGATAGCAGCAGATTCCAGGTACAGGTTGGAATTCTCCAATCACGGCAGTGTCACAAGGATGGCTAAGTGAAATCACTCTTCGCGGCTGTTCCTCAAAATGGGTAAACAAACATATGGAGGTGAATGATCGGCCAAATGAACGGATGGAGGTGGTGGCATATAAACACGACCAAGGGCTTTTAATATGGCTTTCAAAGGTTACATTTCTCGAGGTTGTTTACCGGTTCATTTTTTCTGGATGAGCTTGAACTGTAGGGAAAGATTGCTCACAACTTGTGTTTATTTTTTAACGAGCATGAACTCTGTACAAAACTGCTCGATTCTTGCGTTTATTTTTTAACGAGCATGAACATTGCTAAAACTGCTCGATTATATGGTTTACTTTTGATTTTTTTACCATAATTAGCTTCTCTTTTTCATTGATAGCACCGCATTTTCAATTTGCTGCAACAAACTAGTTAGAAATGGGTAATATTTACTTGAAAATGAGATTAACACATCAATATTTACCTTGAATTACGTAAGAAAGCAAATAAAAAGGGTTTTACCTCTCATTTTACCATTTCATTTGCATTTTGCTTGTTGGAGCTTTGGAGGAGCCTCTTTCCCCTCGATTTTCATCAGCTGATTCCGGGAGATTCTGCGGACGATTTTCGGCGCCGTTTGGACCAGGTAGGAGCTAAACCTTAGCTCTTCATTTTCATGGTTTCATTTTCCTGTTTTATGCCTGTTTTGCTGCTCTATTGAGCCTCTGGGGTTTTGCCAGGGCGCCCTCTGATCAACGCAGGTTCCCCATTCGAAAACTGCGTTGGGATCCAAGCTGCTTGAAGGCAGCTTGTCCCCCAACGCAGGTAGTACACTGGGCACCTGCTTTGGGGCATAAAAGCAACAATTTTTCACAGATTTTGATGAAATTTTCGCCAGTTTTTCATCAATTTCAGGAGCTGACTCATCCTCTTGTTTGTTTTGCAGGGATTCTTGAACAAGATGGCCCTAACATGGCGAGAAAGAGAACATGAAGAAGAAGATATGATTGCCCTTCATGATCCTGTTACGGTGGGCGCATTGCGAGACTGTGGTTTACTGAAGTTTTTCCGTATCTCTAGCATGAGAGCACAGATTTCACTACTGCAGTATTTGCTTGATGCTTGGGATCCTGTTAACCAAGTATTCCAGATCAGGAACAAACCTATTCCATTGACTGTGACAGATATTTACTTCTTGACTGGCCTGTCAAGGCGGGGTGCCCCCATTTCTTTATCAGGTACAGTTCGGGGGAATGATTCCGTGAGAGATTATGTTCGCCAGTATTGCAGGGAGGGGTCCCAGCCAAGTAGAGACGGCAAGGTGGTTATCCGTGATGTTACTAGCAGGCCTCTCAGGTCCATTCAGTATACTCTTGGTAGGATGGCCGGTAGCGCATCTTTACATGTTGCCAACAGGTCTCACATGCAGCACGCCTTGGAATGTCTCCAACCGAAAATCTTCAACTGGAGTGATGCAGTGCTTAGTCAGATGAAAAATCAATTGAACAAGGTGAAGGACGGGAAGCTGAAGAACTTTGGTTTTGGTTCGATTCTGACTGCCTTCGCCTTGGAGAAGATCCCTCTGATGCAACCTCAGTACATTGATCTCGGAGTGCCTTCTCCTACCGAGCCACGTATGCAGCGATGGGTCGATCACATGTCCAGGCATGCCGGTCAATCCCAGATTTCTTTCAATGCTGCTTTCTTTAGGTGGTTCGATCGCCAGGAGATGGCTTTTTCCGAGTACCCATATGTTGGTATGGATTTCCGGGGCGATCCGGATATGGTACTGCCAGACGGTGCTCAGTGGGATGCTACAAGTAAGAACTTCAACCATATTACCGTTCATTGTTTTCATTCATAATGTTCTTGTGCTTTATTCTTTCAAGACTTTAATTGAACTCATGCGCGCTTGCAGATGTCGGTCCTGTTCGTCCGGCATTTCGTCCGAGACCACCTGTTACTGTTCCGGTAGAGGAACCTGCTCGGAGAGTTATTATCCGTGATCTTAGCGACACAGAGACCCTTACAGCTGTGCAGGGGCAGGTCGAGAACCTTACCCGTGGTCTTCCGGATGTACAGATTGACGAGTTACCTTTACTGATGCAGCAGCATACTATCGGTGTACCTAGACGATGGACCCGTCTTCTGCGCATGATCGCACATACTGTGGCTTACTATCAGGAGCATCACTAGGCTAGGGTGCCCCCTAGCATTTTGAGTTTTTAGGTCATATGACCAATTTTGTCTTGGTTACAGAACATTATGTATGAACTTTATGAACAACTTATATATATATTTTGATTTTCGAGTCTTATTCTGGTTGATTTGGATGATTCATATGTACACTTTTTATGATGTGTCCTTCATAAATGTTGCAAATGTCTATCTAACACATAGTTTGCCAATGAGTCAGTTAATGTGTTTTGATTTCTTGAAATATGTTGATATTGAATTGAATCAAATCGTCTTTCCAAGATCTTTACTCTTAGGAACATGCGATAAATAGCTGGATTACGAACAGAATATATACCATTGAGTTGTAGTACTACGAGCTGTGAGTCTAGCCTGACAATTAGTCGGCGTATGCCTCGTGTGATGGCATCAGAGAGTAGTTCTATCAACGCGCTATATTCAGCGATGTTATTCGTTGATTGCCCAATACATACACCTCTGAAACTTACTAACTCGCCACTTGGATAAAAAATGGCCCATGCTGCGGAGGATAGGTTCCGCGAACTACGACTCGCTCCGTCGGCATATCCAACACATGTCTCCATAAGGTTTGACATCTGCAACGAATGAAAAAGGGAATCACTCAACCAGAACAAGAACTTTGGCGAAAACAAAATACAACAAAAGCATGCAGGTTACTATTTAAGCATAGTAACGCTTGAGGTACAGCCCGTTCCGGGGCTGCGCCAGTGGAATTCCGTCGTAATCTATTAACTCGTAGGCTCCTTTTGCTAACACTCTTTTAACGATATAGGGGCCCATACATAAGGAATTGAATTTACCTGCTCGTAATTTATCGGATTCTTGGTCATAAAGCAAGACAAAATCACCTTCTGAGAAGACACGGGGTTTGACATTTTTGTCGAACTGAGCCTTGACTCGTTTCTTATGGGCTTCGTTAGCCAAAGCGGCATCACGACGGGTTTCATCCAATTGGACTAATTCCAAGAAACGAGCCTCTTCTTCCGAAGTTCCGGGGAGGAGATCAATTGCGAGTTTAAGCGACGAAATTTCACACTGGATTGGTAAGACTGCTTCTAGACCGTACACCAATTGGAAAGGTGTGAAACCGGTCGCGTTTCTTACCGAGGTTCGGTAGGCCCACAAGGCTGCATACAGGATTAGGTGCCATCTTCTTTTATGAACTCCGATCATCCTCTGCAACATACGCTTCAGGACCTTGTTGATTGCTTCAACTTGTCCGTTGGCTTGTGGATAATACGGAGTAGAGCTGTCGTGAGATAGCCCTAGTTTGGCAGCTAATTCGACCATCATGTGATTGCGGAAGTGCGATCCATGATCTGTAACTATAGCCTGGGGTACACCGAACCGGGCGACTACATGATTGAAAAAGAATAGGGCAGTTGTTTCACCAGTATTGTCCAATGTAGGCATCGCCTCGGCCCATTTGGTAAAATAGTCTACTGCGACTATAATATACCCATGCCCCCCGGTCGAGGTGGGGTTACATTGCATGAAATCGATGCCCCATTTGGCGAAAGGCCCAACCGCAACTATTGGTTGCAGCGGTGCGGGTGGTTTTCTGGTTTTGCTATCAAAGATTTGGCAGGAATGACAACTTCGGACTGCGATTATGCAATCTTTGAACATTGTTGGCCAAAAATATCCTGCTCTTAATATCTTTTGGGCTGTAGCGAAACCTGATTGATGCCCCCCACACGCGCCTGAATGACACTCATTCAGGGCTTTTTGGGCTTCTTCATGGGTGAGACACCTCCTCAGAACGGTATCGATACCACGACGGTAAAGAGTATCACCGACGATCATGTAGTCTTTTGCTTGGTATCGTATACGTTTCTGTTCGGAGTGTGAGGTGTCAGGCCGAAACTTTTGGGTTTGGAGATAGATAATTATATCTCCATACCATTCATCGCTTGCAGATATCAGAAATAAAGTCTCGTCCACTATTGACTCCTTGGAAGTTTCGTCGTTGGACGATGATGGGAGATCGCATAATAATTCTGCGAATACCAGAGCTTTCTTTGACTTGGATTTCACAAATTCCAGATCAAACTCTTGAAGGATCGCTATCCATTTGGAATATTTGCCCCCCAGTAACTGTCGCGACAGTATATAAGTCATGGGGTTGCAATCTGACAGAATGGTAGTTTTCCTAAAGAGGATATAATGTCGAAATCTCTGTACCGCTTGAACAGTAGCGAGCGCTAGCTTTTCAACGTAAGAATATTTACTTTCTGTATCATTTAAGTTTTTACTTAAATAATATACAGGATGTTCAACTCCATCGACTTCTTGTACTAAAACCATCGCAATGGTTGTATCTGCCGCAGCTAGATACAGGTTAAAATCCCTAAGATAATCTGGGGCGTACATTAATGATGCTTTTACTAGAGACTCTTTCAAAGCGTCAAAGGAAGCTTGCGCAACCTGGTCCCAATCGAAGGGTACATCCTTTTTCAAAAGACGTGTATAACCTTTAGCAAGTTCTGCGTAATTTGGAATGAACCTCCTCAGAAAGTTTGCTTTCCCTTGGAGTTTCTGAATCTGAAGCAAATTTGAAGGTGGAGGCAAATTAATGATTGCCTGAACCTTACAGGGGTCAAGACGAATCCCATCTTTAGAGACCACAAAGCCAAGTAAACGACCAGAACCGACACAAAACGCACATTTGTGAGGGTTGAGTCTTATCTTGTAGTGTCGGCAACGTAGAAATATCGCTCTTAAATGCTGCGGATGATCAGTCCGCTTTCGCGAATGAGCCGGAAGATCGTCGAGATATGGTTGAACAATGCTCTTGATGTCATGGAAGGCGTAATTCATAGCCCTCTGAAAAGTTGCCCCTGCGTTCTTCAAGCCAAAGGGTAATTTTCGATAAGCGAATGTGCCCCACGGACATATAAATGCTGTCTTTGACTGGTCCTGTGGGCGGATATTTATTTGATTATACCCGGAAAATCCATCCATAAAGGAAAAGATTTCACATCCGGCGCATTCATCAATTATCTGGTCGATGAAGGGCGTAGGGTAGTTGTCCTTCGGACAAGCTTGGTTTACATCCCTATAATCGACGCACACTCTTATCGTCCCTTGTTTTTTCATAACAGGGACAATATTCGATACCCAATCGGTTAGAGGAACCGGGTAGATGAATCCAGCATGGAGAAGTTTCTCAACTTCTGCTTTAATGGCAGCGGCTTTCTTAGGGTGCACCTGTCGAAGCCGTTGTCTTACTGGTTTGAAATCAGGATACATTTTAATTTCATGTTCAACGATACTCGAGTCGATGCCTGGCATTTCATCAATGACCAAGCAAAGACATCTCTAAATTCGCGAAAGAGAGCGTTATATATTTCCAGTTCTGAAGGGGAACAACCTTTTCCAACATGAATATTCTCTACAACATCAGGTTTTGTCGAGATATTTATGGCTATAGTCTCTTCAATATTTGATAAGTTTCGCTCGGAATCCACCGTGTTTACAGTATTTGTTAGGAATTCAAAGACTGAAGGGTGGTAAAGATCTTTTTGAGTATCTTCTTCGTATTCTGGAAGAAGGGAACGATGGTGGTGATCATTCCATGGTGCCCCCTCAATCATCATTGATTGTAAGATTCCTTCGTCAGTCCCATGTATTTTCGACCAAGGATCTAATGGGGTACCATATTCTCTAGATCTATCTACCCAAACGCTCGACGAGCGTTGATTTGGGTTTGCCTCCCATGCATGAAACATTGATTGCTACAATATTTCAATGGGGCTTGGTGGCAAAACCATTGCATGATCCATAGCGACTCTGCCTTCTGTGACTTCCAAGGTGGATACCATATTGCATGTTGCTACAAATGGTACATTTCCTATACAAATAGGAGGTGGTAGCGCGAAAGTTCCCATCATAGTGGGGTCTTTCAACAGACCTACTCCAATGTCTTGAATCGACCGGTCGCTGCCATGGATCATGGGAACGCTTCCTGTAACTTGTGAACCATTAGGGAGGAAGTTTTGTTGATCGACGATCGTAATCCCTCCTTCAAAGGGGAATGCGATCTTCCTAAAATAAGCCGACACAACAGCTTGCATGGCATAAATCCATGGCCTTCCTAGTAGGATGTTATAGTCAAGATTGCCATCGATGACTTCAACATCTATTTCTACTGTTTTGCCCCCTAGTTCAACCTTCAGGTTACTAAGGATACCGTAAGGGGTATATATCCTTCCGTCGAATGCTTTTAATGTTGTCGATGATCGCGACAAGGTTGGAGATCCTAAAGTTTTCCAGCAACTCATCGACATAATACACATCGATGCTCCCTCATCAATAATTGTTCTGTGAACTATTTTGTTGAGGGCTTTCACTTGGACGAGGAAAGCTAACTGAGCCGGCAACTGAGGATCATACCCTTTGTGATCAAAGGATACCAGATTGGAATCTTTAGGATCCACCCCACCAATTGCTGATAACAATGCCTGCCTTTGGGATGGGCAATGCTGTAATACCTCAAGAGTCGACATAGCAGATGGCGATTGCGCTAAATCTTCTACTATGTTGTAATGCTGTGCCGCTCGGGCACGAGGATTAAATGTCGACTTGTGTATTACTCCCTTTGGCGGTTTTATTGTTAATTCATGTGTGATGGGGGGCACAACTTCTGCCGAAGTTGTTGTCGAACTGCTAGGTTGATCTGTCCCTTTATCGTTCGACACCTGTGGATTCCCATAATCTTCGCTCCTTGTCGAAATCAAAGCATCATTTTGCTGTTTAGAAATCGACAACATAAGTACTTGGGACGGGGAAGCGTTTCCACTATCAACCAGATTTTGACCTGGGTTAGGAAATTGATCACTTGACACAGTTGAGGTATGAGGACTTTTAAAGAACCTCTTTAGCTCAGCTTTGAATGGGAAATCCTTAGTGTTGTGATCTTTGTCATCGCATATTTGACACGGAAACTGTTTCCTATTCCCAGGAGGGTTTGAAGAATTTTTCTTAGGGGGTGACCCACCTTGTTTATTCTTCCTCCCTTTGTTTTGATTCTTCTTGCTTCCTGGTTGATTGGTTTCTTTGCCCTTATCTGTCGATACGGCATTTACTTCCGAAGCAAGAACTTCTTCATGCGCATTTTGATTCGAATCCTTACGGGCCTTCTTTTGATTGGTCCTTTTCGGATTCGTGTTTGCCGTGCCAATCACGCCATCACCGGCATGAGAGTCACTGTTTGATTTAGGAGGAGGAGGGATTGAAAATTCTGGTCTAGGGGCGTCTAGTATTTTGTCATAGAGCGTGCCGGACTGAGTATATACTAAATCCAAGTATTGTGCACGAGCGATAACTTTCTCTTCTGTTACGACTCCTCCCTTTGCTACATCTTCCGTTATAGCCGGAAGTAATGACTTTATAAACCACTCAGCTAAAAGCTGATCAGGAACGTATGTTTTAACCATTCTTCGTCGACGTCGCCACTCATGTATATGATCTGATATATGAGTTGCGGTTGTCTGTTTGAAGTTAGTCAATATCTCTGTTCCCGTTTCATACCTTATTGGTAATTGAAAGTGGGTCAAGAATGTCGTGGCAAGGGAGCCAAAATTGTCGAACGAAGCTCTAGGCAATTCTATATACCATTTTGCCGCTGGACCTGTCAATGTCCTCTGAAAGAGGCGAAGCCTTATCGAATCGTCATTTAAAGTGTTCGACGAACACCATAGATGAAATGTCATCACATGATTCGACGGGTCTTCGCCTGGATTTCCATTGAATTTAGGAATGTCAGATGGAAGTTTGTGTGGAATCACTGGCCACCAAGGGGCGTAAGCAATTGGATCGTTGGTTAACCGATGTAAATCAGGCAACTCTAAAGTCGCCACGAATGGTAACTGCTGGTTCAAGTTAGGTGAAGCGTAACCAGGATACGATGGAATCGCCTGAACAGTCGGTCTTTGCATACCAGCATAATGGAGTTGATGTTGGTATGATGAATACGGTTGATGGACTTGACCACTATAAAGTGGTTGATTTTGACCATTTTGAATATATGGTTGTCCAGTATTCACAAATATTTGCTGTTCAGAACCTTGGTACACTTGTTGGAATTGCGGCTGTTGGTATTGCATTATCCACGGTTGCGACACCATGGGTTGTTGCGCTACACTAACTATTGGACCAAGATGTGGGGTAGTTGTACCCAACTGTACTTGTGTTGCCCCACCAGTAGGTGATTGTGGTTGGGTCGCAGGGTCAAGGGGCTGTTGCATGAGAACCTGAGCAATCCGAGGTTGACATACAACAGGCATTGTTTGAACTTGCGACACGGTCACAATAGCCGGTGTAGTTGGGATGTTTGTCACAGGTACACACTGCTGCATAGAATATACAACTCTCGGTGGCTGGGATATCATAGGTACCCAACTACTCGTTGCAATTCCGCCATAACTTGAATAAGGTTGAGAACTCCCGTATGGGTACCCTCCCGGAGGGGGTAATGAAAGGGCATACTGCCCCCCATACGGTAGCAATCCAGAACTCAAGGCAATTGATTGTCCTGGAGGACTGGATGGCCTAATTAGATTCCCAAAAGGGTCAATTTGATGAGTCTCACCATGAGAGTTACCAGACATTACTCCGGAACAAACAGGAACAAACCATACTGTCGAGATAGTCTCTTGGTGGACTCCTAGCGACTGAGAGCTAGTTGGGACAGATGGTATGCCGGCGAACATTGTTGGATTTGCAGCAGGTAATTCTGCCGTCACCGTGTCATTCGACACAGTCCTAGATGTCGACGGTTGTTCAGTCATTTTTAGTCTATCCAATTGATCGCCTAGTGATTCTACAGGAACTTCCACTGGTGATGGACAAACTTCTGTTGTAGTAGGAAATAGAGTGACCCCTACTCCAAATTGAATTGGAGCGGATACTTGCGGTTCCTCTATAATTTCCTCTATCGCAATCAGACCAGGTGGAAGAGGAAGACCGTCAGGTCCGTAAAAGATTTCCGGTGCCGAAGAAGGGGTTGTATCGACCGCGACAGATGTTTGAGGAACAAAACTTTCTGGACCGGTTACAGATGGAACTGGTTCAGTCATACAAGTATTTGCCCCCAGACTAGGATCAGTATTACTGTCCCTCTGTGGCGATCGAACTTCTTCTATAGAGGCAGGGTTTCCGGAAATGTTTGGAGTGACCAGAATCTCAGATGTTGTTGGAACACTTGTTCTAACTTTTAAAGGAGATTTTGAACTGGTTCGACGAGCTCGCTTTGTCCGGATTGTTTTCGATTTCGGAGACAAAGACGGTTGACTCGCAAGCCTCCGAGAACGACAGATATTCAATTGACTTTCTTCCACGATTGCGGATTACTCGATCAACTAAAATATAAAGGGGAAAATTTGTGATTCCGATTTGAATGAATTTTATTAGACGCTTTTAAACATAACTTTGCTTTTTCATGTTTTAAGAGTCGAGAAAAAGCTAAAGATGACTCTAGTCTCCTTCGATGTATTAACGAGCCCGAAGTGACAAATGCTCGGTTGGACCTTTTCAGTTATAGAGTTTGAAAAAGGCCAAAAGAAACTGCTCTGGAGATCTAGGTAGAGGGTGTGCCAAACCTTTCGCGAAACCACAGAATACGTTTTACGGTACGGGTGGTCGATCTTCGTGAATGCTGTGTTCACTGCATCGCGATCAGTAGGGCGGCCGACACGGCTTCCTATGGATAAAGGATAATTGCCTATAGGGGTCTCCCAATATATACGCGACGGTACGTGGGAGCACAAGTCCGTATTAGTGCCACCGACTCTCAGGAGGAATCACCCACCTTCGTAGAGATCGACAGTCACTATGTTTAACGACGCCGGAACACGTCTCTACCTAGACCTCTAGATGTTTGCGTTATGTTTCAAATGCGTTGTTTGGTTCATTCAGTATATTTTAAGTTGATCTTTTTAAAGTTTGCCTTTCAAGGTTCACCACGAGATGTATATGACAAATTCCTAAATGCAGCCTAAGATGAGAAGCAAGCGTTTTCAAATCTTTTTGACTGATGAAAATCTTAACTACTAAGGGAGAAGAAAGGCAAATTCTTTTCACACAGTTCATACAGCACAAACTAATGCACTTTCTCCTAAATCATCATGCAAACTTTTTCAAATGCAAAATGCACAATGCATGTATTTTCTTTTCCCTTTCTTAATGTGGATGGATTACAAAAAGAAAGTGGTCATATAACTTTGATTTCGATTTAAAGCGACAGTAAACAAGTTTGTCCAAAATCAAAAGACACCTTAAGATTCACTTGCTTAATCACTGGAAATACATGAAATCAAACCATACTAACGAAAGTAAAATGACTAATCAGCTATGGACAGCAAACAAGCTAACTCTTTAGACCAGCAAAATGCCTAACACAGGTTCAGATCTAAGAGGCCAAAAGCATGACTAATTTACTTTTCGTTATGGGAAATTGTAAATGAGTAAGAAATACAAAGAACAAGTACAATTTCGTTATATAACAGAGGCAGAATGATGGCAAGTAATATTGGTTTCAAAACAGGCACAAGACTGACACCTAGCAGCAAAACTGGTGATACCAAGCAAAAGACTACATGATCGTCGGTGATACTCTTTACCGTCGTGGTATCGATACCATTTTGAGGAGGTGTCTCACCCATGAAGAAGCCGAAAAAGCCCTGAATGAGTGTCATTCAGGCGCGTGTGGGGGGCATCAATCAGGTTTCGCTACAGCCCAAAAGATATTAAGAGCAGGATATTTTTGGCCAACAATGTTCAAAGATTGCATAATCGCAGTCCGAAGTTGTCATTCCTGCCAAATCTTTGATAGCAAAACCAGAAAACCACCCGCACCGCTGCAACCAATAGTTGCGGTTGGGCCTTTCGCCAAATGGGGCATCGATTTCATGCAATGTAACCCCACCTCGACCGGGGGGCATGGGTATATTATAGTCGCAGTTGACTATTTTACCAAATGGGCCGAGGCGATGCCTACATTGGACAATACTGGTGAAACAACTGCCCTATTCTTTTTCAATCATGTAGTCGCCCGGTTCTGTGTACCCCAGGCTATAGTTACAGATCATGGATCGCACTTCCGCAATCACATGATGGTCGAATTAGCTGCCAAACTAGGGCTATCTCACGACAGCTCTACTCCGTATTATCCACAAGCCAACGAACAAGTTGAAGCAATCAACAAGGTCCTGAAGCGTATGTTGCAGAGGATGATCGGAGTTCATAAAAGAAGATGGCACCTAATCCTGTATGCAGCCTTGTGGGCCTACCGAACCTCGGTAAGAAACGCGACCGGTTTCACACCTTTCCAATTGGTGTACGGTCTAGAAGCAGTCTTACCAATCCAGTGTGAAATTTCGTCGCTTAAACTCGCAATTGATCTCCTCCCCGGAACTTCGGAAGAAGAGGCTCGTTTCTTGGAATTAGTCCAATTGGATGAAACCCATCGTGATGCCGCTTTGGTTAACGAAGCCCATAAGAAACGAGTCAAGGCTCAGTTCGACAAAAATGTCAAACCCCGTGTCTTCTCAGAAGGTGATTTGGTCTTGCTTTATGACCAAGAATCCGATAAATTAGGAGCAGGTAAATTCAATTCCTTATGGATGGGCCCCTATATTGTTAAAAGAGTGTTAGCAAAATGAGCCTACGAGTTAATAGATTACGACGGAATTCCACTGGCGCAGCCCCGGAACGGGCTGTACCTCAAGCGTTACTATGCTTAAATAGTAACCTGCATGCTTTTGTTGTATTTTGTTTTCGCCAAAGTTCTTGTTCTGGTTGAGTGATTCCCTTTTTCATTCGTTGCAGATGTCAAACCTTATGGAGACATGTGTTGGATATGCCGACGGAGCGAGTCGTAGTTCGCGGAACCTATCCTCCGCAACATGGGCCATTTTTGATCCAAGTGGCGAGTTAGTAAGTTTCAGAGGTGTATGTATTGGGCAATCAACGAATAACATCGCTGAATATAGCGCGTTGATAGAACTACTCTCTGATGCCATCACATGAGGCATACGCCGACTAATTGTCAGGCTAGACTCACAGCTCGTAGTACTACAACTCAATGGTATATATTCTGTTCGTAATCCAGCTATTTATCGCATGTTCCTAAGAGTAAAGATCTTGGAAAGACGATTTGATTCAATTCAATATCAACATATTTCAAGAAATCAAAACACATTAACTGACTCATTGGCAAACTATGTGTTAGATAGACATTTGCAACATTTATAAAGGACACATCATAAAAAGTGTACATATGAATCATCCAAATCAACCAGAATAAGACTCGAAAATCAAAATATATATATAAGTTGTTCATAAAGTTCATACATAATGTTCTGTAACCAAGACAAAATTGGTCATATGACCTAAAATCTCAAAATGCTAGGGGGCACCCTAGCCTAGTGATGCTCCTGATAGTAAGCCACAGTATGTGCGATCATGCGCAGAAGACGGGTCCATCGTCTAGGTACACCGATAGTATGCTGCTGCATCGGTAAAGGTAACTCGTCAATCTGTACATCCGGAAGACCACGGGTAAGGTTCTCGACCTGCCCCTGCACAGCTGTAAGGGTCTCTGTGTCGCTAAGATCACAGATAATAACTCTCCGAGCAGGTTCCTCTGCCGGAACAGTAACAGGTGGTCTCGGACGAAATGCCGGACGAACAGGGCCGACATCTGCAAGCGCACATGAGTTCAATTAAAGTCTTGAAAGAATAAAGCACAAGAACATTATGAATGAAAACAATGAACGGTAATATGGTTGAAGTTCTTACCAGTAGCATCCCACTGAGCACCGTCTGGCAGTACCATATCCGGATCGCCCCGGAAATCCATACCAACATATGGGTACTCGGAAAAAGCCATCTCCTGGCGATCGAACCACCTAAAGAAAGCAGCATTGAAAGAAATCTGGGATTGACCGGCATGCCTGGACATGTGATCGACTCATCGCTGCATACGTGGCTCGGTAGGAGAAGGCACTCCGAGATCAATGTACTGAGGTTGCATCAGAGGGATCTTCTCCAAGGCGAAGGCAGTCAGAATCGAACCAAAACCAAAGTTCTTCAGCTTCCCGTCCTTCACCTTGTTCAATTGATTTTTCATCTGACTAAGCACTGCATCACTCCAGTTGAAGATTTTCAGTTGGAGACATTCCAAGGCGTGCTGCATGTGAGACCTGTTGGCAACATGTAAAGATGCGCTACCGGCCATCCTACCAAGAGTATACAAAATGGACCTGAGAGGCCTGCTAGTAACATCACGGATAACCACCTTGCCGTCTCTGCTCGGCTGGGACCCCTCCCTCCAATACTGGCGAACATAATCTCTCACGGAATCATTCCCCCGAACTGTACCTGATAAAGAAATGGGGGCACCCCGCCTTGATAGGCCAGTCAAGAAGTAAATATCTGTCACAGTCAATGGAATAGGTTTGTTCCTGATCTGGAATACTTGGTTAACAGGATCCCAAGCATCAAGCAAATACTGCAGTAGTGAAATCTGTGCTCTCATGCTAGAGATACGGAAAAACTTCAGTAAACCACAGTCTCGCAATGCGCCCACCGTAACAGGATCATGAAGGGCAATCATATCTTCTTCTTCAAGTTCTCGTTCTCGCCATGTTAGGGCCATCTTGTTCAAGAATCCCTGCAAAACAAACAAGAGGATGAGTCAGCTCCTGAAATTGATGAAAAACTGGCGAAAATTTCATCAAAATCTGTGAAAAATTGTTGCTTTTATGCCCCAAAGCAGGTGCCCAGTGTACTACCTGCGTTGTGGGACAAGCTGACTTCAAGCAGCTTGGATCCCAACGCAGTTTTCGAATGGGGAACCTGCGTTGATCAGAGGGCGCCCTGGCAAAACCCCAGAGGCTCAATAGAGCAGCAAAACATGCATAAAACAGGAAAATGAAACCATGAAAATGAAGAGCTAAGGTTTAGCTCCTACCTGGTCCAAACGGCGCCGAAAATCGTCCGCAGAATCTCCCGGAATCAGCTGATGAAAATCGAGGGGAAAGAGGCTCCTCCAAAGCTCCAACAAACAAAATGCAAATGAAATGGTAAAATGAGAGGTAAAACCCTTTTTATTTGCTTTCTTACGTAATTCAAGGTAAATATTGATGTGTTAATCTCATTTTCAAGTAAATATTACCCATTTCTAACTAGTTTGTTGCAGCAAATTGAAAATGCGGTGCTATCAATGAAAAAGAGAAGCTAATTATGGTAAAAAAATCAAAAGTAAACCATATAATCGAGAAGTTTTAGCAATGTTCATGCTCGTTAAAAAATAAACGCAAGAATCGAGCAGTTTTGTACAGAGTTCATGCTCGTTAAAAAATAAACACAAGTTGTGAGCAATCTTTCCCTACAGTTCAAGCTCATCCAGAAAAAATGAACCGGTAAACAACCTCTAGAAATGTAACCTTTGAAAGCCATATTAAAAGCCCTTGGTCGTGTTTATATGCCACCACCTCCATCCGTTCATTTGGCCGATCGTTCACCTCCATATGTTTGTTTACCCATTTTGAGGAACAGCCGCGAAGAGTGATTTCACTTAGCCATCCTTGTGACACTGCCGTGATTGGAGAATTCCAACCTGTACCTGGAATCTGCTGCTATCCCTGTTCATCACTCGTTCCTCAAAAGACGAGTCTTCTTTGAGCTCTTTTCACTGACTCGTAAAATATGAAAAGTTTGCCGAGTTTTGGCCTTCCAGCTCGTTAAAGGACAAGAAGAGCTATCCCTCCTCTAGATTTTAATCTTTTTGGACCTGAGGGATTATTACACAAAAAGATCGAGCGCTTGTTTTGTTCGGCTCGTTAAAGAAATCGAAAATTCATCCCTTCTGTATTGTTTTATACTTTTTCGGACTTAAGGGATTAGAAGACGAAAAAGGAATTTTGGAGTTAACTTTTCGTACCTTTTCAGACTCTCTAAAAATGAAAAGGACCGAGTTTTCTTTGTCGTTAGACTCGTTAAAATGATTAAATAGCGACAAACTTGTCTTTAGACGAGAACGAGTTTCCCTATCGCTAGGCTCGTTAAAACATAGCGATGGGCTTGCCCGAAGGGCAGGTTATAGAACAAGCATATGTTATCCTCCTCAAGCTTGACAAAAATAAAGAGGTACTGGTCAGCAATGACTGGGGAAAAATTGGGAGAACCTCACAGCATTAATGGTAGCAAGTCGCTCTTGAACATGACACTTTGTCCTCCGTATCACATCGGGTTGGGTTGTTTCATTCACCGGTCTCATAACCATGGTCTTCGCCACACCATCCACAATTGGGGTAATGCTACCAATCCATCACATCAGTGTCGTTATATGTTCAAGAGATGTGGTTCTGTAAAGAGTCAACCGTGTTCCACCCACTGCCATACATTATCCTTCATCCACTTCATGACCGCCACCCTGAATCATACATCACAATTTGTTTTCACCTCATCACAATCACTAGCTCCGTTCCGTGTCACTGATGTGGGATTCATTAAGGCCCTCCTTTGACGGATCGCTCCTTGTCGACATCAGCTCATTATCCAAGGAGTTGATCTAGGAACACCCCCCTCAGTACTTTGAAGCTTGCATGCCTCAATGGCAAGTTTCTCACTTCCGGCGACAGGTATACATCAATGACCTTCGACCAGAAGATTTTGCATGGTGGTCGACGCCAAGTCCTTTATTCCCACCATGTGGATTGTACTGCCGTACCTTGAGGGTCATCATCCTTATCGGTGACTCCTCTCGCGCTTGTTAACGGTTTACATCATTGACCGGTAATCAAGCGATGTCTTTCCATGTTCGACTTCAAGAAATTCTCACATGGATCGACTTGTACATCGAGTGAAGATCGGAAGAGATTGAAGACCCCGGATCTAGTTTCATCCATCCGGGCTGCGATATATATTCAGGACATAAAGACATTTGATATGTACACCATTACAGCAGATGATCATCCTTCTCAAAGGATGATAATTTCAGCAGAGAATTATCAGTCTACAATCAGACGATCGTCTGTTCTATGTACCACAATGTATTTATAAAGCTGAGCATGGGAATGCCCGCCTCAGCTAGATCATGAAAAATGTATGAAAAATAATGTATTGTATTGTATCTTATTACAGGACACTTCTCAGCAGATTGAATGAACTTCGGATGCTCTCAATAAAGCATTTCACCCGATAAATGACCTCATACTTTAGGGGGCATCTGTTATAGACAATTTTGTGCCTTACAGCAACAAGCATGAATTGTCAATAATCCAAGGGATCCAAAGTTCCCTAAACATGATGTTCCTACCCCTAGAGGAACAAGGTCAGCAAACCAACAGCTCTCAGATCAGTTCTCCACCTGAAAACACTCAAAAACAAGCAATCCTGAAATCAAAGCAGGTGCTCCACTAGGTTTCTGCGCTGAAACTCAGTTGCTCCATGGTGTACCTGCGTTGCAAAGCAAGTGGGACAAAGGCCACCTGCGCTGAGCGAGAAGGGACAAGTGGCACAGTGAGTCATTGCTTTGGAATCTTCCAAAAATGACACTTGGATCAGGTATTTCGCCTTGTGATGAGTCAGAGGCTCTGTTTCTCCAAGTGGAAGCAAAGTTCTCCAAGTGGACTCAAGAACTGAAGATCAACTAAAGATTAACTGAAGAGAGAGAGGACACAAGGCAGCTACACATCAGTTGCAAGCTGACTCATCCTTTCTCAATTCATCTATATATTGAGCTCTCTCCTATGAGCTCAGCAGGCTGGAATTTTGTGCAAAGTAATGATATGCTGTTGGTTTCACTATTGAGTTATTGGGTGATTGTTTGAGAGAGGTGAAGAAGAGCAATTCTTTCTGCTGGGAGGTGTTGCTGGGTTGGAGCCTTCAATGGTTGTAATACTCTCAGAACCTTTATTTCTTCATTAATAAAAGCTATTGAGGTTCTTCTATGTGCTCTTGTTTCAATTATATATTGTGATGATTGCATGTTTGGTTTAGACTAATCCATGAACCAGTTATGATTGCATGCCTCTTGTAGTTTCCTTCTTTGTTATTTTGCAGGATCTCATCGTAGCTGGGCGAGCAGAAGAACAAAGAGCTAGGAGCAAGCGGCCAAAGAGAAGAGTTTGGATTCGACATTAAGCGCAAGGCAACGGTTAGTGCTTTCTCCATTCTCTTTTGCAAGCTGACTCATCCTTTCTCAATTCATCTATATATTGAGCTCTCTCCTATGAGCTCAGGAGGCTGGAATTTTGTGCAAAGTAATGCTATGCTGTTGGTTTCACTATAGAGCTATTGGGTGATTGCTTGAGGGAGGTGAAGAGGAGAAATTCTTTCTGCTGGGAGGTGTTGCTGGATTAGGACCTTCAATGGTTGTAACACTCTCAGAACCTTTACTTCTTCATTAATAAAAGCTATTGAGGTTCTTCTATATGCATTTGTTCCAATGATGTTTTGTGATAATTGTATATTTGGTTTATGCTAATCCGTGAATCAGTTATGATTGCATGCCTCTTGTAGTCTCCTTCTTTGTCATTTTGCAGGATCTCATTGTAGCTGGGCCGGCAAAAGAGCAAAGAGCTGGGAGCAAGCGACCATAGAGAAGAGTTTGGATTCGACATTAAGCGCAAGGCAACGGTTAGTGCATTTATCCACTCTCTTTTGCTTTCATAAAGAAGTAAACCTTAAGTAGTTTTCTTTACAGTTGTTGCTGAGGTAATATCACCCTTAGAGTGGGATAGGGTCATCCGAGTCGGATACTTTTCCCTACAACAAACTGGCGACTCCACTGGGGATCGTATCCGTTTGATTGTGTTTGTAGTATTTTGCTATTCATTTCCTGAACAAAAGAGTACCAAATCGAAAAGCTTTTGACTATATCAAAAGCGAAGTAGAGGGCAGCTACTCTTGCTCATTTTCTGAGCAAATTCATGATTTGAAGAGCTGATCTACAAGGATCCTTGTAAGCTCTTAGTGATAGCTTTGCACCTTCCTAATCATCCCTTTGAGTGTGCTTGACTGATTGCTTCTGATTTGAGCAAAAACCGTGCATTTTTGAGAAAATTATGACCCGGAAACTGTGAAAACGCAATTCTCGTTTTCCAAAGCAGGTAGTACACAGGCTACCTGCTTTGCAACGCAGGTCCCGAAGGGGCTACCTGCGCTGAGAGCCAGTTTGGCTGTGCAGAGCCTGCGTTGGCCCAAATTTGCCTAGTGCATTTGGGGTTTCCTCCTTTCTCTTGCCTGTTTTCACTTAGTTTTGCTGCTAGGTGTCAGTCTTGTGCCTGTTTTGAAACCAATATTACTTGCCATCATTCTGCCTCTGTTATATAACGAAATTGTACTTGTTCTTTGTATTTCTTACTCATTTACAATTTCCCATAACGAAAAGTAAATTAGTCATGCTTTTGGCCTCTTAGATCTGAACCTGTGTTAGGCATTTTGCTGGTCTAAAGAGTTAGCTTGTTTGCTGTCCATAGCTGATTAGTCATTTTACTTTCGTTAGTATGGTTTGATTTCATGTATTTCCAGTGATTAAGCAAGTGAATCTTAAGGTGTCTTTTGATTTTGGACAAACTTGTTTACTGTCGCTTTAAATCGAAATCAAAGTTATATGACCACTTTCTTTTTGTAATCCATCCACATTAAGAAAGGGAAAAGAAAATACATGCATTGTGCATTTTGCATTTGAAAAAGTTTGCATGATGATTTAGGAGAAAGTGCATTAGTTTGTGCTGTATGAACTGTGTGAAAAGAATTTTCCTTTCTTCTCCCTCAGTAGTTAAGATTTTCATCAGTCAAAAAGATTTGAAAAAGCTTGCTTCTCATCTTAGGCTGCATTTAGGAATTTGTCATATACATCTCGTGGTGAACCTTGAAAGGCAAACTTTAAAAAGATCAAATTAAAATATACTGAATGAACCTAACAATGCATTTGAAACATAACGCAAACATCTAGAGGTCTAGGTAGAGACGTGTTCCGGCGTCGTTAAACATAGTGACTGTCGATCTCTACGAAGGTGGGTGATTCCTCCTGAGAGTCGGTGGCACTAATACGGACTTGTGCTCCCACGTACCGTCACGTATATATTGGGAGACCCCTATAGGCAATTATCCTTTATCCATAGGAAGCTGTGTCGGCCGCCCTACTGATCGCGATGCAGTGAACACAGCATTCACGAAGATCGACCACCCGTACCGTAAAACGTATTCTGTGGTTTCGCGAAAGGATTGGCACACCCTCTACCTAGATCTCCAGAGCAGTTTCTTTTGGCCTTTTTCAAACTCTATAACTGAAAAGGTCCAACTGAGCATTTGTCACTTCGGGCTCGTTAATACATCGAAGGAGACTAGAGTCATCTTTAGCTTTTTCTCGACTCTTAAAACATGAAAAAGCAAAGTTATGTTTAAAAGTGTCTAATAAAATTCATTCAAATCGGAATCACAAATTTTCCCCTTTATATTTTAGTTGATCGAGTAATCCGCAATCGTGGAAGAAAGTCAATTGAATATCCGTCGTTCTCGGAGGCTTGCGAGTCAACCGTCTTTGTCTCCGGAATCGAAAACAATCCGGACAAAGCGAGCTCGTCGAACCAGTTCAAAATCTCCTTTAAAAGTTAGAACAAGTGTTCCAACAACATCTGAGATTCTGGTCACTCCAAACATTTCCGGAAACCCTGCCTCTATAGAAGAAGTTCGATCGCCACAGAGGGACAGTAATACTGATCCTAGTCTGGGGGCAAATACTTGTATGACTGAACCAGTTCCATCTGTAACTGGTCCAGAAAGTTTTGTTCCTCAAACATCTGTCGCGGTCGATACAACCCCTTCTTCGGCACCGGAAATCTTTTACGGACCTGACGGTCTTCCTCTTCCACCTGGTCTGATTGCGATAGAGGAAATTATAGAGGAACCGCAAGTATCCGCTCCAATTCAATTTGGAGTAGGGGTCACTCTATTTCCTACTACAACAGAAGTTTGTCCATCACCAGTGGAAGTTCCTGTAGAATCACTAGGCGATCAATTGGATAGACTAAAAATGACTGAACAACCGTCGACATCTAGGACTGTGTCGAATGACACGGCGACGGCAGAATTACCTGCTGCAAATCCAACAATGTTCGCCGGCATACCATCTGTCCCAACTAGCTCTCAGTCGCTAGAAGGAGTCCACCAAGAGACTATCTCGACAGTATGGTCTGTTCCTGTTTGTTCCGGAGTAATGTCTGGTAACTCTCATGGTGAGACTCATCAAATTGACCCTTTTGGGAATCTAATTAGGCCATCCAGTCCTCCAGGACAATCAATTGCCTTGAGTTCTGGATTGCTACCGTATGGGGGGCAGTATGCCCTTTCATTACCCCCTCCGGGAGGGTACCCATACGGGAGTTCTCAACCTTATTCAAGTTATGGCGGAATTGCAACGAGTAGTTGGGTACCTATGATATCCCAGCCACCGAGAGTTGTATATTCTATGCAGCAGTGTGTACCTGTGACAAACATCCCAACTACACCGGCTATTGTGACCGTGTCGCAAGTTCAAACAATGCCTGTTGTATGTCAACCTCAGATTGCTCAGGTTCTCATGCAACAGCCCCTTGACCCTGCGACCCAACCACAATCACCTACTGGTGGGGCAACACAAGTACAGTTGGGTACAACTACCCCACATCTTGGTCCAATAGTTAGTGTAGCGCAACAACCCATGGTGTCGCAACCGTGGATAATGCAATACCAACAGCCGCAATTCCAACAAGTGTACCAAGGTTCTGAACAGCAAATATTTGCGAATACTGGACAACCATATATTCAAAATGGTCAAAATCAACCACTTTATAGTGGTCAAGTCCATCAACCGTATTCATCATACCAACATCAACTCCATTATGCTGGTATGCAAAGACCGACTGTTCAGGCGATTCCATCGTATCCTGGTTACGCTTCACCTAACTTGAACCAGCAGTTACCATTCGTGGCGACTTTAGAGTTGCCTGATTTACATCGGTTAACCAACGATCCAATTGCTTACGCCCCTTGGTGGCCAGTGATTCCACACAAACTTCCATCTGACATTCCTAAATTCAATGGAAATCCAGGCGAAGACCCGTCGAATCATGTGATGACATTTCATCTATTGTGTTCGTCGAACACTTTAAATGACGATTCGATAAGGCTTCGCCTCTTTCAGAGGACATTGACAGGTCCAGCGGCAAAATGGTATATAGAATTGCCTAGAGCTTCGTTCGACAATTTTGGCTCCCTTGCCACGACATTCTTGACCCACTTTCAATTACCAATAAGGTATGAAACGGGAACAGAGATATTGACTAACTTCAAACAGACAACCGCAACTCATATATCAGATCATATACATGAGTGGCGACGTCGACGAAGAATGGTTAAAACATACGTTCCTGATCAGCTTTTAGCTGAGTGGTTTATAAAGTCATTACTTCCGGCTATAACGGAAGATGTAGCAAAGGGAGGAGTCGTAACAGAAGAGCAAGTTATCGCTCGTGCACAATACTTGGATTTAGTTTATACTCAGTCCGGCACGCTCTATGACAAAATACCAGACGCCCCTAGACCAGAATTTTCAATCCCTCCTCCTCCTAAATCAAACAGTGACTCTCATGCCTGTGATGGCGTGATTGGCACGGCAAACACGAATCCGAAAAGGACCAATCAAAAGAAGGCCCGTAAGGATTCGAATCAAAATGTGCATGAAGAAGTTCTTGCTTCGGAAGTAAATGCCGTATCGACAGATAAGGGCAAAGAAACCAATCAACCAGGAAGCAAGAAGAATCAAAACAAAGGGAGGAAGAATAAACAAGGTGGGTCACCCCCTAAGAAAAATTCTTCAAACCCTCCTGGGAATAGGAAACAGTTTCCGTGTCAAATATGCGATGACAAAGATCACAACACTAAGGATTTCCCATTCAAAGCTGAGCTAAAGAGGTTCTTTAAAAGTCCTCATACCTCAACTGTGTCAAGTGATCAATTTCCTAACCCAGGTCAAAATCTGGTTGATAGTGGAAACGCTTCCCCGTCCCAAGTACTTATGTTGTCGATTTCGAAACAGCAAAATGATGCTTTGATTTCGACAAGGAGCAAAGATTATGGGAATCCATAGGTGTCGAACGATAAAGGGACAAATCAACCTAGCAGTTCGACAACAACTTCGGCAGAAGTTGTGCCCCCCATCACACATGAATTAACAATAAAACCGCCAAAGGGAGTAATACACAAGTCGACATTTAATCCTCGTGCCCGAGCGGCACAGCATTACAACATAGTAGAAGATTTAGCGCAATCGCCATCTGCTATGTCGACTCTTGAGGTATTACAGCATTGCCCATCCCAAAGGCAGGCATTGTTATCAGCAATTGGTGGGGTGGATCCTAAAGATTCCAATCTGGTATCCTTTGATCACAAAGGGTATGATCCTCAGTTGCCGGCTCAATTAGCTTTCCTCGTCCAAGTGAAAGCCCTCAACAAAACAGTTCACAGAACGATTATTGATGAGGGAGCATCGATGTGTATTATGTCGATGAGTTGCTGGAAAACTTTAGGATCTCCAACCTTGTCGCGATCATCGACAACATTAAAAGCATTCGACGGAAGGATATATACCCCTTACGGTATCCTTAGTAACCTGAAGGTTGAACTAGGGGGCAAAACAGTAGAAATAGATGTTGAAGTCATCGATGGCAATCTTGACTATAACATCCTACTAGGAAGGCCATGGATTTATGCCATGCAAGCTGTTGTGTCGACTTATTTTAGGAAGATCGCATTCTCCTTTGAAGGAGGGATTACGGTCGTCGATCAACAAAACTTCCTCCCTAATGGTTCACAAGTTACAGGAAGCGTTCCCATGATCCATGGCAGCGACCGGTCGATTCAAGACATTGGAGTAGGTCTGTTGAAAGACCCCACTATGATGGGAACTTTCGCGCTACCACCTCCTATTTGTATAGGAAATGTACCATTTGTAGCAACATGCAATATGGTATCCACCTTGGAAGTCACAGAAGGCAGAGTCGCTATGGATCATGCAATGGTTTTGCCACCAAGCCCCATTGAAATATTGTAGCAATCAATGTTTCATGCATGGGAGGCAAACCCAAATCAACGCTCGTCGAGCGTTTGGGTAGATAGATCTAGAGAATATGGTACCCCATTAGATCCTTGGTCGAAAATACATGGGACTGACGAAGGAATCTTACAATCAATGATGATTGAGGGGGCACCATGGAATGATCACCACCATCGTTCCCTTCTTCCAGAATACGAAGAAGATACTCAAAAAGATCTTTACCACCCTTCAGTCTTTGAATTCCTAACAAATACTGTAAACACGGTGGATTCCGAGCGAAACTTATCAAATATTGAAGAGACTATAGCCATAAATATCTCGACAAAACCTGATGTTGTAGAGAATATTCATGTTGGAAAAGGTTGTTCCCCTTCAGAACTGGAAATATATAACGCTCTCTTTCGCGAATTTAGAGATGTCTTTGCTTGGTCATATGATGAAATGCCAGGCATCGACTCGAGTATCGTTGAACATGAAATTAAAATGTATTCTGATGTCAAACCAGTAAGACAACGGCTTCGACAGGTGCACCCTAAGAAAGCCGCTGCCATTAAAGCAGAAGTTGAGAAACTTCTCCATGCTGGATTCATCTACCCGGTTCCTCTAACCGATTGGGTATCGAATATTGTCCCTGTTATGAAAAAACAAGGGACGATAAGAGTGTGCGTCGATTATAGGGATGTAAACCAAGCTTGTCCGAAGGACAACTACCCTACGCCCTTCATCGACCAGATAATTGATGAATGCGCCGGATGTGAAATCTTTTCCTTTATGGATGGATTTTCCGGGTATAATCAAATAAATATCCGCCCACAGGACCAGTCAAAGACAACATTTATTTGTCCGTGGGGCACATTCGCTTATCGAAAATTACCCTTTGGCTTGAAGAACGCAGGGGCAACTTTTCAGAGGGCTATGAATTACGCCTTCCATGACATCAAGAGCATTGTTCAACCATATCTCGACGATCTTCCGGCTCATTTGCGAAAGCGGACTGATCATCCGCAGCATTTAAGAGCGATATTTCTACGTTGCCGACACTACAAGATAAGACTCAACCCTCACAAATGTGCGTTTTGCGTCGGTTCTGGTCGTTTACTTGGCTTTGTGGTCTCTAAAGATGGGATTCGTCTCGACCGCTGTAAGGTTCAGGCAATCATTAATTTGCCTCCACCTTCAAATTTGCTTCAGATTCAGAAACTCCAAGGGAAAGCAAACTTTCTGAGGAGGTTCATTCCAAATTACGCAGAACTTGCTAAAGGTTATACACGTCTTTTGAAAAAGGATGTACCCTTCGATTGGGACCAGGTTGCGCAAGCTTCCTTTGACGCTTTGAAAGAGTCTCTAGTAAAAGCATCATTAATGTACGCCCCAGATTATCTTAGGGATTTTAACCTGTATCTAGCTGCGGCAGATACAACCATTGCGATGGTTTTAGTACAAGAAGTCGATGGAGTTGAACATCCTGTATATTATTTAAGTAAAAACTTAAATGATACAGAAAGTAAATATTCTTACGTTGAAAAGCTAGCGCTCGCTGCTGTTCAAGCGGTACAGAGATTTCGACATTATATCCTCTTTAGGAAAACTACCATTCTGTCAGATTGCAACCCCATGACTTATATACTGTCGCGACAGTTGCTGGGGGGCAAATATTCCAAATGGATAGCGATCCTTCAAGAGTTTGATATGGAATTTGTGAAATCCAAGTCAAAGAAAGCTCTGGTATTCGCAGAATTATTATGCGATCTCCCATCATCGTCCAACGACGAAACTTCCAAGGAGTCAATAGTGGACGAGACTTTATTTCTGATATCTGCAAGCGATGAATGGTATGGAGATATAATTATCTATCTCCAAACCCAAAAGTTTCGGCCTGACACCTCACACTCCGAACGGAAACGTATACGATACCAAGCAAAAGACTACATGATCGTCGGTGATACTCTTTACCGTCGTGGTATCGATACCGTTCTGAGGAGGTGTCTCACCCATGAAGAAGCCGAAAAAGCCCTGAATGAGTGTCATTCAGGCGCGTGTGGGGGGCATCAATCAGGTTTCGCTACAGCCCAAAAGATATTAAGAGCAGGATATTTTTGGCCAACAATGTTCAAAGATTGCATAATCGCAGTCCGAAGTTGTCATTCCTGCCAAATCTTTGATAGCAAAACCAGAAAACCACCCGCACCGCTGCAACCAATAGTTGCGGTTGGGCCTTTCGCCAAATGGGGCATCGATTTCATGCAATGTAACCCCACCTCGACCGGGGGGCATGGGTATATTATAGTCGCAGTTGACTATTTTACCAAATGGGCCGAGGCGATGCCTACATTGGACAATACTGGTGAAACAGCTGCCCTATTCTTTTTCAATCATGTAGTCGCCCGGTTCGGTGTACCCCAGGCTATAGTTACAGATCATGGATCGCACTTCCGCAATCACATGATGGTCGAATTAGCTGCCAAACTAGGGCTATCTCACGACAGCTCTACTCCGTATTATCCACAAGCCAACGGACAAGTTGAAGCAATCAACAAGGTCCTGAAGCGTATGTTGCAGAGGATGATCGGAGTTCATAAAAGAAGATGGCACCTAATCCTGTATGCAGCCTTGTGGGCCTACCGAACCTCGGTAAGAAACGCGACCGGTTTCACACCTTTCCAATTGGTGTACGGTCTAGAAGCAGTCTTACCGATCCAGTGTGAAATTTCGTCGCTTAAACTCGCAATTGATCTCCTCCCCGGAACTTCGGAAGAAGAGGCTCGTTTCTTGGAATTAGTCCAATTGGATGAAACCCGTCGTGATGTCGCTTTGGCTAACGAAGCCCATAAGAAACGAGTCAAGGCTCAGTTCGACAAAAATGTCAAACCCCGTGTCTTCTCAGAAGGTGATTTGGTCTTGCTTTATGACCAAGAATCCGATAAATTAGGAGCAGGTAAATTCAATTCCTTATGGATGGGCCCCTATATTGTTAAAAGAGTGTTAGCAAAAGGAGCCTACGAGTTAATAGATTACGACGGAATTCCACTGGCGCAGCCCGGAACGGGCTGTACCTCAAGCGTTACTATGCTTAAATAGTAACCTGCATGCTTTTGTTGTATTTTGTTTTCGCCAAAGTTCTTGTTCTGGTTGAGTGATTCCCTTTTTCATTCGTTGCAGATGTCAAACCTTATGGAGACATGTGTTGGATATGCCGACGGAGCGAGTCGTAGTTCGCGGAACCTATCCTCCGCAGCATGGGCCATTTTTGATCCAAGTGGTGAGTTAGTAAGTTTCAGAGGTGTATGTATTGGGCAATCAACGAATAACATCGCTGAATATAGCGCGTTGATAGAACTACTCTCTGATGCCATCACACGAGGCATACGCCGACTAATTGTCAGGCTAGACTCACAACTCGTAGTACTACAACTCAATGGTATATATTCTGTTCGTAATCCAGCTATTTATCGCATGTTCCTAAGAGTAAAGATCTTGGAAAGACGATTTGATTCAATTCAATATCAACATATTTCAAGAAATCAAAACACATTAACTGACTCATTGGCAAACTATGTGTTAGATAGACATTTGCAACATTTATAAAGGACACATCATAAAAAGTGTACATATGAATCATCCAAATCAACCAGAATAAGACTCGAAAATCAAAATATATATATAAGTTGTTCATAAAGTTCATACATAATGTTCTGTAACCAAGACAAAATTGGTCATATGACCTAAAAACTCAAAATGCTAGGGGGCACCCTAGCCTAGTGATGCTCCTGATAGTAAGCCACAGTATGTGCGATCATGCGCAGAAGACGGGTCCATCGTCTAGGTACACCGATAGTATGCTGCTGCATCGGTAAAGGTAACTCGTCAATCTGTACATCCGGAAGACCACGGGTAAGGTTCTCGACCTGCCCCTGCACAGCTGTAAGGGTCTCTGTGTCGCTAAGATCACGGATAATAACTCTCCGAGCAGGTTCCTCTGCCGGAACAGTAACAGGTGGTCTCGGACGAAATGCCGGACGAACAGGACCGACATTTGCAAGCGCACATGAGTTCAATTAAAGTCTTGAAAGAATAAAGCACAAGAACATTATGAATGAAAACAATGAACGATAATATGGTTGAAGTTCTTACCAGTAGCATCCCACTGAGCACCGTCTGGCAGTACCATATCCGGATCGCCCCGGAAATCCATACCAACATATGGGTACTCGGAAAAAGCCATCTCCTGGCGATCGAACCACCTAAAGAAAGCAGCATTGAAAGAAATCTGGGATTGACCGGCATGCCTGGACATGTGATCGACCCATCGCTGCATACGTGGCTCGGTAGGAGAAGGCACTCCGAGATCAATGTACTGAGGTTGCATCAGAGGGATCTTCTCCAAGGCGAAGGCAGTCAGAATCGAACCAAAACCAAAGTTCTTCAGCTTCCCGTCCTTCACCTTGTTCAATTGATTTTTCATCTGACTAAGCACTGCATCACTCCAGTTGAAGATTTTCGGTTGGAGACATTCCAAGGCGTGCTGCATGTGAGACCTGTTGGCAACATGTAAAGATGCGCTACCGGCCATCCTACCAAGAGTATACAGAATGGACCTGAGAGGCCTGCTAGTAACATCACGGATAACCACCTTGCCGTCTCTGCTCGGCTGGGACCCCTCCCTGCAATACTGGCGAACATAATCTCTCACGGAATCATTCCCCCGAACTGTACCTGATAAAGAAATGGGGGCACCCCGCCTTGACAGGCCAGTCAAGAAGTAAATATCTGTCGCAGTCAATGGAATAGGTTTGTTCCTGATCTGGAATACTTGGTTAACAGGATCCCAAGCATCAAGCAAATACTGCAGTAGTGAAATCTGTGCTCTCATGCTAGAGATACGAAAAAACTTCAGTAAACCACAGTCTCGCAATGCGCCCACCGTAACAGGATCATGAAGGGCAATCATATCTTCTTCTTCATGTTCTTGTTCTCGCCATGTTAGGGCCATCTTGTTCAAGAATCCCTGCAAAACAAACAAGAGGATGAGTCAGCTCCTGAAATTGATGAAAAACTGGCGAAAATTTCATCAAAATCTGTGAAAAATTGTTGCTTTTATGCCCCAAAGCAGGTGCCCAGTGTACTACCTGCGTTGGGGGACAAGCTGCCTTCAAGCAGCTTGGATCCCAACGCAGTTTTCGAATGGGGAACCTGCGTTGATCAGAGGGCGCCCTGGCAAAACCCCAGAGGCTCAATAGAGCAGCAAAACAGGCATAAAACAGGAAAATGAAACCATGAAAATGAAGAGCTAAGGTTTAGCTCCTACCTGGTCCAAACAGCGCCGAAAATCGTCCGCAGAATCTCCCGGAATCAGCTGATGAAAATCAAGGGGAAAGAGGCTCCTCCAAAGCTCCAACAAGCAAAATGCAAATGAAATGGTAAAATGAGAGGTAAAACCCTTTTTATTTGCTTTCTTACGTAATTCAAGGTAAATATTGATGTGTTAATCTCATTTTCAAGTAAATATTACCCATTTCTTACTAGTTTGTTGCAGCAAATTGAAAATGCGGTGCTATCAATGAAAAAGAGAAGCTAATTATGGTAAAAAATCAAAAGTAAACCATATAATCGAGCAGTTTTAGCAGTGTTCATGCTCGTTAAAAAATAAACGCAAGAATCGAGCAGTTTTGTACAGAGTTCATGCTCGTTAAAAAATAAACACAAGTTGTGAGCAATCTTTCCCTACAGTTCAAGCTCATCCAGAAAAAATGAACCGGTAAACAACCTCGAGAAATGTAACCTTTGAAAGCCATATTAAAAGCCCTTGGTCGTGTTTATATGCCACCACCTCCATCCGTTCATTTGGCCGATCGTTCACCTCCATATGTTTGTTTACCTATTTTGAGGAACAGCCGCGAAGAGTGATTTCACTTAGCCATCCTTGTGACACTGCCGTGATTGGAGAATTCCAACATGTACCTGGAATCTGCTGCTATCCCTGTTCATCACTCGTTCCTCAAAAGACGAGTCTTCTTTGAGCTCTTTTCACTGACTCGTAAAATATGAAAAGTTTGCCGAGTTTTGGCCTTCCAGCTCGTTAAAGGACAAGAAGAGCTATCCCTCCTCTAGATTTTAATCTTTTTGGACCTGAGGGATTATTACACAAAAAGATCGAGCGCTTGTTTTGTTCGGCTCGTTAAAGAAATCGAAAATTCATCCCTTCTGTATTGTTTTATACTTTTTCGGACTTAAGGGATTAGAAGACGAAAAAGGAATTTTGGAGTTAACTTTTCGTACCTTTTCAGACTCTCTAAAAATGAAAAGGACCGAGTTTTCTTTGTCGTTAGACTCGTTAAAATGATTAAATAGCGACAAACTTGTCTTTAGACGAGAACGAGTTTCCCTATCGCTAGGCTCGTTAAAACATAGCGATGGGCTTGCCCGAAGGGCAGGTTATAGAACAAGCATATGTTATCCTCCTCAAGCTTGACAAAAATAAAGAGGTACTGGTTAGCAATGACTGGGGAAAAATTGGGAGAACCTCACAGCATTAATGGTAGCAAGTCGCTCTTGAACATGACACTTTGTCCTCCGTATCACATCGGGTTGGGTTGTTTCATTCACCGGTCTCATAACCATGGTCTTCGCCACACCATCCACAATTGGGGTAATGCTACCAATCCATCACATCAGTGTCGTTATATGTTCAAGAGATGTGGTTCTGTAAAGAGTCAACCGTGTTCCACCCACTGCCATACATTATCCTTCATCCACTTCATGACCGCCACCCTGAATCATACATCACAGTTTGTTTTCACCTCATCAAAATCACTAGCTCCGTTCCGTGTCACTGATGTGGGATTCATTAAGGCCCTCCTTTGACGGATCGCTCCTTGTCGACATCAGCTCATTATCCAAGGAGTTGATCTAGGAACACCCCCCTCAGTACTTTGAAGCTTGCATGCCTCAATGGCAAGTTTCTCACTTCTGGCGACAGGTATACATCAATGACCTTCGACCAGAAGATTTTGCATGGTGGTCGACGCCAAGTCCTTTATTCCCACCATGTGGATTGTACTGCCGTACCTTGAGGGTCATCATCCTTATCGGTGACTCCTCTCGCGCTTGTTAACGGTTTACATCATTGACTGGTAATCAAGCGATGTCTTTCCATGTTCGACTTCAAGAAATTCTCACATGGATCGACTTGTACATCGAGTGAAGATCGGAAGAGATTGAAGACCCCGGATCTAGTTTCATCCATCCGGGCTGCGATATATATTCAGGACATAAAGACATTTGATATGTACACCATTACAGCAGATGATCATCCTTCTCAAAGGATGATAATTTCAGCAGAGAATTATCAGTCTACAATCAGACGATCGTCTGTTCTATGTACCAAAATGTATTTGTAAAGCTGAGCATGGGAATGCCCGCCTCAGCTAGATCATGAAAAATGTATGAAAAATAATGTATTATATTGTATCTTATTACAGGACACTTCTCAGCAGATTGAATGAACTTCGGATCCTCTCAATAAAGCATTTCACCCGATAAACGACCTCATACTTTAGGGGGCATCTGTTATAGACAATTTTGTGCCTTACAGCAACAAGCATGAATTGTCAATAATCCAAGGGATCCAAAGTTCCCTAAACATGATGTTCCTACCCCTAGAGGAACAAGGTCAGCAAACCAACAGCTCTCAGATCAGTTCTCCACCTGAAAACACTAAAAAACAAGCAATCTTGAAATCAAAGCAGGTGCTCCACTAGGTTTCTGCGCTTAAACTCAGTTGCTCCATGGTGTACCTACGTTGCAAAGCAAGTGGGACAAAGGCCACCTGCGCTGAGCGAGAAGGGACAAGTGGCACAGTGAGTCATTGCTTTGGAATCTTCCAAAAATGACACTTGGATCAGGTATTTCGCCTTGTGATGAGTCAGAGGCTCTGTTTCTCCAAGTGGAAGCAAAGTTCTCCAAGTGGACTCAAGAACTGAAGATCAACTAAAGATTAACTGAAGAGAGAGAGGACACAAGGCAGCTACACATCAGTTGCAAGCTGACTCATCCTTTCTCAATTCATCTATATATTGAGCTCTCTCCTATGAGCTCAGGAGGCTGGAATTTTGTGCAAAGTAATGATATGTTGTTGGTTTCACTATTGAGTTATTGGGTGATTGTTTGAGAGAGGTGAAGAAGAGCAATTCTTTCTGCTGGGAGGTGTTGCTGGGTTTGAGCCTTCAATGGTTGTAATACTCTCAGAACCTTTATTTCTTCATTAATAAAAGCTATTGAGGTTCTTCTATGTGCTCTTGTTTCAATTATATATTGTGATGATTGCATGTTTGGTTTACACTAATCCATGAACCAGTTATGATTGCATGCCTCTTGTAGTTTCCTTCTTTGTTATTTTGCAGGATCTCATCGTAGCTGGGCGAGCAGAAGAACAAAGAGCTAGGAGCAAGCGGCCAAAGAGAAGAGTTTGGATTCGACATTAAGCGCAAGGCAACGGTTAGTGCTTTCTCCATTCTCTTTTGCTTTCATAAAGAAGTAAACCTTAAGTAGTTTGTTTTACAGTTGTTGCTAAGGAACTGTCACCCTTAGAGTGGGATAGGGTCATCCGAGTCGGATACTTTTCCCTACAACACATCCATGGCAATAGGGGCAACAATAATTTAGTTCTTGTGGATTTGAATTATGCTTTGGGGGGTTTTATCAAAGGTTTTGGGATTTTTCAGAGGGTTTAGGCAAGTAGTTTCTTAAAATTGGCAGTATTCTTACTCAAATTTTAAATCAAAACATTGCATAGGCCAAAGGTTTTGAAATTTGTGGGGGTAAGGGGTAATTTGTGGTAAAATACTTGGAATTGGGGGAATTGGTTCTAAAAATGCTGGTTCACGGAAGCTGCAGTGGTTTGCGTGGTCTTGGTACGGACTAAATAATCAGCTGGGTTGTCTGCAACGTCTTCTAGAGTAGTCTTGAAAGTCTGGTGGTAAATTTGGCATTCGCAGGTATTGCAATGGTTCACATAGTTTACGTAGAAAATGCGCAGAAAAAGGGCAAAAGAGGGCTTTGCGACCTTTTATAGAGAAAATGATTGATTTTGGCGGGTTCACTTTTGGATGAACAGTTGATGGTTTTTTGGTTATGTGGGGGAAGGGGTTTTGGAGGGCCGTCGCACCGCTTTTCTGGCGCGGGCGGTATTCGGGAGGGGTCACTTGATGCGATACAATGTTTTACACATAGCATCTGCGGGGTCGGGGAAAACCACTTTATTGTGTGGTTAACATTCAGCCATTGGGCGCAACCGATATGCTTGTGCACCGTTGGATGGGGGGGATGATGATCAACGGTAGTTGGACGGAAGAGCTGCGCGGGGGGAAATGACGGGAGTTGATGGGGGCTGAGGGGTTTAATCACGATGGTTCGGGATTAGTTTAGGGATCAATCAGAGGTTTAAAATGATGGGATGAGGCTTAATTACAGAATTAGGGAGTCGGGTGAGGTTAATACTGAGATTAACTTAAGTTTATTGGGATTAGGTAAACTAAGTTGTTACATTAAAAAATGTCACCATGGCTATTTACAGTTAGTATGGCTCCATCAACAGTCATGCTATCCTCCTGGGCAAGTCTCATGCCTCTGCTCTCCATGTCAAACTTCAAGAAAGAGAGAAAGTCTTTGTAAATGTGTTTATCTCTGGGTACGCAGATTCTCTCGGCCTTACCTGCGGGTACGCATCTAATGTTCACAAAAGCTGCGTACTTGTACGCTCTGTATGTAAAGGGTCAGGTGCGTACCCCTGTAAAGGTCAAAAAGCGCAAGTTTCACTCCAAAAAGTTACTTGTGGTCATTTCTAGAGGCTTCTAGAAGTATGTTTGACGTGTATGAAGCGCCTCCAGATGGTTCATGTACCCCTACCAAAGAGGAACTTATCCCATCAATAAGGGAGCTACCCCATCCAAAGAGGGGCTTATCCCATTGATGGTGGACCTGAATCACTTCCTCTAGAGCACTATAAATACATGCATTGGGCCAGAAGGAGAGGAGGTTGAAAGCTAAACATTTCTAAGGGTAGATGCTGCTGGAATTAGGACTCCCATTTAGAAGCTTGTGAGGAGAGATTGCCATCTTTGCTTGTTCTATTTGGAAGTGGGTGAGCTTTGTCAAAGTAAAGGAGAACTCTTGATGGACCCTGGGAGGGACTTGCACAACACCAAGGCTCAGGTTGTAATTGTTCCTTTTGTTTCCTATTAATGCAAATGAGTCCATTCTTCTCAATAACTTGTTATTTATGAGTTGTTTCATGTACTCCTTGGTCTATGTGTTAAATATGTTTTATTTTATGAGATTATCAAGTGCTATTTAATCGTTTGATTGTTAGTGAATGCAGGTTTCGAAGTGAAGGAGGAGCTCATCCGGATCAGCGAGGCTGGACTGCTACAACGACGTTGGACTACAGGTAGGATCTAAACACTTGATTTCTCGTATAGTAAATGCATGTTTAGAGAAGGATTGCTCTTGTTTGTCTTGTTTGTCACTAGAGAGTCTTAGGCTCCTAGGGAGGTTGGTTGTGTCCGCACTATCGACTCTTTCCGCCTGACATAAGTAAGATTCTATTAGGATATGGGCGGTTTATATAGTTTCTATGAAAACTAAGGGTGGGGGTTTTTACGTAAGGGAATTAATTTAATACGAGATTATGGGGATTTCAGGGAATTTATATAATAATATTAGAAATTAATATGAAAATGCGATGGCAAAGTGGGTTTTTCCTTAGTACAA
The DNA here is from genome assembly GCA_031772625.1 of Pinus tabuliformis. NCBI lineage: Eukaryota > Viridiplantae > Streptophyta > Pinopsida > Pinales > Pinaceae > Pinus > Pinus tabuliformis. Next base: position 1,154,410,813 of record CM062811.1, read on the forward strand.
GGGTAAAGTAAACATTCGCGCACTTAGCTTTATACTTAGGAAAAAGGATTTTTTTGTGGGTTTTTTAGTGAAAAGGGGCTTACATGGGGGTTCCCAAGTTTCCTAGGTAAAAGATGTCAACCATAGGAAAGTGTGATTTTATTAGGGAAATTAAGGGAGATGAATTTTTGATGAAGGGGGTTCTAGTACTTGTTGTCCATAAGCCATCAAGCCGAGGGTCCAGTCCCTCCAAAAGTCAAAGAAATGCTCTGAGCCTTTTTGACTTGTAGGATTTAAGTACTAGAATTTATTTATGGGAAATTAGTGAAGTAAAGGTGTGAAATGAATGAGTGGATGTTAAATAAACCATACTGTGAACTATTTTATTTGCTTTGTTTGCTACTTATGCATATTTGAAAGATGCATTTAAAACAATGACATAAGTGCTTTTGTGTAATCACATGGTATTTCTACAACCTTTCTACTACTTACCCATTTACTTACCCTACCATTTTCTCTTCACTTTATTTGGGTGCATTTAGGCTAGCAAACCCTTATCAATCTTTTTCTTTTCTTTACAAAGTAAACTATCTAATTCTAAGCTTATATCATCCAAGGGCTCAGCTTAAACTGATGAGCTCATTTTATTTACTCTACCTATCTAATGATCTACTGAGATTACACTGTTGGGTCAGATTTTATTCTCTAACTATAAACATAAAATAGCCAAGTTTAAACATTTTGACTATCATGGATTGTGGCATGAGTAACAAGCTGCACACAATCATTATTATGCATAAAAGTAAATAGTAGTGGCATTTTGACTTGCTCACTTTCATGTCTCTTTTTGTCTTTTGGGGTTCATATATTTTCTTTTTTTTGGCCTTTTCTTATTCTTTTTGTCCTTTGATTATTCTTTTAGGACATAACCTCTTTAAATTTTTTAATTTTTTAATATGGAAAACATTTGTAGAAAGCAAAGGTATGTACAATATTACAAGGCTTAACCTTAGTCATTCAAAATTATGACTCCTATTGGTATAGGAACCTAACAGTGGCTCCACTTGGGGATGGCATTTTCTAGTGAAATGTCAAGAACTTTCTAGATCAGTAGCCCCTGAATTGTTGTTGATGTTACCTTGCAAAATGTTCCTCTATGCCTCTGCATTATTGATACTTATGACAGTGAATCTTTCAAAGCTTAGGGCCTTCTCTTTGGGCTTCAACTTCAAAAATCACCATCCAATCCAATCTAGACTTTTGAAAATAAAATATGCTCTAATGTAAAATGAAAATTAGTAACCAGGTTCAAAATAGTGTTTTAGCATTCGACCATTCACTGGCCCACCTTCTGCTTCTGTACCATCCATTTCTCTTAGGAAGAAAGCATTATTACCTCTGAAAGCATAAATGACATATGGGCCTTTCCATAGGAAATCAAATTTCCCATGTTTACCTTTGTCTTCCCTTCTTGAATCCCACTTGAGTACTTTTTCACCAAGGTAGAAATCTTCAGCCTTGGTTCTCTTATCAAAAATCTTTTTAATCCTTTCCTGCACAACTTGAGAGGTGATATAAACCTCTTCCCTGGTTTGTTGAAGATGAATTGTTTGGTTGATTCTTCTTTGGATACCATTTGGTTCAACCTGCAATTCTTGAAGAAACTTCATCACTGGTGTCCCCAAGGAAGATGGAAAAACAACTTCCATCCCATAAATTAGTTGATAGGGAGAAGTACCATTTGATTTCTTAGTGGTTAGTCTGTCTGCCCATAAGGCATTGACTAGATTTTTATTCCATGTTTTCTTATTGTCCTCTAGTAACTTCTTGATGATGTTTACCAGGCTTTTGTTTGAGGATTCTGCCAGTCCATTTCCTTGAGGGTAATAGGCTGTGGAATGGCCTAGGGTTATATGATACTTGTTGCAGAAATCTATCATTCTTTTGGATTTAAAGGCTGTTGCATTATCAGTAATGAGCTTAGTTGGACATCCAAATCTTGATAGAATATTGGTCTCAAGGAAGGTTATGATAACAATGTTTGTGGATTGCCTTGAAGGTATGGCCTCTATCCATTTTGTGAAGTAGTTTGTGGCTGTGAGGATCCATTTGTGTTGGGCAGAGGAGGGTGGGTGAATTTCGCCAATGAAGTCTAAACCCCATTGTTGAAAAGGTATTTTAGCAGAGATTGGCTTGAGGGGTAAAGGTAAAAGCTTTTTCTTTCCCTAAAAAAATTGACATTTGTGACAGGAGGTCACATATTTCTTGACATTAGAAAACAAGGTTGGCCAGTAGAAACCAGCTCTAAGAATTTTATCTGCAGTGGTCTTCCAGTAAATGTGTCCTCCATAGTCACCTGCATGAAACTATTGCAACACCTTATCAGATTCATCTTTTAATAAGCAATTGAGAAGAATTATTTCATGATTTCTCCAAAACAAAGTATTGTCTACAAAATTTTAAGGATTTCATCTTCAAAAACCTACTTTTAGTCCTAGATAATTCAGGAGGAGCTTGTAAGTTCAGTAAAATGTAAATGATATCAACATACCAAGGTGATTCAATAAAGGCCTGGCTGATTAGTGGAGTTGCCATCTCCTCTCCATCATCTATTGTTGTAATAAAGTTTATATCCAAGGCCTTACAATTCGATTCAACCACGAGCTTGGCTAAACCTTGGCCCTTGATTAACTTAGTTGGTTTGATTTCTATATCATATTCTAGAATAGTAGCAATCCACTTTCCCCTCTTTCCATCTGGACCTTCCTTAGTTAGGATGTCTTTAACTACTAAATTAGGAACATAGGCCACTATATGATAATATAAGATGTATACCCTAAAATCCTTGATGGCTTTGACCAAAGCAAAGGCTTATTTTTCCATTATGTTATATTTCAAGGGGGCATTTCTCAGGGCTCTGATAAAGAAAGCAATAGGTTGTTCATAACCCTAGTCATTTTTCTGTTGTAGAACTGCAACAATTGTGTGCTCATAAGCAAAGGAAAATAAGATGAAATCTTTGTCAAATTTAGGACTGATTAACACTGGTGTTTTAGTTAAGGCTAGTTTAATGTCTTCAAAGGATTTCTTAGCCTCAACAGTCCATTTTATGGTCGAATCTTTTTTCAGCATATTGTTTAGTGATCTAATTAACTCTACTAAATTAGAAATAAATCTTCTAAGAAAATTAATTTTCCCTAAGAAAGCTTGCAATTCTCTAATGTTCCTCGAATGTTGTATCTGTAAGATGGCTTCTATTCTAGCAGGGTCTATTCGTATACCATCTTTTGAAATTATATGACCTAATAACTTTCCTTCTTCTAACCCAAACAAAGACTTCTTGGGGTTCAAGGAAATTCCATATTTCCTGCATTTAATAAAAACTTGCCTTAGATGATCCAAATGTTGATTGTCAGATTTTGAAAATACAGTAATGTCATCTAGATATATCACAAGGAAATCATGAATTTCTTTTGCAAAGGCTATATCCATAGCCCTATGGAAAGTGGCTCCTGCATTCATTAGTCCAAAAGGCATTTTCACATACATAAATGTGCCCCAAGGAGTAGTAAAGGCAGTCTTGGCTTGGTCATCTGGATGAACCAAAATCTGATTGTAACCAGAAAACCCATCCAATAATGAGATTTTGGTTGATCCAACTACCCTTTGTAAAATGTGGTCCATTTTGGGGAGAGGGTAATTGTCTTTTAGTGACACTTTGTTGAGGTTTCTGAGATCCACACAGAGTCTGATCTCACCAGTTTTCTTCCTAGTTGGCACCAAGTTTGAGACCCAATCAGAAAATCTAATTGGTGCAATTATTTTGGCATCATACATCCTCTGAATTTCCTTTTCAATTGCAGGTAATAAGACATGATTAATCCTTCTAAGTTTTTGTTTGAAAGGCTTTTGATTTTCTTTTATAGGAATGGTGTGTTGTATGATGTTAGTGTCATAGGATTTGCGGTCCTCATAACTCCAAGTGAAGACATCTTGAAATTCTTTTAATAATTCAATGTATTTCACTTTTTCAGTTGGAGGTAAAGATTTCGAAATTTTGATCAATTTTGGATTTTCATCAGTGCCTATATTACACTCCTCTATATTAGATTTCAAAGGTTCCATTTTACGTTTCCTAGGAACATCATTTGAATCAAACAAATCTTCCAAAGGGGTTGACCCCTTAGGTAAGAAATTATCTTTGAGATTAATTACTTCGGTGTCTTCACTGGTTATTTCATCAATCTAAACTTGCTCTAGATTTGCTACATTTGACTTAGAAAATTTAGTAGGATGAAATTTATCTATTTCTTCACCTTCTATCTAATTTATTTCTATCTCATTTTTAGTGTTAGGATCTATTGATGTGTCAGTATCTATATTGTTATTTACAAACTATTCTTTTGATATTAAAAGGTTATTTATCTGTTTCTCATCAGAAAATATTTTCCAGTTCTTCAAATTATCTGGAATTGTAGGTCTGTGCCTAGCTTCAACAGTGTACTGATGGTTAGGTTGGAACGGTAACTTGCAGGTGCTAGCAAACATTGCTAAACTATGAGCCTGCATATTGTGTTTTATAGGCATTACTGCAAGATTGGTTTCTAAGAAAGTGTTAAGTATTTCTACAATAGTTCCTCTATAACAACTTAATCTAGGGTCCTTCGTCATATATACAACAACAATCTATTTTATAACTAGTTCAGAGTCTCCCATGATAGAAACTATTTTAGCTCCTAGATTCCTAACTAATCTAAGGCCTAAAATTAATGCTCCATACTCAGCCATATTGTTAGTACATTTAAAATTCAGTCTGTAGGCCTTCCGAGTGATTATTCTCCAGATTATATATCCACACTCCTACTCCTGCTTCCAACTTATTGACTAACCCATCAAACTCAAGATGCCATAATATCTCATGCTCATAATTTTCACCATCTGGTGCAACAAATTTTCCCTCATTTATAACAATTTGGCCACCTTGTTTATTGGAAAGTTCTAAAGTTTGGTTAGTTTCATTTTGTATAGAAACTGCAATTTCTTTTGGTTCTGTATTAATACTGTCTAAAATAGTTTCTTGTGTTTGATCATCATTATATAGAATAAAAGAATCAATGTCTGAGTGTACGGAGTAGATAGGAAAGTTTTGAGGCCGATCTTGGCTAATTACCATGTATTTCATTAAGGTTTCTCGGTATAGTTTCTTAGGTTGTCCAAAAACAGAGATTGTTGCATATGACATGTATAGTTGTAAAGATCCCTGAAGTTTGGCTCCCCATGACTTGGATAACAACATGCCATACTTTGGTGGGATGTCAGCAACCACAATATCCATAAGGATGCTTTTGGCAGGATATTGAACTAAAGTAACACACAGGTCTTTAATCAATCCTAGACACTTTACCTAACTTGAGTCAAATGAGAATAAGTCCTTGTAAGGCCTAGTAATGTCTAGGTTTAATTTCTCCATTACTGATTTGGGCATTAAGTTGTGGGAGGCCCCAAAATCCAACATTGCATTGTGTAGAATTTTGTCATGGATACTAAGGCTAATGTAGAAAGGTGGTACTCCTCCTTCTAGTGGTTTTCCATTAACATCTGGACCAAATATAAGTTCTGGTTGGTCATCAAACAGGTTGACCGAATCCTCATTTTCAACAATGTTTAAAGTCTGGTTTATTTGTGACTTGTAGGTTTCATTCTTGATTAGTTCTGTTAAAGGAACTAAAATATTTAGCTTTGCTACCTCTGCTCCTAGATTGAATGGAAAAGAGGCTTTTTCTGTTTGAGGGTTTTGAATTTTCACAGCAAGGATTTGAGTAGGATGGTCTTCTTTTCCTTTATTGGGGACCTCTTTATGTGGATTTTCAAATTTGGTGTTTTGAGGTTTGTCCACTGGTTCTTTAGGGGGAATTGAAGTGGATGGTTGATCATTAGAAGGTTGATTAGGGGTTATATCTACAATGGTGGGGCCAAAAGGATTCTGGTTTTGTCTAGGGAGAACCTGGAGGATTTTTGAAACATGGACTTCTTTGATTTTCTTGGGTTGATTTTGCACTGTTTTCTTGGCTTGGTCAGAGATATCAGCGTTCTTTTTACTCCTTAGGTTATATTGTTTATGCACTTCAAAGATGGCAGAATCATATCCTTGTTTATAATCAAATGACTCTCCAGACTGGATTTGCAATTGCTGCAGCATATGCAGTTCCTGCTCATCTTGGGTTAGAAAAACAGTATCCTCATCATCTAATCCCATCAGGTTAATTTGTGTATCTTGTTCTGGATCTTCTGGCTGGGATGTTTCTGCATAATTTTCTTGAAAAGGAGGCCTAATGTTCTGATAAGGTCCATTTTTCCCAATTTTTTGGTTTTGGTTTTTTCTAAAATTTGGGTTTCTAACTGGAGGTTCTTGTTGGTTATCCCATTTAGGTTTCCTCTCCATATTGTCTATTCTATTCATTAGTTTTTGCATACTTTTGGATAAACCATCTGTTTTGAGATCAGATGGTGAAGCTTCATCTTTTGCAGTTCCTATCCTTTCATTCCTAACTCTGGCTCTTTTAGCTAACAAATTGTCTTCTACACTAACTGCCACACTTTACATTTCCTCTAAGGTTGGGGGATTTCTTTCCCTAAGTTGGTATGCCATGTCCGTGTCAAAACCATTAGGAAACTTTATTAGTGCTAAGTCAGGTGGGGGTCTAAGGTTAACTGGGATTGCATTATATATATTATTGAATCTATTGTAGTAATCTTGTATAGTTTCATTGGGTCTCCTTCTAATATTTTCATATTCTGAAAGGATCTGTAAGGGGTTCTTTTTCTTTTCCCATCTATTCAAAAATTGTTGGTAAAACATATCTAAATTATCAATACTATTAGCAGGTAACGCTCGAAACCATTTCCTAACATCACCAGCTAAAGTTTGAGAAAATAGTCTCATTTGAACATCCCCATTGTCAATTTCATGTAGTTCAAAGTAGTTTGTCATCTTATTGACATGGTGTTGTGCAGTGTAGTGTCCTATTACATCAAATTGAAAATTTTTACTTTGGTAGTCTTCTGGCATAACAGCAAGTGGGGCAGGTAAAACAAGAGGAGCATATCTATTTGCCATGGCTATAAGTTGGGAGTGGCTAAGATGTGGAGTTGAGGTACTTGGAGATGATGCAGTAGTGGATGATGAACTAGGACTAGTAGATGATGAAGGAGCAGTGATAGGTTGGCAAGTGAGTGAAGGTATAAATGGTGGTGGAGAATGGACTTGAGAAGTTGAGGGGAACAACGGTGAACTAAGAGTAGTGGACAATTGTTCAGAAAGCTCAGGGATCTTGGCAGTACCAAGGGATGATTACGGAGAATTCATAATGTATTCATCAATTGACTTGTTGGCCTTTTGGACTTCAAGGTCTGCAATGAAATCAGGGTCTAGAACAATATCGTATATTTCACTTTCAAACTTTGCTTTAAATAATGAAAGACCAAATTTCTCATCAAAGGGAAGATATTCTAAAAACAACCATTCATCAAGACATCAATTAGCTTTAACTAAAGGTGTGTGACTAACTGAACTTCCTTCTTTTTTGGATTTTCTTGAAATCAGGTTGGGATTATCAACTACATGGGCAAGGTTTAGATCTAGGTTAGCCCTAGTAAAATGAGTTCTCCTTGAATCCATAATTTCAAAATTTTTCTAATTGTTTTCTTTTTGTGAGATTTTTAAAATAACTTTTAATAAATTACTTTAAGAGGCTCAAAATACAGATTTAAAAATTTCCTAAAGCTTTATTAGGACTGAGGGTTTGAGTCTCGAAGATGGTCACCACTATGTTATCACTCAAAATTTTCCCTAGAAGTTATCAGAAGAAGGTAAAGACCAATGTAACCACAAACCAGTCTTTTAATCATAGGCTCTAGCCAACCTATGGCTCAGAGAGGGCTCTCTCTATATGATTTAGCTTTGTTTGCTGGGATTTTAGGCTAGTTCTTAGAGTTCAAGGGGTTTGGATTTGTATTGAAGGTTGGATGGTGGAATCACTAAAAAAATGGATAGAATGATGTCTCTGAACCATTGGGCTATGGAATCAAAGAAGGGTAGCAGAAATGGAATTAACAAACTAAAGGGAGTGTTCAAAGGGCAAGCTAGTGGAGTAAAGTGCAGGTCTTTGGGCTAGATGAGTGAAATGATCTTAACCAGGGTGAGAGAGCACTTAAGAATTCTCAAACTGGGATTAAAATGAGGAACATAGGATAATCATGAGCAAAGGGCAATTAAGAATCCTTTGCTATAGATCACAGGGATACTACCTAAACTAAGGAGCAATCAAGAATTGATTAACTTAGATAATTACAGAAAGAATTAAAATGCATAATAGTTAAAACAGAGTGCAATGAAGCAAATTTTGAGATATCATTCCATATTATAGCATTCAGATTTCAGATACATTAAATATTGTGGAATTTTTTTTAAAGAAAGATAACAACACAAGAGAAAATACTTGTTTGTACTTCGCTCTACACATGAATCCTGTGAAATGTCTTGTCTTTATTCATTAATCCAGCTTGCTGGTCCAAATAATGATACAATAGCTTACAGTCTTTTGATCAAGGAGGTCTATAGAAATGTCTAAGAATCGACCCTACATACTTCGAATAGTGAAGTATTTATACAAAAAATTATTACAAAATATCTCAAACTAACTTGAGATTTAATCTAGGAAATACAAATATCTTCTTGCAAGAAGATAGAGACAGCTATTGAACTGTTTCATGTTGTCCCTTTTTATGTGGTACTATTGGATTTTATGGTTGGATTTGTAGCCCTTTATGCTAGCTTGCAGTTGTGGTCTTTCACGCTAGAATCTTCTTCAACTTTTATCTTTCACCTGATACTCTTTGACCATGTTGTCCTGTTTTCATCTGTTTACCTAGCTATTCTATTTTTACTGTGCAGTAACTTTTTGCTGTAAATTTCTCACAGTAAATCAGTCATTGTCTCCCACCATTCTGCATCAGGCAATTTAACATTCATCATCTGCCTATATATCTCATCAACTTCGGTATACTTGGAAAAATTGGGCTTAGTGATGAACAAGTGTTTAATCTCATGCTGGAGAAAAAACAAGTTCTCGAAGGTGTTATACAAAACTTTTCCTGTTAGCAGTGTTTTTATAAATGAAGTACTAGCTTGTTCTTTAGCCAACTGCCTGAGTCTATTATCATAGTCTACCTGTGTCATAAGTTTGTCATTAATGACCAATGGACTAGGCAATCCTTTCTCCCTCAAAATTTGGAATTTGGCCATGAATCTATCAATAGACACCTGCATGTTGTGGCACTTTTCTTCTAAGTTCAGCATTAGGTTCCTATTGGAAAGGACCTTCCTTATTCCCAAAATGGTTTCAGTCTTGTCTTCTATATTGAGCTCCTGAAGCTCATATCTATTTTTGCTATTAAGGAAGTGGATGAGTCTATTGGCATCCTCAGGCATTTCACCCAATTCCTCCTTGACTTTTTGAATAGCTACTGTAGCTATTTTTGTCAATTCTATTTGCTAAAAAATAAATTGAATAGATAGCCAAATATCCTTGATGGAGTCAATGATATTGGCCTATAACAGTTCCTTGGCTTGCCCAAGGGGTGTTTCCAATGTTAGGTCCTTTTCCAAGGCTTTGACATTTTCACTCATCCTGTTGGCTTTCTGTTGTTATAGACATATTTGGGCACCGCAACCCCAATCTTATATGTTGATAAAATAGGGCTCTTCTAACCCCTAAAAGTGTTGTTTCATACCCTAAAAGATCATGATCAACTAATTACATCATTCCCAAAAAGTTCAACGTGAAAAACCATCCAGAATTGGCCTAAACTGGACCTTACTGACTGCTCCACTATCAAGGTGCGATGCATACTGACTTCTACACTAGCCAGGTGCGATGCATACTGATGAGGCCTTCTATAGGGTGCGATGAGCGAGGATGGACAAATGTCCAGGACAGTTTGCTAAGTGGATGCTCATAGAATCTTCTAGAAACTTCCCCTCTGACACTTGCCTCTCTGAATTCACCCATGGATGAGTAAGAGATCTAAACTTCAGTTATCTCCCCTCTTGTGAAACCAAATGTAACAAGTGGAATGACACTAATCAAACCCCAGAGATGACTCACACCCTTGCACACATCTATAAATGGATCCCCCATCTAAGAGATCCAGAGGCTGGAATATTGTGAATTGCAAGTAGGTGTTGATAGTTTGTATTTGAGAAAGAGCATTATATTGTTTGGTGATCTTGCTATTTCATGAGGTGAAGAGGGCTTTTATGTTGGCAGGATGATGCTGGATTAGACAACTGGGTTGTAATTCTCCCTTCTACTTAATAAAGTTCTTTGAATTTTCTTCTATATAACTGTGCAATTGTGAATGTTATTATTTGTGAATGCCATTGTATGTTCATTATATTTCTGATTCCGTAATGATTATGATATAATAGATCAAGATGCTTTGACGGTTCTTTGTTACTGTGTTTCTACAGGTATTCTCCAAGCGGGATAAGTACGGAGAGGAGTTGAAAGTTCTGTCAAGGGTGAGAGAGATAAAGCAAGGAGTTAAGCGGAAGATCCAGGTTGGTTCCTTTTTCTTTCTCTTATCTATTATACATAGAAGAAATCACGAATTGCTTTAAACTGTTGTTTCTTGGGTACCTACCAAACCTAGAGGGCTAGTCGATCGAAAAGACACTAGTATTCCCAGAAACAAATTGGCGACTTCACTTGGGAACGAATATATGTTTGTTTGTTTGTTTTATAAACTATAGACAGAGCCTAATGTCAGCCAGATAGACTTCGAACTGCTCTTGCTTTGCAATTTCATAGTAGATGAATGCTGCTTCAGTCAATCTCCGGTTTAGTTTATGAATTAAACATTTGACTTACAAGCACTCTAGATTCCCTTTGGTAGCTCAGTAACCTCTCAAGATCATTCCTCTGTACTTTGCTCTTTATTGTCCATCATATCTTAGCTTAACTCGCTGAAATCAACTGCAAATTTGAGCCAAAACCCATTTCAGTTGCGCTCCCTGGCCCATCGCACTGTCTATCACTGTGAACCAGTATGAATCGCACCTCCCGAGCCTGTAAAGTGCGATGCATCCCTGTTTCTGTGAAGCGTAGGTGCGATGACTGACTGAACCTATTTCCATTCTTGAAATTTGGGGTTTTTGTCGTTGATTTCAGTTCTGTTTAGTTGATTTGCTGCTTATGAACAATGCCTCCTTACTGAAGCCTACTTGCATCACATAGATCAACCTCCATTGATTAGGATTAGTAAATGTTTTTATGTATTTGTCCATCATTTACAATCCTTTGTCGTGTAGGTTTTAACCCCATACAGAAATTACCTGCATACGAATTCTAAAACACAGAAATAAACAATGTGAGAGCATAACACATAAAACACATATACACAGAGGTTTTCCATCGGATCCCAAAACCGGGACTACCAGCTTGATTTTTCATTATGTTCCTTTCAATGTTACAATACATATTTATACATGCCGAAGCATCCAATTCCATGGACCAAAAACCATCATGTCCACAAAAAATGTGCGAAAATCATGCACAAAACCATAGGTGGGCCGCCCAACCTAACATAGGTTCCAAAACCAAAATTTTCTGTGGCGTTGCCCTGGACCCCATAAAGTGGGGTTACGGGTATGCCTCAAACCCCATGTGACCCCCCCTCCAACCCCCCGGTTAACTATGTGGGCTAGTCGTGGAAAGAATATAACACAACCCAACATTCTCCCACTTGTTGTTTTCTTTCCACAAGGGGCCATAAGAGAGCTTAGTCATTTTTCCAGCCTTGAAACGCCCATTGTCTCTCTACACCAAGAGAAATTCTCAGAGCTCACAAATTTTGTCAATGCATCTGCAGTATTCTTCAAAGTGTCCACCTTTACCAGCAACACCCTTTTGTCTTCTATCAAATCCCTCACAAAGTGATACTGAACATCAATGTGCTTTGTATCTGAATGATATGTGGGGTTATTTGCCAAGAAACTTGCACTTTGGCTGTCACAGTCTATCCTTATAGCTTCCTGTACTAACCCCATACTTGAACACAATCTCTGCAACCAAACTGCTTCCTTACTTGCATGAGTGGCTGCCATGTATTCTGCCTCTATAGTTGATAGTGCCACTACAAATTGTTTCTTACTCATCCAACTGACTACACCTCCAAATAGGTTAAACACATACCCACTTGTAGATCTTCTCTGATCCAAATCTCCAGCCCAATCTACATCAATAAAGCCACGAATATCCAACACTCTATCAAATCCTGGTCTTCCTTGGTAGCACAAACCATAATCACTAGTGCCATGAAAATACCTGAAAACCCGCTTCACTGTTGTCCAATGCTCCTTCCCTGGTTTTGACATAAACTTACTCAATACTCCCATTGCATGTGCAATGTCTGGTCTAGTACAAACCATTGCAGACATCAGGCTATCGACTGCACTTGCATATGGAACACGGGACCTGTCCTCTTCCTCTTCTTGTGTTTTGGGACACTGTTCAACAGATAACCTCACACCTACAGGAATAGGAACCTTCACCGGTTTACTATTCTGCTTATTAAACCTCTGCAGTATTGTCTCGACGTACTTCCTCTGGTTTAACCAGAGCTTCCTCTTTTCCCAATCTCTTTTAATTTCCATGCTTAAAATATAGTTTGCAGCACCAAGATCTTTCATGTCGAATTTGGAGGACAATTGGGTCTTCAAATCCTGGATAATTTCTTTTTCATTTCCAACCAGCAACATATCATCCACATACAAAACCAGATAAATAACACAGTCACCAATTAATTTAAAATACACACAGTGATCTTCTTTGCTTCTCGTGAAGCCAAGTCCCCGTATAAATGCATCAAATTTTTGATACCACATCGTTGGTGACTATTTTAGCCCGTACAGAGACTTCTTTAACTGACATACTAGTTCTTTCTTACCCTTCACCGCAAAGCCTTCAGGTTGCTTCATGTAGATCTCCTCTTCCAGATCCCCATTGTTGTTGGGAAAAGTATCCAATACGGAATGACCCTATCCCACTCTAAGGGTGATAGTACCTCAGCAACAATCAAAGCAAAGCTATTCGAGATTACTTCTTTATGAGATGTAAGAGAGGGGAGAAAGAGATCCACTAACCGTTGTCTTCCGCTAATGATTGATCCAATCTTCTCTCCTTGCTGCTTGCTCCCAGCTCCTTGCTCTTTCACTGGCCCAGCTACACCAAGATCCTGCAAAATGGCAAGAGAGGGAAACTACAAGAAGCATACATTCATAATTGATTCAAGGATTAGAATAAATCAAATACACAAGTATAGCAATACATCGTTGAGACACATGCATATAGAAGAACCTCAAATGCTTTATTAATGGAAGAAGTAAAGTCCAGGAAGTAATACAACCATAAAAGGCCCAATCCAGCATCACCTCCCAGCAGAAAGAAATCTCCTCTTCACCTCCTTCAAGCAAATCACCCAATAGTTCTATACTCAAACCAACAGCACTTCCTTACATTCACAAGATTCCACCTCCTTTAGACCTCATGAGAGAGCTCTATATATAGGAGTTTTGGAGAAAGGATGAATCAGCTTGAGGCTGGCATGAAGCTGACTAGTGTCCTCTCCCACTTCAGTTATTCTTCAGTTCTTGAGTCCACTTGGAGGTTCTTGCTTCCACTTGGAGATCTAGACCCTCTTACTCATCACCAGTCGAATTCCTTGATCCAAGTGTCATTTTGGAAGCTTCCTGGGCGCTGACACCTTGAGGAATGACTGTGCCACTTGTCCAAGTACGCTCAGCGCAGGTAGCCTTCTTTATAGTTGACATTCAGCGCAGGTACAGAGTGGAGCACTTGACATTCAGCGCAGATGCTCAGTGGGGCAGTTGACATGATCCAGAATTAGCTTGTTTTTGAGTGTTTTCAGGTGGAGAACTGATATTTAGTGCTGTGGTTTGCTGACCTTGTTCCTCTAGGGGCATGAACAACATGTTTAGGGACTTTGGATCCCTTAGATTATCAACATTTCATGCTTCATGCTGTAAGGCACAAAAATGTCTATAACAGTTGCCCCCTAAAGTATGAGGTCGTTTATCGGGTGAAATGCTTTATCAGGAGGATCCGAAGTTCATTCAATCGCTGAGAGGTGACCTGTAATAAAATACAATACAATACATTACTTTTCATTATGCTTTCATGATCTAGTTGAGGCGGGCATTCCCATGCTCAGCTTTATAAATTCATTTTGGTACATAGAACAGACGATCGTCTGATGGTAGACTGATAATTCTCTGCTGAAATTATCATCCTTTGAGTAGGATGATCATCTGCTGCAATGATGTACATGTCAAATGTTTTTATATTTCCTGAATATATATCGCAGCCTGGATGGATGAAACTAGATCCGGGGTCTTCAAACTCGTTCGATCTTCACTCTAAGTACAAGTCGATCCATGTGAGAATTGCGCTGAAGTCGAACATGGAAGGACATCGCTTGATTATCGGTCAATAATGTAAATCGTTAACAAGCGCGAGAGGAATCACCGATAATGATAATGACCCTCAAGGTACTACAGTACAATTCACGTGGTGTGAATAAAGGACTTGGCGTCGAACACCACGCAAAATCTTCTGGTCGAAGGTCATTGATGTATACCTGTCGCCGGAAGTGAGAAACTTGCCATTGAGGCATGCAAGCTTCAAAGTACCGAAGGGGTTGTTCCTAGATCAACTTCTTGGATAATGAGCTGAAGTCGACAAGAAGCGATTCGTCAAAGGAGGGCCTTAATGAATCCCACATCAGTGACACGGAACGGAGCTAATGATTTTAGTGGAGGTGAAAACAATCTGTGAAATATGATTCAGGGTGGCGATCATGGGTGGATGAAGGATAATGTATGGTAGTGGATGGGACACGGTTGACTCTTTTTGAATAACATCTCTTGAACATATAACGACACTGATGCGATGGATCGGTAGCATTACCCCAAATGTGGATGGTTTTCCGAAGACCATGGTGATGAGACCGGCGAATGAAACAACCCAACCCGATGTGATACGGAAGAAAAGTGTCATGTTCAAGAGCGACTTGCTACCATTAAAGCTTTGAGGTTCTTCCAATTTTTCCCCAGTCATTTCTGACCAGTACCTCTTTATTTTTGTCAAGCTTGAGGAGGATAACATATGCTTGTTCTATAACCTGCCCTTCGGGCAAGCCCATCGCTATGTTTTAACGAGCCTAGCGATAGGGAAACTCGTTCTCGTCTAAAGACAAGTTTGTCGCTATTTAATCATTTTAACGAGTCTAAGGACAAGGAAAATTCGGTCCTTTTCATTTTTAGAGAGTCTGAAAAGGTACAGAAAGTTAACTCCAAAATTCCTTTTTCGTCATCTAATCCCTTAAGTTCGAAAAAGTATAAAACAATACAGAAGGGATGAGTTTTCGATAACTTTAACGAGCCGAATAAAACAAGCGCTCGACCTTTTTGTGTAATAATCCCTCAGGTCCAAAAAGATTAAAATCTAGAGGAGGGATAGCTCTTCCGGTCACTTTAACGAGCTGGAAGGCCAAAACTCGGCAAACTTTTCATATTTTACGAGTCAGATGAAAAGAGCTCAAAGAAGACTCATCTTTTGAGGAACGAGTGATAAACAGGGATAGCAACAGATTCCAGGTACAGGTTGGAATTTTCCAATCACGGCAGTGTCACAAGGATGGCTAATTGAAATCACTCTTCGCAGCTGTTCCTCAAAATAGGTAAACAATCATATGGAGGTGAACGATTGGCCAAATGAAATGGAGGTGGCAGGTGCAAACACGACCAAGGCTTTTATGGCTAATAAATTTACGATCACAGAGATTATTTACCGGGGTATGTTCATTTTTAATGAGCTTGACTGCTCAATCTTATGTTTATTTTTTAACGAGCATGAACTATGTGCTAAAACTGCTCGGATCTCGCTTTTCTATTTTTTAACGAGCATAAATTCCGCGGTAAAACTGCTCGAATATACCAGTCAAAAGATAAGAATGTCTCCTGTGAGATAGCTATTTTTTACGGAGCTTTATCTCACGAAGCTATGCTCCTAATTTGGCAAATTTTGACTTTTGCCCCACATCCTTTCTTTATGCAAGTTCGGAAACGACTAATCCAAAAAACAGATAAATAACCGCTCTTTGCTTGCACTCCAAAAGGTTTGTATGCCCCCAAGTATAAAGTACAATTTCAAGGCTGCCCCTACTTATCCGATAAAAC
This sequence comes from Pinus tabuliformis, assembly GCA_031772625.1. Lineage (NCBI taxonomy): Eukaryota > Viridiplantae > Streptophyta > Pinopsida > Pinales > Pinaceae > Pinus > Pinus tabuliformis. Next base: position 1,154,427,110 of record CM062811.1, read on the forward strand.
ATTTGTTTTAAAGGGTGAGGCTTGCCTCTTTCTGGTTACCCAAAGATTGTTTTGTTAACACCATCAAACGAAAACATTTCCTCGGCACTGTCTACCGAAGTAGACAATGGTGAATGACCTTTGTCAAAAAAGTAACCTTAACAAAGGAATCCTGTTCTAGAACAACCCCTCTTCCTTCCACGGACGGGGTACGGACTAGTCATATTCTTTCGCGGAAATTCTACCTTATACCCAAGGTTTCCTCTGCCCAAAGCAGACCAGGATGCATGCCCCCTGGGCTCCAGTCCCATCTTTCCGAATCACTCACACTCATCGGGAAGGAGGACTGGGGGTGGAGACATTTCTTGGGTGAATAGACCATTGAGGGTTGGTATGTGACTATTTGCGATGCGTGATCCCGGAAATGAAAGTTGGTCTACGAGCTTGACCATTCTTCCTTCGTGTGGAAAACACATTACTCTAAAGAGTGAGGAGACTATAGCTCCCATGCAATATATATAGTCTCGTCCAAGGAGTAGGTTATAATCCAAGGGTCCTTGAACGACCATCACGTTCATTTGAACGGTCTTCCCTTTCAATGTAACAGGCACATTGGGGAGGATCCCTAATGGTCGACTGGTTCCTTTATCAAAACACGAGAGATTTCTTATCTCAGGCAAAAGCGCCGGGGAACCCAGTGCTTTCCAAGCAATAGAGGAAAAGATACTCACAGATGCCCCTTCATCAATGATAGTTCCAGCCATTACTATTCTGTAAATTTGGACTATAATTCTGAATGGTATACTGGCTGGTAACCGGGGTCTGCCTAGTTGGTTCCAATCAAAGGACACAACTAGGTTGCTTGGCGGTGGGACCGAATACACAGCCGGATATGACCCTGATGATGTTCCTTCCTGCGATAAAGGAATGGGCGCATTGCCCTGATGCTCATCAGAGTCGGTGTTGATGAAAAGAATCTGGATGGTGTCATCCTTATTCTCTTCAGTAAGGGTGTCATTTGAAGATGAATCTTCAGTGACGGTGTCATTTGAAGATGAAACCTCTGAAGGCGGAACCGGGTCAACTGCCGTTTCGACCTTTAGACTTTCGTCTGGTCTGGATTCAGTAGGTTCATTTTCAATGACTGACGCTTCAGTTGACCACTTGTGCGGGCCAGCTGTATTTTCAACCAATGAAGGACTTGGCACGAGTTTTTTGTATCCAAGAGGAAGTTTCAACGGTGAAACCGGACGATCTTCCAAAACTCTCTTCGCTTCGTCTAAGAAGGGACAATGGTGGATGGCGTGATCGCCTTCACACAGTCTGCAGGGGGATCTTGCTCCCCCTCTTTGTCTTGAACCTTCACTTTCGCTGGTTGACGGTAAGCATTCAACATGACTATCAGAGGTTGATGCTCCCGAATTGTGCAACCGAGGGGACCAGTCCCTTAGTATCCGGGGAATACAGGGACAATCTCTATGGAAGTGGTCTCCTCTACATATGACACATGGCGATTTAGGCCCGGTCTGTGTTGTGTGTGGATTTTTGTCAGATGTCTTTTGCTTGCCCCCAGTCGCCTTAGGCTCCTTCTTCTTCTTCTCTCTCTTTTTCTTCTCCTTCTTCTCCATGGGAGCTTGGCTTTTGCCGGCTCTACCTTGCGAAGATGAAGGATTGGAGGAAGAGTTATAGGAAGTTGAAGGCTGGTGGGTAGCTCTAGACTGATCTAACTGTTGACTCGACTGTTCAGGAACCATGGTGTTCTGAACTACATTGGTTGAGAATAGCCAAATAGGCAGGCCAATTGTCAGTCCTGGAAGCGACAATGTGGCCATGTGGGGCGCACCAACTTCTCCCCAAGAGGAGAAAGGACTAGGATTTCCATCATGTGGAATTCCTTGGTTGGGGCGTTCCATGTTCTCAACCTACAGATCAATGCAGGAATAGGAGGTGATTATGTTCCGTTTAAAATAAATTTTATAACGACGCTTTAGACACAACTTGCTTTTTCACTTTTTAAGAGTCGAGAAAAAGCTAAAGATGACTCTAGTCTCCTTCGATGTTTTAACGAGCCCGAAGTGACAAATGATCGGATGGACTTTTTCAGTTATAGAGTTTGAAAAAGGCCAAAAGAAACTACTCTGGAGTTCTAGGCAGAGGGTGTGCCAAACTTTTCGCAAAACCACAGAATACGTTTTACGGTACGGGTGGTCGATCTTCGTGAATGCTGTGTTCACTGCATTGCGATCAGTAGGGCGGCCGACACGGCTTCCTATGGATAAAGGCTTTGTTCCTATAGGGGTCTCCCAATATATATGCGACGGTACGTGGGAGCACAAGTCCGTATTGATACTTATCGCTTCACCGTGGAGGAATCACCCAACCACTCAACGCTAAGATATCACGTTTAACGACGCCGGAACACGTCTCTAGCTTAGACCTCTATGTGTTTGCGTTATGTTTCAAAGCGTTGTTATGTAAATTCAATTTATTTTAAGGTTGATCTTGTTTAGCAGTTTGCCTTTACGGATCACCACGAGATGTATAGTAACACTCCTAAATGCAGTCTAAGATGATAAGCAAGCTTTTCAATCTTTCAACTTTGAAAATCTTAACTACTGAGGGAAAATAAAGACATCATCTTTTCACACAGATCATAGAGCACACACTAATGCACTTTTTCCTAAATCAACATGCAAACTGTCAAAATGTACATGCACAATGCAGGTATTTCTTTTCTCTTTCTTAATGTTGGTGCAATACAAAAAGAAAGCTGTTGTATAACTTTGAATTGAATTTCAAGTGAAAGCAAACAAGCTTGTCCAAAATCAAAAGACACCTTAAGATTTACTTGTTTCGACACTAGAAATATACAAATTCAAACCATATGACGAAAGAAAAAGCTCAATCAGCTATGAACAGCAAACAAACTAACTCTTAAGATCAAAACGACACTTATCACAGGTCTAGATCTAAGAGGCCACAGCAAGACTAGTTCACTTTTCGCTATGGGAAACTGTAAATGATATAAGAAATACACAAAGAACAAATACAGTTTCTTTATACAACCGAGGCGGAATAGTGGCAAGGAAAGTTGGTTTCAGATAGGTACATTGACTGGTAACTGGCTGCAAAAACAAGAATTAAAACAGGGCAATAAACAGGAGGGAACCCCAGTAGCACTAGGCAAAACTGGTTCAGCGCAGGTAGTACACTGGCAGTTTGACCTTCAGCACAGGTAGCCCCTTCGGGAACTGCGCTAAAATGCAGACTGCCTTTACAGTGCCTGCACTGAAGAGATAAACTTTCGTTTTTCTCAGTTTCCGGGTCACAGATTGCTCAAAAATTCACAGTTTTTGGCCAAATCAGAAGCTATCAGTCAAGTACACACTAAAGGATGAAAAGGAGGATGAAAAGCTATCACTAAGAGCTATTTAGAGTCCTTGTGAATCAGCTCTTCAAATCATAAACTTGCCCAGAAACTGAGCTAGAGTAGCTGCCCTCTACTTTGCATTTGAAAGATCCAAATGCAGTTTGATTCGGTACTCCCTGTGTTTATGAAATGAATAGCAAAAACACAAACAACCAACAAGATACGATCCCCAGTGGAGTCGCCAATTTGTTGTTGGGAAAAGTATCCAATACGGAATGACCCTATCCCACTCTAAGGGTGATAGTACCTCAGCAAAAATCGAAGCAAAGCTATTCGAGATTACTTATTTATGAGATGTAAGAGAGGGGAGAAAGAGATCCACTAACCGTTGTCTTCCGCTAATGATTGATCCAATCTTCTCTCCTTGCTGCTTGCTCCCAGCTCCTTGCTCTTTCACTGGCCCAGCTACACCAAGATCCTGCAAAATGGCAAGAGAGGGAAACTACAAGAAGCATACATTCATAATTGATTCAAGGATTAGAATAAATCAAATACACAAGTATAGCAATACACCGTTGAGACACATGCATATAGAAGAACCTCAAATGCTTTATTAATGGAAGAAGTAAAGTTCAAGAAGTAATACAACCATAAAAGGCCCAATCTAGCATCACCTCCCAGCAGAAAGAAATCTCCTCTTCACCTCCTTCAAGCAAATCACCCAATAGTTCTATACTCAAACCAACAGCACTTCCTTACATTCACAAGATTCCACCTCCTTTAGACCTCATGAGAGAGCTCTATATATAGGAGTTTTGGAGAAAGGATGAGTCAGCTTGAGGCTGGCATGAAGCTGACTAGTGTCCTCTCCCACTTCAGTTATTCTTCAGTTCTTGAGTCCACTTGGAGGTTCTTGCTTCCACTTGGAGATCTAGACCCTCTTACTCATCACCAGTCGAATTCCTTGATCCAAGTGTCATTTTGGAAGCTTCCTGGGTGCTGACACCTTGAGGAATGACTGTGCCACTTGTCCAAGTACGCTCAGCGCAGGTAGCCTTCTTTACAGTTGACATTCAGCGCAGGTACAGAGTGGAGCACTTGACATTCAGCGCAGATGCTCAGTGGGGCAGTTGACATGATCCAGAATTAGCTTGTTTTTGAGTGTTTTCAGGTGGAGAACTGATATTTAGTGCTGTGGTTTGCTGACCTTGTTCCTCTAGGGGCAGGAACAACATGTTTAGGGACTTTGGATCCCTTAGATTATCGACATTTCATGCTTCATGCTGTAAGGCACAAAAATGTCTATAACACCCATGAAGAAATGTTGTCTTCACATCCATCTGTTCTACCTCAAAATAAAAAGCAGCAGCAACAAATAAAAGTAATGTAATAGAAGTTACCTTGGCAACAGGAGAAAAAATATCACCAAAATCAATTCCCAACACCTGGGAATAACCTTTTGCTACCAATAGAGCTTTGTGTTTCTCCACTTTTCCTTCTGTATTTGTCTTCTTCTTGAACACCCATTTGCTACCAATGGGTTTCCTTCCAGTCGGCAACTCGACTAGATCTCAAGCCTCATTTTTGTTCAAAGATGCCATTTCATCAGCCATGGCCTCTTTCCAGAGTTTTCCATCCTCTGAATATACTGCTTCCTTCACAGTTCTGGGATCATCATCCATAATAGATAAAGAAAAATTTGAATAGAAAGCAGATGGACTATACCTTTCTGGCTGCCTTCTTTCTCGAACTGATCTGCTCACAGCCGGAGTTTGTGGCTCTTCATCTTCTGATTCCTCCTCTGCTGTAGAGCCTGATTCTTCCTCCTTTAGCTCAAACCTCTATCTTCTCAGGTTCCTTTGGTTGGACTTCATTTTTAATAACATCTTTCACCTCTCTGAACACCACATCTTGGCTGTACACAACCTTCCTTGTTACTGGGTTCCAAAGCTTATAACCCTTTAAACCATCCTTATACCCAATAAAGATGCACTTTTCAGATTTACTATCAAACTTGGTTCGTTTCTCCTTTGGAACATGTACATATGCATCACATCCAAATACCCTTAGATATGAAAGAGAGGGTTTCTTACCAGTCCATAACTCTTGTGGAGTCTTATCCTCCAACGCTGATGAAGGTGACCTGTTGACTAGGTAACATGCAATATCCACCGCCTCTGCCCAGAATTCCTGTCCTAACCCGGCACCACTAAGAATGCTTCTTGCCCTTTCCATCAACGTCTTGTTCATTCTTTCTGCAACTCCATTTTGCTGAGGTGTATATGGAGTAGTCTTCTGCCATGCTATACCACACTTCTTACATAATTCTTCAAATTCCTTGTTGTAAAACTCTCCACCATTATCTGTCTTGAACACCTTTATCTTCTTCTCTGTTTGATTTTCCACAAGAGCCTTAAATTCTTTAAACCTATCAAAGACTTCAGATTTCTTCTTAAGGAAATATATCCATGTATTCCTTGAGAAGTCATCTATAAATGATACATAGTACACAGACTTACCCAGTGATGGAACCTTTACAGGTCCAAACACATCATTGTGCACAAGCTCTAATATTTGTTTCGCCCTCATACTACCAGAGGGGAAACTCATTCGATTCTGCTTCCCATATACACAATTTTCACAAAAATCAAAATCCAGAGAGCTATTACTCATACCTTCTACCATACCTTTACCATGAAGTATTCGGAGGCCCTTCTCTACAATATGTCCAAGCCTTTGATGCCACAACATGGTCTTCTCTCCAGATACCACTAGATTTTCTGCTCCACTTTCAGGAACCATAGAACTGTTGCACCCATCAACAATAGTTCTACCTTGCAGCTTGTACAAAGTTCCAATTTGAACTCCCCGCATCAATACCAGTGCTCCCCGAACCATCTTACAGGTATCTTTCTCGAACACTGTCTTTACACCTGCATCATCCATCTTGTTTACAGAAATAAAATTTCTGGCCAATGCAGGAATATGCAGAACACCCGGAAGTGTTCTAACCCTTCCACCTTGCAACTTCAACTTTACTTTTCCGCGACCAATGATTCTAGCCTTCCTGTCATCCCCCAAGAAGACATCACCACCATCATATTTCTCATACTCGCAGAACCACTCTTTATGGGGAGTGAAGTGAAAGGATGCACCTGAATCAATCAACCATGCCTCATGATCTACATGTGTACTTGAAGAAGCCAAGTACACATACCTACCTTCATCTGAGGTGGTTTTCGCCTCTGCAGAAGGAGCATCATCAGATCCCTTTCCTTTATCAGGAGGTTTAGATTTATAGCCCCTTTTGTAGTGCCCTTCCTTTCCGCATTTCCAGCACACCACCTTTACATGTTTTCCTGGAGATTTAGATCTCCCTCTTGATTTAGATCTCCCCCTTGACGACTTATTTTTGTTTATGTTCTGGGACTGTCCTCGTACAGACGAGGCATCACCATTATGGCTTTCCATATTTTTCCATCTCATCTCCTCCGTCAGCAAGGATGAGACTATTTCATCAAACTGCAAGGCAGTTGCATTGCTACCTATTGCAATAACCAAACTATCCCATGAATCTGGTAGAGAACACAACAAATTGATGCACTTATCTTCATCTGAAATTTTAATATCAGCAGATACTAACTGACTTACCACAGTATTAAATGCATTCAAATGCTCTGTCACCGAGTCTCCATCTTTCATCATCAGGTTATACAGCTTTTTCCGCAGGAACAGTTTATTCACCAGAGACTTAGATTGGTACAAAGTCCCTAACTTGTCCCACAAAGCCTTCGCCGTAGCTTCCCCTGATACATTCAACAATACTGAATTTGAGACACACAATCGTATTGTGCTCTTTGCCTTCTGATCGAACTTCTTCCATTCTTCATCGGACACTCCCGTTGGTTTAGTACCCAGATCTACCATAATCCACTGATCTTTATCCACCATCAGATCCTCCATCTTGAGTTTCCAAAACTCAAAACTCTAACCATTAAATTTCTCAATCTCTATCTTTCCAATGCTCACCATCTTCTTTCACCACTAGAATCGATCTCGCAGATCTCCCACTGAACAGGGTCTACCACAGGCCCGAGCGAAACCCCTCAGCAACAAAGGCGTCCCCTTGAAGCCAAAATTACTCTGATACCAAATGTAGGTTTTAACCCCGTACAGAAATTACCTGCATATGAATTCTAAAACACAAAAAATAATCAATGCGAGAGCATAACACATAAAACACATATACACAGAAATTTTCCCCTGGATCCCAAAACCGGGACTACCAGCTTGATTTTTCATTATGTTCCTTTCAATTTTACAATACATATTTATACATGCCAAAGCATCCAATACCATGGACCGAAAACCATCGCGTCCAAAAAACATGTGCGAAAATCATGCACAAAACCATAGGTGGGTCTGCCTAACCTAACATCGGTTCCAAAACCAAAATTTTCCGGGGCGCTGCCCCGGACCCCATAAAGTGGGGTTACAGGTACGCCTCAAACCCCATGTGATCGCCCCTCTAACCCCCCAGTTAACTACGTGGTCTAATCGTGGAAAGAATATAACAAAACCCAACATGTCGAAAAGTTGCTTAAATTGATTTGTCGTTTTGGTACAAAAAGTGTCGTAACTGTCGTTTTGTGTCAAAAAGAGAAGTCTCGTTGGGTCTTCCTTCCCTGGATAGTCGATTGATTTTTTTGTCAAGTATTTGATTTGATTTGTTGATATTTGAAGTGTTGAAAGCATTTTCTGTTCGAAATTGAAAAGTGTCGTTTAGTCTTCCTTTCTATTTTGAAAAAGAAATTGTCGAAAATGTCTCTTTGAAAGAAATATTTCAGATCTTTGTTGCATTTAGTTTTCTTTTTTGGGAATTTTTCACATTAAAGAGAACGAAAACAAATACATGCATTTGCATTTGCATTTAGTTTGTGTGCGAAAAATGATTTAGGAAAATGTACTAGTGTATGCTCTTTTCTCTTTGTTTGAAAAAATTGTAATCTTCTTTCCCTAGTAGCTAGGATTTTCATTACTTAAAATAAACAACAATTGTTTATCATTGTAGACTGCATATTTAGAAATTTTAAATCTACATCACGCGGTGAACCATTGAAAGGCAAACTTATAAACAAGATCAACTCTAAAATAAATTTCAATGAACTTAACAACGCTTTGGAACCTAACGCAACACATCTAGAGGTCTAGGCTAGAGACGTGTTTCGGCATCGTAAAATCTAGTAACTATCGTTTTCATTGAAGGTTGGGTGATTCCTCCTCTTTGAAACGACAAGTGCTAGCACAGACTTGTGCTCCCCGTACCTTCGCGTATATATTGGGAGACCATAATAAGTTTATATCCTTTATCCATAGGAAGCCGAGTCTGCCGCCCTATCGATCGCAATGCACTGAACACAACATTCGGGAAGATTGACTGTCATACATAAGTCCTTGGTAATTTCTCTTTAATTTATCACCAAGGTGTATTTTGCAGTTTTGCGATTGGTTTGGTAATCCCTCTGTCTGGATTTTCCAGAGTAGTCACTTTTGTTCATTTTCGACTCTTTAAAAGAAAAGGTCCATCTAAGCACTTGTCACTTCAGGCTCATTAAAAATCAAAGGGGACTAGAGTCATCTTTAGCTTTTTCTTGACTCTTAAAAATTGAAAAAGCAAAGTTGTGTCAAAGCGTCATTAAAATTTATTAATTCGAAATAACATTATTTTCCCCTTAATTTTGAGTTGATCAAGTAATCTGCAATCGTGGAAGAAAGTCAATCAAAACCCCGTCGTTTGCGAAGACTAGCGAGTCAATCGTCTTTGACTCCGGAAACGAAGCCATTCCGGGCAAAACGGTCTCATTTAACTGAGTCCAATTCATCTGGTTTATTTGAAACTTTTGTTTCAACATCGTTAGAGACTACAGTTACTCCGATTATTTCTGGTACATCTGCCTTTAGAGAAGAAGTTCCGCAGTTACAAGAGGACACTAGAACTGATCCTAGTGTAATGGTAGACACTTCTATACCTGAAACAACTCCATCTAGAGTTGATCCAGAGACTTAAGTTCGCTTACCTAAACATCTGGAAATTGATTTCCAGAATTCAGAAGGTGTCACCCCTCCGATATCTGTCACTGTAGAAGCTATACCTTCTTCGGCTCTAGAAATATTTTACGGACCTGACGATCTACCTCTTCCACCTGGACTGATTGCCATACAAGAGATAGTAGAGGATCCTCCATCCAGTACCCCATTACATTTTGGAATTGGGATTCATCTGTATCCTTCTACTCTTGAAGTTGGTCCTTTTAATCATCCTTCATCGCAAGTTCCTATCGAATTGCTAGGAAATCTTTTGGATAGACTAAACATGTCTGAGCATCCATCAACATCTAGGACTGTATCATCTAATGCAGCTACAACAGAACTTCCTGCTGCCATTCCTACGATGTTTTCTGGTATACCATCTATCCTGGCTAGTTATTAATCATTAGTTGGAGTCCACCCAGGGGCTGTTACGACGACATGGTCTATTCCTATTTGTTCATTCGGAGTCCCATCTGGTATTTCTTATGTTGAAACTCAGCAAATTGATCCTACCTGCCAGTATCAATTTGGGCAGACCAGTCTTCAAAGACCGATATATCATTTGAACACTGGACTTCCACCATATGGAGGGCAATATGCTTTTTCATTGTCCCCTCCTGGAGAAAAACCATATGAAAGTTTACAACAAAATTCAGGTCAAATTGGAATTACATCCAATGGTTGGGTACTGATACTGCCACAGTAACCAAGGGTTGTATCTTCAATGCAACCAACCCAACCTGTGTCAAATATTGCCACTACACCTGCTATTGTAACTGTGTCGCAAGTACAAGAGCTGACTATTGTGTGTCAATCTCAAGTCTCTCAGGTTGCAATACAATAGCCTCTTGTCTCTACGGCTCAATCACAACCTCAGGTTAGTGCTTTCTTACCTGGAACAACTCAGGCTCAAATGGGTATTATCACTCCACATCTTGGTCAATATTCCAGTATTGGACAATAGCAAATGGTACAACAACCATGGTTGGTACAATACCAACAACCGCAGTTCCAGCGAACCTACAGAGGACCTAAGCAACAAGGATTTGTAAGTAATGGACAACCACATTTTCAAAACAGTTATCAACAACCACACTATACTAGTTATGTCCAACAACCTTATCAAAGTTACCAACATCAGATACATTATGCTGATATGCAAAGACCTACTGCTTAGGCGATTCCATCTTATCCTGGGTATGCTTCACCTAACCTGAATCAGCAGTTGCCTTTCGTAGCAACTCTGGAATTACCAGATTTGAACCGACTGACAAATGATCCTATTGCATATGCCCCTTGGTGGCCAGCAATTCCTCATAAACTTCCCTTCGATATTCCTAAATTCAATGGAAATCCAGGTGAAGATCCATCAAATCACGTAATGAATTTTCATTTGTGGTGCTCGTCTAACACCCTAAATGATGATTCGATTAGGCTTTTCTTTTTTCAAAGAATGCTCACATAGTCCGGTAGGGAAATGGTATATTGAATTGCCTAGAGTTTCGTTTGATAACTTCAGCACCCTTGCTACTACCTTTCTAACCCATTTTCAGCTACCCATAATGTACGAAACAGGAACAAAACTCCTTACCAACTTTAAATAGACCACAACCACTCACATATCCGATCATATTCATGAGTGGCGACGTCATCATCGAATGGTAAAGATGTATGTTCTTGATCAGCTTTTAGTTGGGTGGTTTATTAAGTCCTTAATGCCTTCTATCACTGAGGACGTGGCGAAAGGAGGAGTTGTCACCGAAGAGCAAGTCATTTCTCATGCCCAGTATTTAGACTTGATCTATACTCAGTCTAACACACTCTACGACAAAATTCCTGACACTCCTAGACTAGAATTTTTCGTTCCACCTCCTCCTAAATCAAATAGGGATTCTCATGCCAGTGATGACATGATCGGTGCCTCAAGCACACAAACCGCAAAGGCTTCATCTGGTAAAGCTCTTGCAGTTTCTAGTAAGAATGCAAATGACAAACCTCTTGCCTCGGAGATTAATGTCATGTCAATGGACAAGGGAAAAAATCCAAAGCAACCAGGGGGCAAGAAGAAAGGGAAAAATAATAAGAAGAAACAGGAAAATTCAACTCCTGAAAAATCTTCTGAGAACCCTACTGGGTAAAAGAAACCTTGTAATCCATGTTACATATGTAACGACGAGCATTGGATGAAAGATTGTCCACATCGAGCTGAGGTTACGAAATTTTTAAAGACTTCAAATACCTCAGCGGTGTTGACTGATCCGTTTCCAAACCCAGAAACTAATCTGGTTGCTATCGATCATGCTTCCACATCCCAAGTGCTTATGCTATCCATCTCAAAACAGAAAAATGATGCTTTGATATCGACAAGGAATAAAGATTATGGGAATCCACCGTCGTCGAACAACAAGGCTACAGATCAACCCAGTAGTTTGACAACGACTTCACCTGAAGTTGTTCTGCCCATCATTCCTGAATTAACGATAAAGCCACCAAAGGGAGTCATACATAAATTGACATTTAATCCTCGTGCACGAGCTGCACAAAATTATAATATAGTGGAGGATCTGGCTCAATCGCCATCCTTTATGTCGACACTTGAAGTACTGCAAAATTGCCCCTCCCAAAAGCAGGCTTTGTTATCAGCAATAGGTGGGATTGACCCAGTGGATTCCAATCTTGTGGCCTTTAACCATAAAGGATATACACCTCAGTTACCGGCCCAACTCACTTTCCTTATATAGGTAAAAGCCCTCAATAAAACTGTTCATTGAACAATCATAGATGAGGGGGAATCTACCTGTATTATGTCAATGAGTTGCTGGAAAACTTTAGGTTCACCACCCTTGTCACGATCATCAACGACATTAAAAGCATTCGATGGAAGAACATACACGCCGTATGGGATTTTAAGTAACTTGCAAGTTGAACTAGGGGGCAAGACAGTAGAAATTGAAGTCGAGGTCATTGATGGAAACCTTGATTACAATATTTTACTGGGAAGGCCCTGGATTTATGCTATGGCTGCCATTGTGTCTACATACTTTAGAAAGATTGCATTTCCCTTCCAAGGTGGAATCACAATCATCGACCAACTAGCCTTTTTTCCCAATAGTTCACAAGCTACTGGAAGCATTCCATTGATCCATGGAAGTCATCAATCACTTCAAAATGTCAGAGTAGGTCTCCTAAAAGACCCTTCCTTAATGGGTACTTTTGCCCTCCCGCCTCCAACTAGACTTGCGGAAGTGGCCACAGTGGAAACCTGTCATATGATCTCTTCTACATCATCTAAGATTAAGAAGAAATTTGACCATAGTGTGGATTACCACGAGGTGTTGCCCCCAAGCCCCATAGAATCTTTGTAGCAATCAATTTTCTGGGCCTGGGTAGCAAACCCAGAACAACACTCAACGAGTGTTTGGATAGATAGGTCTCTAGAGTATGGTACCTCTTCCGATCCTTGGTCTCGTGTACATTCTACAGACGAAGGAATCATCCAGTCAATGATGATAGGAGAGACGTTGTGGGAAGATTACCACCATCGTTCCCACCTTCAAGATAACAATGAAGATTATTCAAGTGACCTTAATCATCCTTCGGTTTTTTATTTTCTGTCAAATACTGTGAATACAGTGGATTCCGAATGAAATCTATCTAATATTGAAGAAAATATTGCCATTAATATCTCAACCAAACCTAATGTTGTAGAGAATATTCACGTTGGCAAATCTTGTTCTCCATAAGAACTAGAAATTTACTGCGCTCTCTTTCACGAATTCAGAGATGTCTTTGCATGGTCATATGAAGAAATGCTAGGCATTGACTCAAGAATTGTTGAACATGAAATCAAGATGTATCCAGATGTCAAACCAATACGACAACGGCTTCGACCTGTCCATCTGAAGAAAGCCGTTGCCATTAAAGCGGAAGTTGAAAAACTTTTGCATGCTAGTTTCATTTACCCTGTTCCTCTCACTAAATGGGTATCTTGTAAATCAAGCGTGTCCGAAGGACAACTATCCTACACCCTTCATCAACCAGATAATTGATGAATGTTCCAAATGTAAAATATTTCCATTCATGGATGGATTTTCCAGATACAATCAAATCAATATCTGGCCACAGGACCAATCGAAGATTGCATTTATATGTCCGTGGGACACATTCGCGTATCGTAAATTACCTTTCGGTTTGAAGAATGCAGGGGAAACTTTTCAAAGGGCAATGAATTATGCCTTCCATGACATCAAACACATCGTTCAACCGTATCTCGATGATCTACCGGCTCATTTGCGAAAGCAGACTGATCATCCACAACATTTGAGAGCCATATTTCTACGTTGTCGACACTACAAGATATGACTCAATCCGCACAAGTGTGTGTTTTGTGTTGGTTCTGGTCGACTACTTGGTTTCGTAGTTTCTAAGGACGGAATTTGACTCGACCCATTTAAGGTTCAGGCAATCCTTGACATGCCTCCACCTTCAAATTTACTTCAGATTCAGAGACTCCAAGGCAAAGCTAACTTTCTGAGGAGGTTCATTCCACATTATGCTGAACTCGCTAAAGGTTATACGCATCTTTTGAAAAAAGGAGTACCCTTCCACTGGGATCAGGTTGCACAAGCTTCCTTTGATGCTTTAAAAGATTCCCTGATAAAAGCATCATTAATGTACGCTCCTGACTATCAAAAATACTTTAACCTGTATCTCGCCACTGTAGATACAACCATCGCCATGGTTTTAGTGCAAGAAGATAGTGGAATTGAACATCCAATATATTATTTAAGTCGCAACCTTAATGATACAGAAAGCAAGTACTCTTATGTTGAAAAATTGGCTTTAGCAGCCATTCAAGTAGTACAAAGATTCTGACACTACGTTCTCTTTCGCAAAACTACCATTGTGTCAGATTGCAACCCTATGACCTACATTCTGTCACGTCAATTGCTGGGGGGGAAATATTCCAAATGGATAGCCATTTTGCAAGAGTTTGATATGGAATTCACCAAATCCAAATCAAAGAAATCTCTCGTCTTTGTGGAGTTACTTTGTGACCTTCCCTCATCATCCAACGATTTAACATCCAAAGCAACAATCGTGGATGAGACTCTGTTTCTGATATCGTCAAGCGATCCGTGGTATGGAGATATATTGGTCTATCTCCAAACCCAAACTTTTAGGCCTAACACCTCTCGCTCTGAACAACAACGTACTCGATACCAAGCCAAAGACTACCTGATCATTGGTGATACGCTTTACCGTCGTGGTGTCGATACAGTTCTATGAAGGTGCCTCACACATGAGGAGGCTGAAAAAGTTTTGAATGATTGTCATTCAGGTGCTTGTGGGGGGGTAATCTGGTTATGCTACTGCACAAAATATCTTACGAGTAGGTTACTTCTGGCCCACCATATTCAGAGATTGCATAACTGCAGTCAGAAGTTGCCATGCTTGTCATATTTTTTATCGCAAGATCAGATTACCACTTGCACCACTGCATCTAGTAGTTGTTGTTGGGCCATTCGCTAAATGGGATATTGATTTCATGACATGTAACCCCACCTTAGCCGGGGGCATGGGTATATTATAGTTGCTGTCGACTATTTTACAAAATGGGCTAAGGCGATGCCTACATTAAACAACAGCGGCGAAACGACTGCTCTTTTCTTTTTTAATCATGTAGTTTCTAGATTTGGTGTTCCACAGGCTATAGTCATAGATCATGGGTCGCATTTTCGCAATCACATGATGATTGAATTGACTGCCAAATTAGGATTGTCCCACGACAGTTCTACTCCATATTATCCGCAGGCTAACAGACAAGTTGAGGCAATCAACAAAGTCCTTAAGCGCATGTTGCAGAGAATGATTGGAGTCCACAAATGGAATTGGCATTTAATCCTGTACTCAGCTTTGTGGGCATATAGGACTTTGGTGAGAAATGCGACCGGATTTATGCCTTTTTAGTTGGTGTATGGTCTGGAAGTTATCTTTCCAATTCAATGCGAAATCTCGTCCCTCAAACTTACAATTGATCTTCTTCCTGAAACTTCTGAAAAAGAGGCTCGTTTCTTGGAACTAATCCACTTGGATGAAACCCATCGTGATGTCGTGTTGGCTAAAGAAGCACATAAGAAACGTGTCAAGGCGCAATTTGACGAAAATGTCAAGCCTCGTGTCTTCTCAGAAGGCTACCTAGTCTTGCTGTACGATCAAGACTCCTATTAGTGTCAGTCTTTCCAGCCTTCCTCCAGTGATCAAACATGCTCTTACAAAGTCATTTTAAGGTGTCAAGGTCAGATTTTATCATTTCAGTGAGTCTTCAAGCAAAATTTGGTCACTAGGCATTAGGTCTATGGTTTGCTTTTACTCCTGTCAAAGTTGTCCAAATGTCGGTCAATGTCATCATTCAACTGGGTGTACCATCATTCAGAGGGTTTTCATCATCACGTCAGGGTCTAATGGGTCATTTTACACCTTGTTCATGCTTCAGTTGCGCCTAGGCAAGGTTCATTTCCCTCTCCTAGGGTTTTGAAGGCAATTTCTCTTGGATGGTCAAATCATTAGCAAAAATTGTATCCAGATGTTCATACACCTTCCCCTATCCTTAATGTACCTTATTAAACACTTCCCATCACTGAGATCCCCCAAATTCCTCATTTTCGCACAAACCCTAGTTTCTTGCTACAACTTGACAATTTTCAAGGCTAGGCCTGTGTTTTTCCCTTTTGCACCCCTTCCCCTCACTCAATTTATGAGATTACACTTTCCCCTACTTCTTAACATCCCTCCCTACTTCCCAAATTTCCTCAAGAATTTAGAAGCTCCCTATCCCCTTCATTTCGCTTCATTTCGACAAATCCCCTGTTCCATACATCGGGATAGGTTTCACTAGAATGATGTTTCTGAGCAAGGAAAGATGAATTTGGAAAAATTGAGAGAGGTTTTTGTCCAAAACAGGCCAAGGAAGAAAAACCTCCTTCACTTTTTACACAGGTGTCATTATTTTAGAGAAATGTCAAAACTACAATTGCCTCGGGAGAATTGATGCACCTCTGAAGTGACCTTGGGAAAATCAAGTTTTCTCCTAGTTTGGTTGGCCAAATGACTTGCTTGATGAGTCAAATGTTAACTAGACACAAAGCTATTTCCAATGATCTATCATGATCTCAATTTGGAGTTGAGGAAGGCATTCAAAAGTTGACTGCAACAGCACTCTGCCTTGAGGCAGCCTCATTTGGAACATTTTGACCAGTCTTGGGAGATTTGATTTTTGACAGGGAAAATGAACTCCAAATTGAAAAATTATAGTTGGGTTGGAAATTAGACTCAAATAAATTTCCAACGAGCTATCCTGTGCCCAATTTGGACACCAGGAAGGCCTCCAAAAGTCTCCTGAAAAAGGTGCTACACACAGGCTCTATGTGTCGCGCCTCAAGCCCAATGCGTCGCGTCTTCCCTGTGCGCTGCGCCACCTGGTGCGCGCTTTTTGTTATAGCTCCAAATCTCACTCTCATGGTTTGTGATTCTCCACTCATGGCCTAGGGCAACCCCTCCTTCCAGACCTGGTCCTAAAATTTAAAAAACAGTGTTTTATCCCTTATACGCGACATTGCCCTGAGTTAAACGGGTGTATACGCGGGTCTGTGTATACCCAACCCGTGTATATGTATTAAAACACTTAAAAAAATATAAAACTCCTTATTTTCAGGCAGAGATTGCGTGTTTTACCTGCTGATCATCTGTTAGTGCCCGTGGCCCAACTGTTCCCAACCAACTCCCAACTAAAAAACTACTTTCGGAGAGGTATAAAAAGACCTCAAAGGGAAGGCCTAAGGGAGGAGAGAAGAGAGAGAAAGGTTATTATGCTGAGATTTTTCCCCTAACCAGGTCTAAAGTCCCTTGTGCCTTCTGCACTTCCCCCATTTGTACAGGAAACCCTTGTTTCCTTGTGTGTTGATGTTCATCCACCATTTATGACATCATGGAATGAGTCATGGAAGGAGTTTGTTAAAGGCTTGAGGCTGGAACGGATCCGGAAGGAAGCTTTGCTTGGAGCCTTCTGAAGGTGACTCAGGTGAAATTATTCCTTTTTATGTACTTTATTTGTCTATAATAAAAGAAACACATGTCTTGGTTCCCGATATAAATCTTCTTTATGTTTATGATATTCATGTTTAGAATTCATAAGTAAATGGTTGTTTGGATTTCATAACTAACTACCTTTATTTATAACATGAAGATGGTTTCTTTATAAGGTTTTGTCCATATACTGTTGTGTTCTTTGGAATTGGTTGTTTTGCAGGACAAAAGAGAAGAAGGGAACTCCAAGAAGGGTTTGGACCCTAAGGGCCTTCTCAAACGTAGGACCTAAGGTACGTCCCCTTTACAATAGAATTTGCTTATAATAACATAATGGCTGTGTGAATGTGTGTTTCTTTGAATAGATAACTTTCAGTCTGCTAGGGTTTCAACCCAAAAAGCCCTAGGGGAACATTTCCCTCCAACAAAATTGGTGACTCCACTGGGGAAAACACTCTTGTTGTTCCTAGTTTGGGTGTTTTCAAGCCAATCAGGGCTCAGCTGCCTTGTCTGCTTGCTGTTACTGTCTGGTCTGTTCTTGAATTTGAAGTTTTGTCAGTTTCTTCAGTTTGTTTTTTATTTTTCTTGAAACCTTTTATATACACTGTTTTTCTTAGTTACAGAGGCGTATGTACGCATGTTTCTTTAAGTGAACCCGCGTATACGCAGGTTTCCTTAGTTACAGTAGTGTATACACGCAATCTGTACATAAGTACAGTCACGTATATCTTGCAATTTTCAAGATTTGTAAATCTTTTTGTCTCTAAAGGTCTATCTGGTAGTTTGAGTCAGTCTGAAACAGTCATTTTCCAGTATCAGTTGTTATTTTTACAACGAGCATCTTATTCTGAATTCTCTCTGATTATAAGGAGTATTGGTCTTGTTTTTTGTTATTGCAAGCGTCATCTTTTCTTGTTCAAGCACGCAAGATTTCTTGTTTGGAATCTTGGCTGCTCTGATTCATCAGGGTAGGGAGATTGATCTCAATCTTCGTGTCAAATCTTGCTTTTGGTGACTTTTTGTTTGTTTGACAAAACCGCTTTTGTGACCATCCGCTTCTTTGTTTCATGAAAGTTGTTGATTGACACTTTCTTGAAATTTGTCTTTTTGATCTTTTTGGTTATTGTTGCCAAAGCTTTCATTGCTGCTTTTGATTGTTAAGAGCATCCTTAAACACATCTCTTTTTGTTGAGTTTTCATCCATTGTGGGGTGTCAATTTGCGAAAGTGTTTGTTGCCTATTCTTCAATCACAAGTTTCAGTGTTGTTGAGAGCATTTTTGAAAAGACTTTTTTGTTGTTGCATTTGAAGAAAATCTTTTTGAAAAACTTAGTTTTGCTTTCTTGAACTTGGTTTTCATTTGGTTTCCTTTTAGTGAATGAAAGTGCTTTATGTTTGTCTTAAAACTTGTTTTTAGTGTTTAGACGAAATGAATGGTAGCATCCCATATTCCATCTAGACATTTTAAGTGGCAAGATAAAGATTGATAAGCAAGCAACTTTCATTTTTTGTTTTAGAATAGTTTCGAATCTTGCATCAGCATATATTTGTTGCATTAGGATAGATTTGCATACCCTTTTAGGCATACATAGCTTTGTTAGCTTTTTTGAGTGTGAAGAGTGAATTAACGAAATAAAAAAAGAAAAATTTGTTTTATTAGAAGTTCCTCTGAACCCTATAGAAATTTCTCTTCATCGAAAAATGAAAAAAGTGCATGTGCATGTAGTTAAGTTTTTATTAATTTCTTTTGCGTCAAAAAACACCACTAGTTTCACTTCCATTACCTTGTGACTTAAAGAACAGCCTGTTTTAAAATCAAGCACTAACTGAAATTCACTAGAACTTTTTGTTTAAGTAAGTTACACTAACAAGTTTAGGATATTAGGGCCTTGGATTAGGCGAGTGGAGAGTTAACTCTCCAAGGCCATTTTAAACGTCAAACGTAGGAGTCTGAATAGCGAGTGAAAATCCAATAGCGTTAGGAAGACCAAGAAAGCTCCGGATCTGGGAGTTAAGCACGAGGGTCTGTGAAGACAGGCGATGGGCTCCAGTATTGCAGCAATAATGCTGCAACTCCTGGGACTCCCGTCTTTACTTTTATCAACCCGGTAGTTTGTAACAAACTTGGAAGCGACGGTGTTGTATGCACAAGTACTAGCTCTTGCCGCAGCTGTCACTTGGTCAGCTGGCACAAGTCTGCTAGGAGCTTAAGCCAACTTCTATGAGCTCTTAGAAGAAGCTTTTTAATTGATGGATGAAATCTAACTCGAAGGAAGCTAATCTATTTGCGAAAAGAGATTGAAAAACTGAAGGAAAATGCAAACCCTAATTCTACCAGCTAGTCCTACTGATGCAGAGGAGAGAATGCAAACTACTAAAAAATATGGAATTACTTCTATGAAGGTAAAATACATGTGTCTAGACTATCTCTATCTAAAGAAAATATCTTTTTGTATTTTTGAATAAGTTATCAGAATTATCATGCATGTGCTTTTAACTAGCTTTTTACTGTGCAGGGGTGGATCAAGGAGGAGAAATGCTTGGAAAAGGTTGGGAAGGTTCAGAGAGGGTCTAAGGAGTCCCTAACACCCTTCCGGAGAGTTTCACAAAGTTTGGCTATCAAGAAACCTCATTTGTGAGCTTCTACAGGAAGTCTGCAGGGGTTCTACAGGATGTTCAGAGATTTCTACAGGATGTTCAGAAATTTCTACAGGAAGTTTATAAAGTGGATTTTAGGGGATGGGTGAGTGAGGGAAGATGCATGAATGGATAGGGAGGTAGGATAGGGGCCTGAAATGACCCAGGGACTGATGGATGGAGTGATGAGAGGGTGTAGAAGGCTGACTTGGCTTAAAGAAGGCTAAGACAATGGAGGAGCAAGAAGGTAGGGTTACGTGGGCAGAAAAGCAGGTGTGAGATGAGGAACCTAACCAGGAGATGGAGCAGCTGGCTTGGACGAATCTTAGACGAATGAGAGAGTGGCAGAGATGCCTTGCACAGTGTACATTTAACCGAATCAACAAAGTCCTGCACACAATCAAAGTCTTAGCTAATCTACTCTAACTGTCAATGAAAGAAATGAACAACAGCTTTATTTGTAAAGAGAACCATGTACATCACTTAAGCAAAGAAACATTTCAGAGATCTGAACTCATGTATAACTTCTACAAATGAAAACAGTACACCAAGGATTGCATGGTCAAGCAAACTAGTGTTTTTGTTGGGGCAGCACTGTTTCTGCAATTCCAGCCCCTGATCCAATAAGGATGAGGTGAAACTAAGAGTGTTGTCGACCCTTTTCTTGGAGCTTTATCTATTATTATCCTACCAATCTATTCTAAACATCTGAAACAATTCTATTCATAACCAATGACCTATTTAACCAACACAACTAAATCTGCTCAACAGAAAGACGTTTCAAATGCATAAAAGGAAAATCACGATGCATAAAGAAAAGGTAACAGTACAACGAAGGAGGCCCTAGGCTCTCAGGTTGGGCCCAACCCCGAGAGCTATGGCTCCTATAGAAAACTCAGAGTTGGTATAAAATCGGACTGCTTCTTATTATCCAAACATGATCATAAGTCAAGAGTTATGCCAAAAATGGATACAAGAGAACAAAATGAAGCTAGCAACACTGTAGTGCAAAGTATGCAAGAGTTTTCCCAAAAGTCCCTCACGAAGGCTGAGACCTTAACATTTATACACCACGAGGGCCCTAGCTGGCCTCCTAAATCTATGGGACTTGGCTGCCCAAACTGTGAGTTCTTCCAAAATCTGCTTGGCTGCCTTCTAGATCCGGTTGTGGTGGCCTTTGGAGCTCGGAGTTGGGGGTGAAGATCATGAGGAAGGCTATTTAATGCCATAGACAACCCTCCTACGAATCCTCACCCCAAGCTTCGTTGTCTTCCAGCCCATGATTGCTCGGTTTTGCTCCAACATGTGTCAAAAAAACTTGAAATGAGCACGTGTTAACCACCTAGGAAGTGTGACTACCCTTATTCGTACAAATGACATAAACATACTGAAAAATAATGCATAAGCTATGAAAAATGAAGGATTGAACAAGGATAATTAGGCCAAATGAGCCCAACAAGTTACCAAATTTGGGGCTCATCATCACCCCCCTGCTAAAATAGTTGCTCATCCTCTGAGCAACTAGTCCAGCTCCTCGTCTTTCATTGCCTTGATCGCCACCCTCACATCCCAGGCTTCTGAAGTAGTATCCTCCTCACTGTCATGGAACCGGGCCTTCCTTTCCACCTCTTCCCACTGCTTATGCTTGTCTTTTTCTGTGCTTCCTTCTACCAATCCCAAAAGCAAAGGTGGGCTTAGCTTGAGGCCGATCCAGCTGGCCTGGAGGTTCTGCATGGACTTCTTGTAGAGAGGCATCCATGCCGGGGCCTCCCTCATTCTAGTTGGAGTGTGATATTCCCTGATTTTGAGGCTGTGGGACAATGTGTTCCACCTACGGGTGCAAGCATGAACACAATTGTCCCCTAATAATTGCTCCATATCCTCGAAGTGTGCTATAGCCTGAGCCTGTCGATCCATGTATTTTAATAAAGCCTGAGAGTTGGTTGCTAGGTGCTGGTGGGCTGATATCAATGCAGTGGGGTCCCCTGGCTCTGCTCTAATCAGCAGTGGTTCATGTAGCTCTCGGTTCATGACATCTTTGACCTCTGCCGCTCTCTTTTCTTCGTGGTTTAACCATGAGGTTAGTGCCATCAGCTGCATATCTCCCACGACTGTGTTGGGGTCCCATGAGGTTACATTTGGAAGGGCCAAATTATGAAGGTAGAACTCTGATAGCTTGGCCTTGTCCTCTGTTGAACTGTTGTTACATAAATCCGTGAACTGCTGGGGGTTTTGGATTTGGGAGATACCCCTCTGTGCCAATGCATTAATTTGGAATTGTAGCCACTGGTCCCATAGGTATAGGCCATAAGATTTGGCCGGCTTCCTACATTGCAGAGCGTCCATTGCCCAATTGGCCATGCAGGCCAGTTGTGCCTCCTTTTCTTGCACCTGCTGTTTTAGAGCTTGTATCTCTATGCTTGCCTGCAATTCTCTTTCCTGTAGTTGTTGGTTTAGTTCCTCAAGATCAGCTTTCATTCCTTCTTTTCCTTGAGGTTCTGCTGTGGTGTCCTCTGGTGCTGTGTTCCCTTCTTTCCTCTGTCCTTGTAGCTGCATTTTGAGCTTCTCATTTTCTTCCTGTAGAAATACTCGCTGGCAGTTTCCCACATGTTTTTCCATAGCCAATTCTCTTCTTGCCTCCTTAAGTTGTTCCTCCAAAGGGCCTATATCTGCTACTCCTTTAGACTTGGCTATTCTCATCCATGTGTGGGTCCTCACTCTTTCTTCCTCTAGTGCAACGAAAAGCGGCAGTGTGAATTTCCGTGGAATGATTTTTCCGGTCTCCAAAAAGTTATAATAAGAGCCCAAGCTGGGCTGGGGCTAGGTTCCATAATGTGCTCTACCTCTTCTTCCTTTTGTGGTGATTTGGCTGCCTCCCCTTCCATTTTTTCGGTCTCCTTGAGCCTGGCCAATGTTTCCTGTAGAACGGCTTCAGCATCCTGTAGAGAGGTTTTTGAAGCCAATCTTTCCATTCTCTCCCTCCAGGTAGATGTCTTCGGGCTCCCCCGCTCATAAGTGACTGATGCTTTGGAGGGGGACTTTTCCTTTGGCGAGGCAGGGGTGTCTTCAATGGTAATTGGGTCTTTGGATGGAGGTTGGGGTCTGCCGGTTTTAATTCTTACACTTCTTCTTGCTTTGAAATACATAGGAGTCTCCCTCTTTCGTTTTTCCTTTGGCTTGGGAGAGGTACTTAGGGTGGCCAGCATAACTGCTGCCTCCCTAGCAAGAATTTCGGCCGATTTCTCCTTTTGTTTTCCTTTTTCAGGACTTCCTGTAGAAAGTCCTGTAGTGGCTAGTTTCTGGCTTCCTGTAGAAGCCGTTTTTAAACTTCCTGTAGAAGTAGACGACACCATTTTAGCCTGCTTGGCTGAGGGTGCTTTTTCTTTTAGCTTGGCTGAGGCTGCCTTAGAGGTGCCCTCACTGGCGTGGACTTTTTCAGTCCTTTCCACCCTGCTCTGTAGTCTTTTCTCCCTGGGTGTTGGTGTGGTTTTATCACCCCCTATTTTGGCAGCTTGGCTTTTTCCTTGAGTTCCCTTGAGTTCTTTCTTCGGTGTTGTGCTCAGGGTTTCCTGTCTTTTATCTTTCTCCTTTGTCTGAATGTGCTCCTTCTCCTCACTGCTGGAGGAAGTGAGCTCCTCGACCAAAATTCAGATGTCATCATCCTTAGACATATTCCGAAAAGTTTCCCAGGAGAGAGGGACGGTGTAAGTGTGGAGTGCATCTTCCACGAGGAGCTTGATGAGCCCATGATGGGCTAGCTGGTCTAGCATTCCCTCTCTTAGTTTGGTGGCACACTCAGTCATGGATTGCAGGAGGAAGTAAGGAATGCTCAACTTTTGCTCTGAGGGTAGGTCCATTCGGTGCCTGAGTTCTGTGAGCAACCGGAAATGATAGCCATACACGATGCTAAATCGCCCCTCACACGTAATATACTTCATAATCTGGAGGCTGACCTCACTCCAGAACGGCTGTAGGCTGGTTCTTCGAACTCCATTCTTGTCCTCTGAAAATTGTTCCTCTGGCAAGAAGAACTCCTTTTTAGCTTTCTGACCCAATTTTCTCTCCTCCTTATCCCAGGGTACCCCCATCGGTAGATCAGTTACTCTGCTAATGAGCTGTGGGGTGAGTCTGAGGGTCAATCCTCTGAAGTTGACAACGGCCAATGTCTTTGACTTTGGCTTCAAGGACCTTAGGAATTCTTCTGCAATTTTGTCATCGTGACCTTGAAGCTTGTCACAGAATGACATCCAGTGTGCACGGGAAAACAAGTCCACCACCTCAGGGGTTTCCCGTAACTTCTTGGAGTCCGAAGGCTCTTTTCTAATGAACCCTCCCGGCATGGTAAAAAACTTGTTTTGTTGTTCTGAGCTTGCCTGCTCGTGTACAGAAGTAGAGCTTCGGGATTTTCTAGACAGAGCGCAGAGCTATGTCTCTGTTATGCACACAGTTATATAAAATTCACAACTTCCTACCAGTGAGCCTTGACAGTGGCTCAATTGTAATTCAAAACCCCAGAGAAAATCCCGCATACAGACTACGACGACAATTCTCATGCAATGATAAGAAAACGGCTTGTAAATTCATGAACAGATTTTTATTCACATTTTCCTATCCCTTCAACACGTCGACTTCACCACCTTTTGAATCAATTGCATGGGAGAGTTATGTTCAGGCCTACCTTATTCCAGAGTTGCCACCTTCGACGTGAACATTCCAAATTCCTCCGTAATGCCGGGCTTCTTGTAGCGCAGCTTCCTGTAGAAATCGTGCACGGCTTCTGGGGAACGCTTCAATGGTTTTGGACTTTCTGCGCAGCAACAGGACGTTGGAACAGGCCAAGAACTTGGGCTAACAACCTTCATAGGATTGAGGACGCGTACTCGGCTGCAAAACGGTTATGAATAAATGACTGCAGTGCATCATAAGTGATTTAGCTGGCCGATTTGAATTGCTACGGAATTCATGGTGCGGGGGTGAGCTGTCCCCGTCGACCCGTTGGCCAACGTCACCGCTATCATTCCGTTGCATGTATTTCTGACCGCCAAATCCTTCCCTTTGCATTTACCGTCGCAATTCCTGTTAGACTGCCGCTTCTCTCCGACTGGACGCTTCCCACGTGTCCATTTCCTGTGTTTTCAACATAACCAAAGCCTTTCGGATCTGTTGAGGCCGTCGGACTGGTTGTGGTGGCCAGTTGAATGGCTACCCGACTTGTTCAATCCATTCATTTTCACAGTTACACACATTTTAGAGTATAGCTTATGTAATTTGATGAAATAAGGTTAGGCACTTACCTGTGCGGCCGTGGACGTGATTTTTCTCAGGCTTCAGGATGAGGAATGATAGATCTGCTTGCTGCTGCCTCGTGCACAGGCACTGGAGCTCCTCTTCATTGGCTGCTGCTGGTTATGAGACCTTGAGACCCGGTTTCCTGGCTATGAATGTTACATGCACTGGCTTCATGAGCTGCGGGTGTCTCCATGGTATGTGCTCTAGCCGGATGAACTGCTACAGGATTCCTGTAGGACATCCTGTAGTCGTTTCTCCTCCTGGGGTGCATGCCGAAATAATTGAGTCACGTTCACAGGTGCAGGGTCCTGAGATTGCCTTGACAGGTAAAGTATGCAAGCCTCTGCATGCATTTATTTCCAAAAAAAATTCCTTTATCTGAGAAAACAAAGTTCTGGTATGATTGTGCAGGTATATTTTGACCGTATGGCAGCAATGGTGGTGAAAGGAGGTGAAACAAGTGGAGGATGGAAGAAAAGAGTGGTTGCATGCCTCCTCAACAGACTTCAAGCTTCAAATTCTTCTTGATGATCGGTCCTGGCCCGCCCAAAGGCTCTACAGGATGTTTCCTGTAGAAATACAGAACTTCCTGTAGAAAGTCCTGTAGCTTCCTGTAGAAGGCTAAACTATGACCAGATTGCGTCCAAACCTTGGAAGAGATGAGTGTTCATGGAGGGAGTGTTTGTGAGGTTGCCTGGTAGCTTGGTAGGGACCCTTGTCCTTGAGTTGAGAGGCCTCCTTTTTGCATTGAATCCCTGCAACCTGCAACAATTTCCAAAGATTAAGCCTGTTTTTCTGTTTCTGCCTCTTTCTCTTTTTTTTCTTTTTCTCTCTCTTTTTTTTTTTTTTTTTTTTAGAGACAGCAGGGGCGCCTCAATGAGGTTTTCACCCCTACTATCTGCCTTGGGCGCCTCAGAGAGGTTTTCACCCAAGGATCTTTTTATTCCAATTCTTTTTCAGAGAGACAGCAGGGGCGCCTCAATGAGGTTTTCACCCCTACCATCTACCTTGGGTGCCTCAGAAAGGTTTTCACCCAAGGATCTTTTTTATTTGCATTTTTTTTTTTTTGGTATGATGCTCAGGGTATGCCCAAAACAGAGGCAGAACCCTTCTCTATGACCAGCACTGATTTTTCCACAGTTTTGATGAACTCTTGCCTCGAAAGAGGTTTCCTGTAGATCTTTAGTCGATGCCCATTGACGAGCATGGGGATGTCTTCTTCATCAATGGTCTGAATAAGGACAGAACCATTGTCATTACACTTCTCCACTGCATATGGTCCTAGCCATCTTGTCCTTAGTTTCCCCTTGAAATCCTTATGTCTGGAATCATACAGCAGCGCCCAATCTCCCGATTGGAATTGTTTGTCATTGAGGTGCCGGTCATGCCATATCTTCCTCTGAAGTTGAACCACATCTAAGTGAAGGAGGGCCTGCATTCGGTGTTCATCTAACCCATTCAGCTGCAATAACCTTTCTTGTTGAGCATGGCTGAGGTCTAGGTCCAGCTGAGCTACCATCCTCAATGTGTTGTACTCGAACTCGATTGACAACAAAGCTTTCTTCCCATAGACCAGCTCATAAGGTGTGAAGCCGGTTGTGGTCTTCCAGGTGGTGTTGTAAGCCCAAGTGGCCTCAACCAGGCGATCTGCCCAATCCTTTCTACTACTGCTCACCACCTTAGTCAAAATCCCTTCTAATGCTCTATTGGTGACCTCCACCTGCCCATTTGCTTGAGGATGATATGGGGTGGAAGTCCTATGCTTGATCTTGTGATGAGCGAGCAAGTCTTCAATTAAGTTGGAGGTGAACTGGCTTCCTTGATCGGTGACTAACTCTCTTGGGTAGCCAAATTTGTAGAAGATGTTTTCTCTTAAAAACTCAGCCACCTTTTCTTCTGTCGCTGCTTTGATTGCCTTGGTTTCCGCCCACTTTGTCAGATAGTTTGTGCACACAATGATGTAAGACCTTTGCCTTGAACGAGGATTGATAGGACCCACAAAATCCATACCCCACTTCTCAAATGGTTCAAGAGTCACTTGGGGTTGGAGAGGCATTTCGTCCCTTGGAGTTGGCTTCCCCATCCTTTGGCATCGGTCACATTGGCTGATATGTCTTTTGACATCTTGATAAAGCGTGGGCCAATAGTAGCCTGCCTGTAGAATTTTGAAGGCAGTCCTCTTGGCTGCAAAATGTCCTCCACAAGGCCCATCATGACAGGTAAGGAGAATGTCAAAGACTTCCTCCTCCCTTACACAACGCCTTAAGATCTGATTGGGGCCAAGTTTGAACAGGTTACCCCCGATCCAAGTGAATGAGGCACTTTTCCTCACGATTCTGCTCTTCTCTTTTGAGGATAGATGCGGAGGGAACTGTGCTTAGACCAGGTAGTTTGCTATGTTAGCAAACCATGGAGAGAGTACTGAGATAGCAAACAGATGTTCATCTGGCATCTGGTCATCCACTGTTCCATCTTCACCTGCAGGTAAATCCATTCTAGACAAGAAGTAAGCAACAACATTTTGTTTACCTGGTTTGTCAACGATAGTCAAATCAAACTGCTGCAACAAAAGTAACCATCTAATAATACGAGCATTCACATCCGGTTTATTCATTAAATATCTAATTGCAGCATGATCAGTATGTACAAATGTTTGATAGCAAGTGATGTAGTGTCGGAACTTGTTCAGGGCATGGACCACGGCCAAGAACTCTTTCTCAGTTACAGTATAATTCATTTCTGCCTTGGATAAGTTTTTGCTGACAAAGTATATGGCATATCGGAGTTTTTGTTCAACCTGTCCTAAGGCTACCCCTATGGCTTTGTTCGAGGCATCAGTGTGGATGTGGAAAGGTAGGGCCCAGTTTGGACCTCTCAAGATCGGGGCGGACACCAACTTATTGTTTAATTCATTCAGAGCCCTCTGACAGTCGTCCGTCCATTTGAACTCAACATCTTTTGCTAAGAGGCCAAACAATGGCGAGGCTAGCTTACTGAAGTCTTTAATGAATCTTCTATAATATCCTGCTAAGCCTAAGAAACTCCGAACATCTCTTACCTTCTAAGGAGGTGGAACCTTTTTGATGAGAGCAATTTTATTAGGATCCACCTGTAATCCTTGGTGAGAATTGGTATGTCCTAGCACGGTCCCTTCAGTCATCAGGAATTCACATTTTTCAGGACTAAGGGACAGGTTCATCTCAATGCACTTGGTTAGAACTTTTCCCAGATTGGACAATGCTTCCTGGAAGTTGGACCCATAAGGAGTGAAGTCATCCATATAGATTTCCACCGAATCATGGACCAGCTCAGAAAAGATGCTCAATACTGCTCTTTGGAAAGTGGCAGGAGCGTTGCATAGCCCAAAGGGAAGGAATCGGTAAGCAAAGGTACCCCAAGGACAAGTGAAGGTGATCTTATCTTGGTCCTCCAGGCTGATTTGGATCTGGTTATACCCACTGAACCGGTCTAGGAAAGAGAAAAACTTCTTTCTCGCCAGTCCGTCCAACACTTGATCTATGAAAGGCAGAGGGAAGTGGTCTTTCTTAGTGGCTTTGTTCAGTTCTCTGTAGTCCACACAGATTCTCCACTTCCCATTTTTCTTGGGTACCAACACCAGAGGGGAAACCCACTCGCTGTCCGAGATGGGGTAGATGAATCCTGCATCCAACAATTTTTGCAATTCTTCTTTGACAATGTCCTTAAGGGCTGGATTCATTCTCCTTTGAGGTTGCCTGACCGATTTACAATCTTCTTTAATGTAGATGTGATGGGTACAGACCAAAGGATGGACTCCTTTCATCTCCTTATAGCTCCAAGCAAAAGCATCTAGATGATTGGCCAGCAGGCTATACAGCTCCTTTTCCTGGGAATGAGATAGGGAGGAGCTGATCTTTAACATTCTCTCAGGGCCAAACTCCACATTTTTAACTCTGGGAGAGGTTGGATCAGTCACATAGAGGGCCACTAAGGTGCTGGCTTGAGTATCCTCCACCAATTTCTCTAAGGACAATGCACTGGGGGGCGGATTCTGAATCAAGGTCTCAATCAAACCATCCTCGGTTTGAGGACCTCCCCCGGTGGTTTCTAAGGTGCACAAGGGTGCAGAGTATACCTCACCCTCTTCTCCTTCTTCCAACCAAAGTGGTAAGTCATGCTCTAGCAGAGGTTGGGCATGAGGGTATAGGACTAGCTGCTTGGACATAGGACCATTTTTGATGGTCATGTTTCCTACTCGGCAGCTTATGTAAGCATCCGCAGTGGCTAACCAAGGCCTTCCCAAAATAAGGGGGTATCCAGTAAGCTTTGCCTTTGGTTGAAGGACCAAGAAGTCCGCAGGATACTCCCAAGAGTCAACAGAGACCAAGACATCCTCCACAATCCCTTCGGGATTCACGGTGGAGCGATCTGCCAACTGCAGGACTGTCGAGGTTTTCCTTAAGGAACCCTGAAGGTTGAGTTTGAGCATGGTGTCCCTGGTCATCACATTAATGGAAGCCCCTAAGTCAATCAAGGTGTGGGGTATGATGGTGCCATTGATGTGGACATCAACTACAGGACTCCCAGGATCCAAATACTTTGGACAGATTACTTGGCCCAACATAAGATCAGACAGTTGTCCTATGACATTGATAGTTGAGGCATCTCTTCTTCGCCTGCCTGGGTGCCTGAAACACTTTTCCTTCACCAATTCGTTGTATATCGGTACATCTTTGATGGCTTGGAGAAGTGGTATTCTCACACACAACTGTTTGAGTTCTCCCAGAAGCTCATTCTCTTCTGGGTCGGGTTGTGTGGTTACTGTTAGTCTCTCAGGAAAGGGTGGAATGGCTTTGGGTTCACTTTTCTATTTATCTTCCTCGTCCTCTGGGGGAGGAGGTTGGCGATCCGGAAGAGTCTTCCCGGATCGCAGGTTGATCTCCTCGATTTCCACAGCATAGGTAGGGCATGTTGTTTCCCAGTATATACTTGTTGGGCCTATCGGTTGTTAGGGTTCAGGTTTGGTTGAGCAGGCATTTGTGGTTGTCTTGGAGGAGTAGGAGGTAATGGTTGTGGTTGAGCCGGTGGTGGAGGCAAAATGGTGGGAGGAGTGTTGTACTGGGGCCTCCACCCTGGTTGAGGTGCATTCCACTGAGGCTGTGGCTCGACATGTGAGTGAAACGAATGAGTAGTGGGATGAGTATGGTATTGAGGTGGGTAAGACCATGGAGGAGGTGCAGACCAGGAAGGATGAACGGGGGGACCCCAAGAAGGCATAGGTGCAGATTGGTTGGGGCTATAATAAGCTTGGGATGTTCCTTGCATCCCCTGCTGGTAAGGTCTAGGTCCATGCGGCCTCCTTTGGTTGAGGAAGTAGAGAGGTTTGGTGGGTGCCTCGGTCCCTTGGTATATGGCCTTAAATCCAGGTAAGGTTGGGCATTGGTTTGTGGGGTTGTCCTCCTCACAAACGAAACATACCTCTACTGAGTGTAATGGACACTCGTTCTTAGGGTGCTTCCTCATACACCTGGGACAGAAGATGGCCAAAGCCCTCTCAGCTTCCTCTTTCTTCTGCTGGATTTGGAAGGTATCTAGTTGCATGGAAATGGTCTGTCTCACCTCACTTTTGAGGTCCTCCAGCTGATTAGCAAACTCATGCTTGGAGAAAGTAGTACTAGCTGAAAGTGGGTTTCCCCTACCTCTTTTTCGGGCTGCCCTAGAGTGGTTTCTAAACACAGTCTTTATATCCTCATAAGGTAGTTGGTAAATATCTCCTCCAGCTAGCATGTGAAGGGTATCTAGAAGATCTTCAGGGACTCCTCGGAGTAGGACCAGCTTTAGAGATTCGGGGTCAAGTGTGCACCTGGCCCGTTTATAGCTAAGCTGGAACCTTTCCTCGTAATCTTCTAAAGACTCATCGTTTCCCATGGTCATCCAAAAGATTTCTCCCTTGGCTTCCTTAGACCTACAGTAGTCCCGGTATTTGGTATTGAAAGCTTGCTGCATCTAAGCCCAAGTGGTGATATTGTTTCTAGGTAACCCCATGAACCAGCGTAATGCTGCATCCTTGAGGGTAGAGGAAAAGAGTTTCAATTTTTGCTCATCTTCTGTATAGTCATAGGTTCGACAAAGGACAGAAAACTCAAACAGGAAGGTATCAGGGTCTTCAGTAGTCAATCCATGGAAGTGAGGTAAAGCGGAGGGGCTTATGTTTTTCATTTTCATGTCTCCATTGGTCTCTCGGATGGGAAAGGCACCCTCTATTCTCTCATCTTCTCTTCTACCGTTTCGGTTTTCAGCCATGGCTTCAGATGGAGTGTTCTCTAACTCTTCTTCTGTTATAGGATCTTCGTATATCTCAGGAGGCTCTCCTATAGGTTCTTCTGGATCACTGTCACCAAAGAAGAGAGAAGGGTGACTCAGTGAAGTGGTGGGGGTGTTGGGTAAGAATTTGCCGGTTTTATCTCTGTTCCTACGAGGCATGAAATGGAAAGACTTTTGATTTCTTTTGTTGTTTTTTCTTCTGGTACCTGCAAAACTAAAATAGATTGAACTGCAACTAATCTATCTTGCTGAAATGGGAATGCAGAATTGAAATGAAAGCAGAAAAGGACTAATCTATTTTGCTCAAATGAAATTGCAGGAATGAAATGCTAGTCTATGCTTGCTGAATTGAAACGCTAATCTATGCTTGCAGGATTGAAATTGTGGAATTGAAATTCTAATCTATGAAAGCAGGGAATATCTACTTTACTTTTGATGAAATGAAATTGCAGAATGGAAATGAAATAAACTATTTAGCAGAAGGCGAGAGTGGGAAAATATAAGAAAAGAAACAATCACCAATACTCTAACGCTTCCCCAGCAACGGCGCCAAAAAGATGGTGGGCTCCAGTATTGTAGTAATAACGCTGCAACTCCTGGGACTCCCTTCATTACTTTTATCAACCCGGTAGTTCGTAACAAACTTGGAAGCGACGGTGTTGTATGCACAAGTACTAGCTCTTGCCGCAGCTGTCACTTGGTCAGCTGGCACAAGTTCGCTAGGAGCTTAAGCCAACTTCTATGAGCTCTTAGAAGAAGCTTTTTAATTGATGGATGAAAGCTAACTCGAAGGAAGCTAATCTATTTGCGAAAAGAGATTGAAAAACTAAAGGAAAATGCAAACCCTAGCAAACCCTAATTCTACCAGCTAGTCCTACTGACGCAGAGGAGAGAATGAAAACTAATAAAAAAGATGCCATTACTTCTATGAAGGTAAAATACATGTGTCTAGACTATCTCTATCTGAAGAAAACATCTTTTTGTATTTTTGAATAAGTTATCAGAATTATCATGCATGTGCTTTTAACTGGCTTTTTACTGTGCAGGGGTGGATCAAGGAGGAGAAATGCTTGGAAAAGGTTGGGAAGGTTCAGAGAGGGTCTAAGGAGTCCCTAACACCCTTCCGAAGAGTTTCAAAAAGTTTGGCTATCAAGAAACCTCATTTGTGAGCTTCTACAGGAAGTTTGCAGGGGTTCTACAGGATGTTCAGAGATTTCTACAGGATGTTCAGAAATTTCTACAGGAAGTTTATAAAGTGGATTTTAGAGGATGGGTGAGTGAGGGAAGATGCATGAATGGATAGGGAGGTAGGATAGGGGCCTGAAATGACCCAGGGACTGATGGATGGAGTGATGAGAGGGTGTAGAAGGCTGACTTGGCTTAAAGAAGGCTAAGACAATGGAGGAGCAAGAAGGTAGGGTTACGTGGGCAGAAGAGAAAGTGTGAGATGAGGAACCTAACTAGGAGATGGAGCAGTTGGCTTGGACGAAGCTTAGGCGAATGAGAGAGTGGCATAGATGCCCTGCACGGTGTACATTTAACCGAATCAACAAAGTCCTGCACACAATCAAAGTCTTAGCTAATCTACTCTAACTGTCAATGAAAGAAATGAACAATAGCTTTATTTGTAAAGAGAACCATGTAAATAACTTAAGCAAAGAAACATTTCAGAGATCTGAACTCATGTATAACTTCTACAAACGAAAACAGTACACCAAGGATTGCATGGTCAAGCAAACTAGTGTTTTTGTTGGGGCATCACTGTTTCTGCAATTCCAGCCCCTGATCCAATAAGGATGAGGTGAAACTGAGAGTGTTGTCGACCCTTTTCTTGGAGCTTTATCTGTTATTATCCTACCAATCTATTCTCAACATCTGAAGGAATTCTATTCATAACCAATGACCTATTTAACCAACACAACTAAATCTGCTCAACAGAAAGACGTTTCAAATGCATAAAAGGAAAATCACGATGCATAAAGAAAAGGTAACAATACAAAGAAGGAGGCCCTAGGCTCTCAGGTTGGGCCCAACCCCGAGAGCTATGGCTCCTATAGAAAACTCAGAGTTGGTATAAAATCGGACTGCTTCTCATTATCCAAACATGATCATAAGTCAAGAGTTATGCCAAAAATGGCTACAAGAGAACAAAATGAATCTAGCAGCACTGTAGTGCAAAGTATGCAAGAGTTTTCCCAAAAGTCCCTCACAAAGGCTGAGGCCTTAACATTTATACACCACGAGGGCCCTAGTTGGCCTCCTAATTCTATGGGACTTGGCTACCCAAACTGTGAGTTCTTCCAAAATCTGCTTGGCTGCCTTCTAGATCCGGTTTTGGTGGCCTTTGGAGCTCGGAGTTGGGGGTGAAGATCCTGAGGAAGGCTATTTAATGCCATAGACAACCCTCCTACGAATCCTCACCCCAAGCTTCGCTGTCTTCCAGCCCATGATTGCTCGGTTTTGCTCCAACATGTGTCAAAAAAACCCGAAATGAGCACGTGTTAGCCACCTAGGAAGAGTGACTACCCTTATTCGTACAAATGACATAAACATACTGAAAAATAATGCATAAGCTATGAAAAATGAAGGATTGAACAAGGATAATTAGGCCAAATGAGCCCAACAAGTTACCAAATTTGGGGCTCATCAACAGGGAAGAGAGATACCCCCTCTCCTACTTGTCTGAACTTACCTCACGACTGTTCCGCCTGGCTTCTGCGATGAGTTGGTATCCATAGTTGCTTCTCCTAGGGATCTACACAGGTGGCAACGGAGGGGAATCCCGTGGCACCTGAGGTCGACGTTGCATCACTCTCGACAGTACTACTGGAGGGCACCCTTGCAAAGCTTGGGGGCTTGCACCGGAGTAGGCTGTTGTTAGGAGGTCAGCGTAACTTCCTCTGATACCTTCGCTGATAGGACTGGGCCCTCATCATCCCAAACTATCTTCGAAAGGCCCATTAATTCACTTTCTTGTATTTTGGTGTCCGGTCCTAATCACTCGGAGTAGAAATACTTGGAAGTTGTTTGACTGGCTATTATCTTTAGGGACTTTATAGTGTGTGCTCTGTGCTCTTAGTTGGCCTAGCTTTCAATTTTTTGAGTCTTTAGTTAGATCATAACAAAAAATTCAAAGTGGCTGACCAATCTCCCAGAGGGTCTCGAAGACTTCGTGGTCTTTCACCACCAAGTTTAGAGCCTTCTCCTAGAAGGCGCAGAGGTAATACTACTGGTGGGTTTCGTCCCACGGTAGTTGACGCATCAAGGATTGATCCTCCTCTCGGGGGCATTAGTGTTCAAGCAAGGCCTGGCACTTCCAAACAAGAGAGGGACACTCCAGTCCTTTCTCGAGTTCTCTTTCAAGCGGAGAATAACATAGAGGTAGAAGAATTCTTAGAGTCGTTAGCGGCTCCAAATTCTCCACTACCATCTAGTCATCCAAACCTATTACAATACGTTGGGACTCCGATGCATAGACCGTCAAGTCCAGGTTACGCTACGCGCTTACCATCAATGACCACTACTGGAAGCATGGCTTCTACAAGTGTTACGACTATGAAAACTCCAACATCGGTGCAAGGGGGAGGAACGATTTCCATCTCCTCTGCTTCCTTGTTTGGATCTTTTTCTAGCACATCTTTAGTTGGGTCTACCTCCATTCCGTCCACGAGTGGAAATGCCCAAACCAATGCTTTTGGTACTGGATTCTTCCCATTTGGCACCCACTCATAGGGTATTCCATCGGTTCTGTTTAGTGCCGCTACGTCCATGATGGGCGGATCGGCTTCATTCCAGGGTTTTCCTTTCGGAAGTGGTCATATACCACATTCCAACCCGACGATAGGATCCATGCCTTTTTCTTCTGTAGGACAAAGCAGTAATCCTTTCCAAGGTTGGACTAACCCTGGGGTTAGTGGCGCGGGAACTGGGAATCCGTTTATCGGCCAATAAGGGAATAGGCCGTACTCCACGGTTAGTTCGTTTCAAAGTATTCCTCCCTTAGCTTCGGCTTGGAATCCGTATCAGGGGTTATCAACTCCTTATAATCCTTTAGGAGGAAACTTTGCTGGTTATGGAGGCTTTGCGGCCGGAGTTGGTCAAACTCCGAATTTTTCTAGATCACAAGGCTTGCCTTTTGGTTCAGCCGGTTCTACTGGTTACTTCGGGCAGCCTGGTGCCTTCCAAAATCCAGGCCAATCTTTTCAGAACTTTGGGAGTTCTGCCCAGTCTGGGTGGAATCCCCAAGGTCCTCCTAGGCTTCCGTTTCTGGCAACGTTGAACTTGCCAGATCTCACTAAGTTAACAAACGATCCAATCAAGTACAATCCGGCCTGGCCTCTAGTCCCAACCAAACTCCCTTCAGACATTCCAAAATTCGAAGGGAAGAGTGGTGAGGACCCAGGCGACCATGTAACCACATTCCATTTGTGGTGCTCATCTAACTCCCTTATCGATGACTCGATCAGGTTGAGACTTTTTCAACGCACCTTGACTAGTAATGCGGCCAAATGGTATATAGAGTTGCCAGGGGGCAGCTTTACATCTTTCGTTGACTTAGCCAATATTTTCTTAAATCATTTCCAATTGCCTGCCCGTTATGATGCCGGAACTGAACTTCTGGCCACTTTTTGTCAGGATAAGGCAACTCACATTTCTGACCATATTCAGGAATGGAGATGGAGAAATAGGCTCATTAAAGTCGAAATCCCTCCGGAGTACCATCTCGAATGGTTTTTGAAATCTTTACAACCCGAGATCTCCAAGGATGTCTCCATGTCTAGAGTCTATTCTGAGGAGCAAGCCATTTTTAGGGCCCAGCAATTAGAACTGATCTACTCTCAGTCTGGGATCCTACAAAAATACTTGCCAGATGCTCCTGGGTCTAAGGTTGACATAGCTAAGTCAAAGCCAGGTCCCCACGTGGATGGTATCGTTGGGTCGGTAGACACAACTACCGTGAACTTGTTGAACCAATTGCAGCAGTTGTCCTTACAAACTGCTTCTAACAACCAAGTCACATCGTCTAATCCCCTGGCTTCCCAAACTTCTTCAATTAATGCCGTCCAATCTGATAACCCCAAAGGAAATCAAAATTCCAATGGGAAAAAGAAAGGACGAGGTAAGAAAAAGAACCAAGATGGGAAGCCTGATGCAAATAAATCCGGCAACAACGCTGGTGGTGGTAGAAATGAGTCTAGAAAGAAAGTCAAGTTTCCATGCAAGTTGTGCAGTGGAGACCATTTAACTCATCTCTACCCTAAGATTGAAGATGCTTAGTGCTTGTTGTTACACAGTAATTTATCACTGCCTTCCTGTCAGTCGCCCTGCTGTGTCCAAGAAGTCACAATCACTAAGTGTTTGATCCCTGAACTGGCTTAAAACCCATTTTTCCAAAGTTTTGTGCATCAGCGCGTCTGTTCCTAAAATAACCGCGATGACCAGCGCCCCACAGTGTATTTCGTGCGCTGCCATCGCGGAAGAACATCACTTTTCCGCGATGGCGCACAGCGCGGCTTTCGCGTGTCCTTCCGCGCTGACATGACTTGTTCAGTTATTGTTATGTGCTGACAGCGCGGCAGTCTCCATATAATCCGCGCTGATCCAGTTTGGGCGAATTTGTTCAAACAACCAGCCTTCCAGATCTCTCCAGGCTTGGTTGTTAGCTTTGTGAATATCGACTCCCTTCTGTGGCATGTCTGTTCGACCCTTTGCAACTACTCCCCTTGAAGATAAGCTCATCCTTCCACCTTTTTAGGAGACTCATTCTCCTATATAAACTTCCACCATTACCATGAGCAGCTGGTTAGAAACTAGCTAGACTTAGCTTGGATTGTACAGAGCTTGTAGTGCTCAGATTGCTGCTATAGGTGTGGTGTGTTAGGAGTGGAAGTGATTGATTGCTTTGGGAAGTTTGTTTGTGACATTTGTGTGAGAGAGAGAGAGTTGTTTGTCTTGGGAGAACCATCCTCAAAGGTGAATGCTTGAGATACATGCTGACTGATCCCTCCTGAGGAGTTTACCGACGTCAGAACATTTGGTTGTACTCTTCTCTATTCTGATTAATAATAGATGACTGCTATTATTGTTCCATTCTCGTTTGTTTATGCAATGGATAAATGTGAATTATGTCTTTTCTGACTGGCATATAGTTACTTTTACTAGATTTTACGCTTGTGTTTGCCTTCTCTTCGTGTGTGCAGGTGTCCGTTCGCGGGGATCGCGGAGGACTGTGACCAGCTGAAGCGAAGGAGCGAAGGAAACATCTCTTCGTCACACGACAACGCAGGAATCCAAGTAGGTGCTCTTTACTTCTTGTTTAATTGTAACTAGGAACATGCGTGGCAGCATTGTGTGATTGTTGCTAGACCCCTATTGGGCTAGTAGGGATCGCCTCTATCCGTAGAGGGGATTTACCTTCTCAACAATTTGGCGACTCCGCTGGGGAAAAGCCTTTTTGTCTCTTGAGTCCACTTTTGTGTTTGGCTTTGATTGATCTCTTTGTGGGTTTTTGGGATTGTCTTTTGTTGCTTATGAACTTTCTGGGTGTTTCTGGAAAGCGTCTTTATTATTAAAAAGCTCCTGCCTTTGGTTTGGGAAGTTTTTATTTTGGCTTTCCTTGTTTTTTACTCCCAGCGCGTTTTATTTCGGAACAGTCGCGCTGACATCGCGACTCTGTTCTTTTGGTTTTCTCTTCATCGCGCCTGTACGTCTAACAGCCGCGCTGACCTCGTTTTCAAGGGCAGCGCGCTTTATTCGTGTTCTTCCGCGCTGACATCGCGCCCCCTTTTCTTTGCGATTTCGGTCATCGCGCCTGTGTGCCTTATATCCGCGCTGACCTCGTTTGTCCTAGGGCAGCGCGCTTTTTCCCTGACTTTCCGCGCTGACGTCGCAAAGTTGCTGAAGGCCTCCCCCTGTCAGCGCCAAGTTGCTGAAGGCTACCCGCGCTGAGCCTGAAAAACTTTTTTTTGTCCAATTTGACCTCCTGAACCTCTTGCTGTGACTTTCCCTTCTTCTCCCCACTTGTCTGATGACTTGTTTTTCACTCTCTGAACTTTGAACTGTTTGATTACAGAGCTCAACTCCATAGGGTTTCGTTTTGCTTGGTTTTAAGTTTGCAAACAACTTCCCTTCTAGCTGCTTGGTTCATGTTTTCATCCTTACTTTTGCGATTACTGGATTGTGTTTGGGTCTCTAATTGACTGGTTGCGACTCTGGTCCGTCGGATGTTTGCTTTTCTCTATTTGATTTCACGCTCTGAACCCTAGGACATCTAGTGGCCGTATGTGTGTCAGCCTCCCGTGAGGATCCCTGTTTGCTTGATTGACCAGCTCGTTCTAGACTCGCTTTTCGCATTTTTTCAGTGATTGTCAGAGTGTATTGGTTTGTGCTTCCAAGTGGTCTTTTTCGCTTCCTCCTTGCTTGCGATCCTTGCTTGTTTTGCAGAGCTTAGATCACATAGCTCGTGCATTGCCTTGTTTCCCTTTGATTTCGAGACTTTGGTTGAGTGTTTTCGGGAACTTCGTGTGCTCTCATTAAGTAGTTTACTTGGTGTTCAAGTTCCTCCAAATTCCTTTAGGTGTTTTATGTCACTAAAAGAAAACGAATTAGTAGCTTACTTTAAAATTCAAAAAGGAAAAGAACATTTCATTGATTTCCATTTTCAAAAGAAAAGTTTCCTTTCCTCGCTTTAGTTGCATTTAGCTGCTTGTTTGTTTGTATTCGTTTTGTTTAAAAATTCTTTGCTCTCTCGTAGCTAGAATTCATCGAACGAAACGAAATTCTTTTGCATATAGATTGCATCTAAGTAATTGTGAGCGAACATACGATAGAGCTTGAAATCGAAACTTAATCTCAAGATCAACTATAAAATGAACCAAATGAATCTAAAAACGCATTGGAACTAAACGCAAATATTTAGAGGTCTAGGTTAGAGACGTGTTCCGGCGTCTTAAAACATAGTCACTGTTGTTTCACATTAGGTTGGGTGATTCCTCCTTCTGTGACTCGATAGTGGTCTAATACGGACTGCGCTCCCACGTACCGTCGAGTATATAGGGAGACCCCACTAGGCTTTTATCCTTTATCCATAGGAAGCCGAGTCGGCCGCCCTACAATTCGTAATGCAGTGAACACAGCATTCACGAAGATTGACCACCCGTACCCTAAAAAGTATTCTGTGGTTTTGCGAAGAGTTTGGCACACCCTCTACCTAGAGTTCCAGAGCAGTCACTTTTGATCCTTTTCGGACTCCCTAAACGAAAAGGTTCCTGTGAGCGTCTTGTCACTTCGTGCTCATTAAACATTCGAAGGAGACTGGAGTCATCTTTGTCCTTTTCTCGACTCCTGAAATATGAAAAGGTCAAGTTTGGTCCTTGCGTCTTAAAAATTAATTTGGCCACGATAACATCTCCTTTTTTAGGTCTTGTGTGCGATAGTTTTGAGTAGGCTTTTATCGATAGTTTCCTTTAAGAGTTCTAAGGGGTCTGGTCATCTTGGCTGACCCATCAACTCCCGGTATAAGTGACCAAGGTTCTCAATCCTCTGTTGCTCCCGAGGTACCAGTTGAAGGCGGTACTCTTCCCATTGTTCCGAGTATCCAGCCTATTAACGTACGGTCCCCAGGCAACCCAGATTACTTGGAGGATTGGAATCCCGTCTGGGAAGAAGATTGGGATACCCCCCAAACCCCCCGTACCCCTTTAGGTATGTCATCTCCAATGGAGGGGGCAGCTTCCAGCACGGGTGAGACACCCGCAGTCACAGACATCGAGACACCCGCGGTCACAGACATTGAGACCCCGATCCCGTCTTCATCTCCCCTCCCTCCACGATATCAATCGCTAAGGGATAGGTATGATGCTAGAACAACTTCTACCACTATATGGGATCCTACTCTCGCTGCCTCGATTGGCCCTTTTGTTTCGCAGCCTCTTTTCCCACCCCTCACGTCAGAACTCAACCCGCCCGTCACCTCAGTTCCCGCTCAACCTACTGTTTGTGTAGCACGTTCGACTCCGGTCGTCAGTGCTGTACCGATTCCCTCGTCTGAAGTTCCTCAAGCTGGTTCTTTTGTTGGAGGCATTCCAGGATCAGGACCGTATGATGCTTATGGGGAACCTATAACGGACCCAGATTACGATGGTCCTGTTTTCTTCTTCGATGCAAATGGTGAGTTCCTTGAGGAAATCTCAGGTCTCCCTCGTCACCCTTTCGAAGAGAACGAGGAATCTTTGAATGTCATGTATGACCACACTACTAAGTACTTTGGAAACCGAGACCCTCCTCGGCAGCCCATAGGACCACCCCATCAGGACCCGTCATTCTACGTGCAGCCCCCTCAAGGGCAACCATTATATGGCCTGCCTGACCCAGGACAATCTGGGCATCCACAAGGTCAACCTTACCAGGAACAACCTATGGACATGGGAGGTCCGCCATACCCATATCAGAATCAACCTACTGGGCAGCCAGAGCAACCGTCTTTTCAAGACCAGCTTGGTTTCCAGCCAGGGTACCCCTCTGGACAAACTGGCTCAGTTTACAATCCCTCAAATCAACCAGCCGTCCAGCAAGGGTATCCTTATGGCCAGGGTGGACAACCCTATGTTCAAC
This sequence comes from Pinus tabuliformis, assembly GCA_031772625.1. NCBI lineage: Eukaryota > Viridiplantae > Streptophyta > Pinopsida > Pinales > Pinaceae > Pinus > Pinus tabuliformis. The sequence goes on from CM062811.1 coordinate 1,154,468,474, forward strand.
AGGGCCCACCTACCCCTCGAAACGCAAATCCTTCTGGGCAAGGGGGGCAACCCTCTGCCCAGCCTATATACCCAAGAGGACAGCCTGCCGTACAGCAAGCCCAACCCTCTTCCCAACCCGGTTACAGTGGGGGACAAACGGGCCAACCGTCTATACAGCCAAATCAACCCGGGGTCTACCCTCACCGTCAACCTGGACAAGCTGGCCAGCCTCGGCGTCAACCAGCTATCCAACCAATTCGACCACCCGTTCCGCGAAGACAACCCTTGGTGGCACATGGACAACCTGGCGTTCAGCAAGGCTATCCTGCTGGCCAACCAGGTCCATCTCGAATCCGACCAAGTCAACCTTCGGGACGTGTAGTCCAACCTCAACCGGTTCAAGGACAATACTCTGGGCCTCAGACTCAAACAGGTTATCAACCTCCATATCAAACGCAGCCTGCCTACCAGGCTCCGTATGCGACCCAGCAGTCACATGGCTACCAGCAACCCCATGGGCAAAATCAGTATGCTCCTTACCAAAATTATCAGCGACCACAGGTCACTCCCTATCAAAATTATCAATATGGTCAACCTGGCGGGCAAGCTGCTAATTCATGGGGAGCTGGGGGGCAAACACAGGGACAGTCGTCCGCACACGGACAAAACTCCTACGGACAAACTCCCTATGTGCCAGGTCCTTTCGGACCAGGTCCATCGGGACAAAATTCCTATGCGGCCGGTCCTTTTGGGCCAGGTCCGTCTGGACAAAGTTCGTGGGGGCAACCCCAATCTGGGTGGAACCCTAATACCGCCTCGAACCCTCAGCCACAGATGTCCTTCAACCCGCAGCTACCATTTTTGGCTACGTTGGAACTACCCGATGTGTCCAAGTTAACAAACGATCCTATTTTGCATAACTCATGGTGGCCACCGGTTCCGACCAAAATACCAGGTGACTGTCCAAAGTTCGACGGCAAAGCCGGAGAGGATCCTCAAGCCCACGTAATGACATATCACCTTTGGTGTTCATCTAACTCATGGCTTGATGATTCTATCCGACTGCGCCTTTTCCAGAGGACCCTCACTGGTTCAGCCGCAAAATGGTACATCGAACTTCATCGCGGTATGTTTTCAGACTTTAACTCGTTGGCTATGGCCTTTCTTACTCATTTTCAGTTACCCATTCGGTACGAGACTGGGACCCATTTGCTCACGTCTCTAAAACAGGATACGGCAACGCACATCTCTGATCATATACATGAATGGAGAAGGCGCCGTCGTTTGATTAAATTTTGGATTCCCGATCAACTCCTGACCGACTGGTTTACCACGTCCTTTGTTCCTAAAATTGCCAAAGATATTGCAATGGGGGCGTGTGTAACTGAAGAGCAAGCGATTGCGCGAGCTCAATACCTTGACTTAGTATATTCTCAGTCAGGTACTTTGTATGACTATTTGCCAGATGCCCCGAGGCACGGACAAACCAAAGCTCCACCGAAACCGTCTGTGGATGGAGTTATTGGCTCCGTGAATTCACCAAGTAAGAAATCAACCGCAAACTCTGGGAAGCAGAAACAAAATGCCTCTAATGAGAATGCTTCTCAGAGCCCATCTATTCCTGGGAATACCTCCGAGGTAAATGCCGTTCAGTCCACCGCGGCAGACAAATCCTCGAAAGGCAAAAAGAAAGGAAAGGCCAAAGAAAAATCCGGAGAACCTAAGCAGAATCCTCCTAAACCTCCCACCGAGGACGGAGCCAAGCGGAAGCCTAAGTATCCCTGCCTCATTTGCGAGGAGGATCACTACACCAAGGACTGCCCCAGGCGGTCCGAGGTTAGTCGGCTTTTAAAAGGTGCTTCAGGGTCCCCCGCCGTGCTTAAAGAGCCTTTCCCATCCCAGCAGACGCATCAGGTGGCAGACCCTTCTCAATCCTCTTCCTCGTTCGGTTCTCAAGTATTCATGGCAGGAACCATCCCCGTCCACGTCACGACTCGAACGAAAGAATATCCATCTTCAGCCGGGAAGGAGCCGGAGGTCCCCTCCAGCGCTCCCGCGTCTAGTTCTGGCCCTCTTCACATTGAACGGCCCAGCACCGAGACGATCCCCCGACCTCCTCCCAAAGGTGTACTCAGGAAGTCATCTTATAACCCCAATGCTCGTGCCGCTCAGCATTATAGCATTGTCGAGGACTTAGCTCAGGCTCCGTCTGCTATGTCCGCGTTAGAAGTCCTCCAGAGCTGCCCCTCCCAGAGGAAGTCCCTGCTATCAGCAATTGGTGGCATCGACCCGGCAGATTCGGATCTCATTTCTTTCGACCTCGAAGGTTTCACGCAGAGATTACCTCATCAGGTGGCCTTCCTTATACAAGTTCTCATCAAAGGCAAGACGATTCACCGTACTGTCATTGATGAAGGAGCCTCAACCTGCATCATGTCGGTTGCTTGTTGGAAGGCTATTGGTTCGCCTGCTCTGAGCCAGTCTCCCACCACCCTAGAGGCGTTCGATGGAAGAGAATCTCGTCCACTTGGTATCCTCCCGCGTTTACCTATCTCTTTAGAAGGGAAAACTGTAGAAGTCGAGGTTGATGTCGTTGACGCTAACCTCACTTACAACCTCCTTCTAGGACGAAGCTGGACTTATGCCATGCAAGCCGTGGCTTCCTCCTTATTCCGTGTCGTTCGGTTTCCCCATCAAGGAAAAATCGTCACGGTGGACCAGCTGTCCTTTTTTGCTTCCTCTTCTGAAGGGAATGTACCATTCGTGGAGCATACCTTCAAATCGCTCGAGAGTGTGGGTGCCGGATTATTTAAAGATCCCTCCTTGATGGGAGTCTTTCCCCTCCCACCTCCAAATCTCGCCTCCGTTAACATGATCACGACGCATTCTGATCCATGGGTTCTCCCTCCCGTGAATCAAGAAGACTCCTGGGGCGAGATGATGTCGTTGAGCCCAGCCGAGCTCAACTACATCGAAATAGTTGCTGCATCGGCTTCAACCTCCGGACCTGCTATTCCAGGCAGCGTTCCCGATTCACCTCAAACCTTCCCCTGGTTGGGAGAGAAGGCCACCTCGGACCCCCTGAAGGAATCATTCCCATCCGACGAGGCTATTATCGAGACTATGTCTCCCGAAGAGCTCCCTTGGTTAGATCACCACCATCGCTCTTCGTTCCTCCCTCCTCATTCGGAAATGGCCACGTGTCTCGGAAAGTTTGCTTCATGCCTCCCACATATCCCTCTCCAAACACCTATCCAGTTATATCAAGTGTCTTCGGAAGGGAACATGGGTAACATTACGCAGACTTTGGCTATCGACATCTCTGTCAAAACAGGGGTTGTCGAAAATATTCATATTGGAGTCACATGTACTCCTGAGGAAATTCAAATCTACACAGATCTATTTCGTGAATTTCGTGATGTTTTCGCATGGTCTTACGAAGAAATGCCCGGCATTGACCCCAGTATCGTGGAGCACGAAATCCCTACCTATCCTGGGGCTAAGCCTGTTCGTCAGCGTTTACGCCCAGTGCACCCTCGAAAGGCTGCAGCCATCAAGGCCGAAGTTGAAAAGCTTTTTCGAGCTGGTTTCATTTATGCCATTCCCCTCACGGAATGGGTATCTAATATAGTTCCTGTCAATAAAAAACAGGGCACTATTCGGGTTTGTGTTGACTATCGCGATATCAATCGCGCCTGTCCAAAAGATAACTTTCCTACGCCTTTTATTGATCAGCTTATCGATGATTGCGCAGGAAGCGAAATTTATTCGTTCATGGACGGCTTTTCTGGTTACAACCAGATCAACATAGCCCCCGCAGACCAGCACAAGACTGCTTTCATTTGTCCTTGGGGCACCTTCGCTTACAAGAAGCTACCTTTCGGTCTTAAAAATGCCGGCGCCACTTTCCAGCGTGCGATGTCGTATGCTTTTCATGATATCCGAAACATCGTACAGCCTTACCTGGATGACCTACCCGCTCATTCAGCTAAACGTCAAGACCATCCATCTCATTTACGCGAAATCTTCCTTCGCTGTCGACACTACCGTATTCGACTCAATCCGCATAAGTGTGTCTTCTGCGTGGAATCTGGCCGACTACTCGGGTTTATCGTCTCCCGAGAGGGCATCCGTTTGGATCCCCTTAAAGTCGAGGCCATTGTGAATCTTCCTCCCCCTGCCACTCTACAGCAATTACAAAGCTTGCAGGGAAAAGCCAATTTTCTCAGACGATTCATCCCAAATTATGCCGAGGTGGCCAAGGGTTTCACGTGATTACTAAAGCGAGACACGCCCTTTCATTGGGACGCTATCGCTCAGCAATCTTTTGAGCGTCTTACAGACCTTCTGGTCTCAGCTCCGCTCCTAAGACCTCCAAATTACCACCGTGACTACACCCTTTATCTGGCCGCTGCCGATACCACCATCGGCATGGTTTTAGTGCAAGACGATGACGATGGCTCGGAGCACGTTGTATACTATCTTAGTCGCAACCTCCTTGATACGGAGACTCGCTATGCATATGTCGAAAAGTTGGCATTGGCCGCTGTATGTGCCGTCCAACGTTTCCGTCATTACATCCTGTTGCGCACAACGACCGTGATCTCTGACTGCAACCCCATGACCTATATTTTATCACGTCAGTTGCTGGGGGGCAAATACTCGAAGTGGATCGTAATCCTCCAAGAGTTCGACTTGGAATTTACTGCCGCCAAGTCCAAGAAATCACTGGTCTTTGCTGAACTGCTCTGTTCCTTACCATCTCAATCTGCACCATCTCATTCAGAGGAGCAAATTCCGGATGAAACGCTCTTTCTCATCAGCACTCTCGACCCATGGTACGGGGACATCATTGTATATTTACAAACGTCTTCGTTTCGTCCCAATACATCAAAGGAAGCCCGACGACGGATACGTCATCAGGCTCAACCGTATCGCATTTTAGGCGACACCCTGTACCGCCTCGGCGTCGATTCTATTCTTCGCCGATGCTTAACTCTCGAGGAAGCTGAGCGAGTCATGAATGACTGCCACTCCGGCGCTTGTGGCGGCCACATGTCCGGATACGCTACCGCTCAAAAGATCCTCCGCGCTGGTTATTTCTGGCCTTCTATATTCAAGGATTGCATCCTTGCTGTACGCGCATGCCATGAATGCCAGGTTTACCACCGGAAGATGCGTGCACCTGTTGCACCACTGCACCCTGTTGTAACCGTAGGTCCATTTGCCAAATGGGGCATCGATTATACGTCCTGTAACCCTCGTTCGGCCGGGGGGCATGGGTACATTATCGTTGCCGTGGATTATTTCACCAAGTGGGCCGAAGCGATGCCTACATTAAACGAAGACGGTCACACAGCGGCGCAGTTTTTATTCAATCATATCATCACTCGCTTCGGAGTCCCTCAGGCTATTGTTACAGATCATGGAAAGCATTTCCGAAATCATATGATGACAGAGTTAACGAGCCAGTTAGGCTTGCGTCAAGATAGTTCGTCACCGTACTATCCTCAATCTAACGGTCAAGTTGAAGCTGTGAACAAAGTTTTGATCACCATGCTTCAACGCACCGTCAATACACACAAGTCGAACTGGCATCTAATGCTTTTCCCAGCCTTGTGGGCCTACCGGACTTCTGTGAAGGATGCCACCGGTTTCACCCCGTTTCAACTGGTCTATGGACTGGAGGCTACCCTTCCCGTCGAATGTGAAATTCCTTCATTAAAATTAGCTATCGAGTTGCTTCCCAACACCACTCCGGTGGAGGAACGGCTTCTTTACCTAGAACGGTTAGACGAGACTCGTCGTTTGGCCTCTCTGGCTATCGAAGCGCAGAAGAAGAGAGTCAAAGCTCACTTCGATCAGAATATTCATCCTCGTTCCTTTGTTGAAGGAGATTTAGTACTGCTCTACGATCAAGCTAAGGATAAGCTGGGGGCAGGAAAACTCGAATCCATGTGGTTAGGTCCCTACATCGTGAAACATGTTTTACAAAAGGGCGCATATGAGTTGATTGATTATGAAGGAAATCCTCTTGACAAGCCCCGAAATGGGCTATATCTGAAGAAGTACTATGCATAGCTGCTCACAGTCACTTTGTACATACGTGTTTTTTTGAGTTTTTACTGCATGAGTTTCTTTTGCTTTGGTGTGAAGGCGTGTTTTTGCCCCTTATTATGCTTTTTCTTTCCTGCGCAGATGTCTCGTACTCCTTATGTTGGTTTCGCTGATGGTGCCTGCCGTAGTACTTGTAATTTGTCTTCGGCAGCGTGGGTGATCTACGATCCTCACGGGGAGTTGATAAACCTGCAGGGTGTATGCCTAGGTCATACCACTAACAACGTTGCCGAGTACAGTGCTGTAATAGAATTACTTGCCGAAGCAGTTGACCTCGGCATCCGAGAGCTAGTGGTGAACCTGGACTCCCAGCTGGTTGTCCATCAACTCAACAGGCGATATTCCGTCAGAGACCAGCGCATATTAAGGTTATACCTACGTGTGAGATTGTTAGAACGGAATTTCGATTACATTACTTATCAGCATATTCCGAGACGATTAAATACGTTGACTGATGCATTGGCAAATCATGTATTAGATAGACATTTGCGAAACAGATAAACATCATACAAGGAAGGAAAGAACAGCATAGTAAGACCATAAGCATATGTAAATAAATTATTTCAAGCATAGTTTGCACGTGTGTGTTTTTAAGCTTGCATTAAACATATAAAATCCATGAGCCGAGTGTCGTGCAAATTCATACATAAGATCACAAATTGTACTGAACAAACGCATAACACAAGATAACACATCATCACATGTAACAACGACTCATCCAAAAATCGGTATGTATATATATATATATCGTGTGGCGCACTGAGGCGCTCAAAAATAGAAATACGTGTCCCAAAATCTCAATACACCTGAGTCATAATGTCTCAAAATAAACAGTGGAAATAAAACCTAGGTGACTAATCGGCTGGGTGGTGCTCTCTGTAGTACGCAGCCGCTCGTGCCACCCGCCTCAGAAGGCGGTGCACTCTGGGTTCCACACCCACTGTGTGGATCTGATGCTCCACAGGGACCTCCTCAACCCCCTGGAAATCCGGCACCCCCTCCAGCAACCCCTCAAGGTTGCGAGCCACAATCTCTGGTGTGTTGGCCCCTGGAGGGGCTAAGGCCAAAGCTCCGGCTCCCGGGCCCTCTCTCCGTGCCGTGGCAGCCAGGCCAATCGGTCTAGTAGGCCCCACATCTGCATGACAAGACATTTATTAAGACATGTACATAAAAATTTTAAAAAAATACAAAACTCAAAAGACAAAAAGTGTCATACCTGCATCATCCCACTGTTCACCCGGAGGCAGCACCAAGTCAGGATCATTGCGGAAATCCATCCCCGCATATGGCCAATCCTGTACGAAGATCTCCTGTTGGTCCAACCAGTCTCTGAAATATACCCCCCAGCTATGTGGTCGGCCGCCACCCCCACGTGGCATAATCCGAGCCCATCGTGAGGCCCTCGTCTCTCGAGGATCTCTGGGGGCATCCACAGCCATAGACTGCAGTCGCATGGCTGGTACTCGCTCCAGAATGAGCGGGACCAGGATCGATCCATACCCGAACTGCTTCGTCTCTCCGCGACGGCAGTTGCTCAATTGCCTCTTCATGTTGTTGCACACTGCAGTGCACCAGTCAAACACGGTAGGCTCGAGGCACTCGAGGGCTAGTAGGAGATGGGTCTTGGATGCCTCATGGTTCGCCATGCTGCCCGCTGCCCGGGTCACCATGAACAGGATGGTGCGCAGCACTATGTCTCTCACTGTGGGGATCGAGCACTTCCCACTCCGCGTTTTCACCGCCCCCGGGCAAACCTCAGCCATCAAGTCATCCAGGGTACCACCGCTAGGTCGCTGCCCCTCTAAGATGGGCCTCGCACCTCGGCGCGACAACCCAGTCAAGAAAAAGATATCCATATGGTCAAACTCAATGTCGTGACCACGGATGGTGAACTTTTGGTCCACCGGGTTCCATGCCCTGATCAGCAGCTCCAGCAGATCATGTTGGGCCCTCAGACGCGGCATAAGGAAGAATTTCATGAATCCACACGCCCGCATGGCGTTGCAGCAATTTACGTCTCCCCAAGCAGCCACATCCTCTACATCGTGGACTCTCTCTTGCCATTGAAAGGCCATGGTGTCCTGCATGAACAATAAAAACCAATCAGAAGTGCTTCCATGTAAAAATTCACGTTCATTTTCAAAAACAAAATTTTTTCCGCGCCAGCGCGGCTGTTTTAGAAACAGCCGCGCTGACAATGGCAGCTCTTTGTAAAAAATGCGAGGTCAGCGCGGAAGAACACGCCTTTTCCGCGCTGACCCGAAGTTGGTTACATTGGCTATTTTTCGATCAGCGCGACCCCGTGGGCAATTTCCGCGCTGACCGAGGGCGCACCCATGCAAATAAAAAATGCCCAATTGGGCCTATTCAACCGTTAAAAAACTCCTAAAACGAACCAGAATGCAGGGCAAAGGAATGGGAACCTACCTGGAAGAAGCAGATCTGAAAATGGTCTCCGGATGGGCTGGCAATCGCTCCGTCAACTTTTTGGTTTCTCCACGTTCTTCGCACTCCAAATAGTAAAATGGTAAAAATGACTTATTACCTCCCCCTATTTATAGTAAAAACTCCTAAATTACCATATTTTTTGGGTTTTTACCATTTTTAGCCATAAAACTAACCTTGGTTCTGTTTTCAAGCATGTTTCAATATGTTTTTACGTATATCGAATGGATTTATGCGGGTAGTGCCCTTGTGCAGGTACAGGTATCGCAGTTTGGTCGTGACAGTCCACAATTCATATGATTCCCAAAGTGTCGTCTCTAAGCTCTTTTCCGACGTTAAACAAGAGAAGATGGCCGAGCTCCCTTTCAGCTCGTTAAAGGGAACGAAAGGCGGTCGTTTTTAAGCTCTTTTTCCGACCGTTAAACCAAAAAGATCGCCGGGTGTTTGTCGTTTCGCACTCGATATTGGCTCTAAAACGACGTGTCTTCGACCACTTTTTTATTTTTTCCGGTCGGCGACACTATTTATGAAAAGTACTCCTCGGTTATAATGGCCGGGCGGTTCTTTCGAGCACAGTTTTATACTTTTTCGGGCTCGAGAGACACAACTGTACGAAAAAGGACCCCCCTGGAGTCTCCTTTTCCGCATTCTTTTCAGACTCTCGAAACAAGAAAAGAAGCCGAGTTTTTCCTTTGTCAGGCTCGTTAAACACTCAATGACATCGGATATTGTCAACATGACACACACCAAGCATATGTTATCCCCGTCAAGCTTGTCATCCAAAAATAATCGGGGTACCTGCCTGCAAAGGTGGGGAAAATGGAACTTTGATTACAGTCGTCTCGGCAGTACGTCACTCTTGAACATGGCACTCCGCTGTTTCGTGTCTGGGTGGGGTCATCTCATCTCGTTTTCACTAGCCTCCATGGGTTTGGGACATCCTATTTGACCTCTCATCTGTTCATTGCCGTCATCATCCTACCCACTGCTCATTTGATGTCAAGTGCTGCCAAATCCGTTACAGTGCCGTTATATGTTCAAGAGAAGTTGTCCTCTGCCACAAAGCAACCTCGTTCGCTATCTCATCACAAATTATTATACCTCTGTCTCGTATCGATGATGTGGGAATCATCATGGCCCACCTTCGATCAAGGCCACTTCTCGTCGACTTCAACTCATTATCCGAGAAAGTGACTTAGAGACTCTTTCCAGGTGCCTTGGAGCCTGCATGCCTCAATGGCAGGTTCCTCGTGTTCGACGCAAGGTTTACATCATTGACCTACGATCGAATGATTCTGTGGGTGTTCGACACCAGCTCATTGATTCACACGCTACGGATTGTACCTATAGTACCTTGAGGGCCATTGTCATTATTGGTGGTACCTCTCGCGTCTGTTAACGGTTCTCATCATTGGCCGGTAATCAGACGATGTTCATGCATGTTCGACTCCAACCCCTGTATTCACATGTGTGGACTTGTACTCTGTTCGGGTCGAGATGGAGCGCAAGACCCTGGATCCTTGCTCACTGTGGTCCAGGTTGCGATTTTGTGGATAATCATTACATGACTCATTGATGGATGGCTGCGCCCATACCTGAGTCTTCATGGATGGCTGCGACCATACCTTGTCATTATTATGGTCTCTTTAGCTGGGTGGCTGCGTCCATACCATAGACCAGTCTCGCATGTCTTTTGGATGGCTGCGCCCATGCCTAGACTGCATGTATGTGATTGTCAGAGATTTTTCGGTACTTCCTGGTGGTGTTCCAGTTCGGCGTGTGTTGTAAAGCATTTCACCCCTCCCACTCTCTCGGTCTTCATGCTTTAGGGGGCATCTGTTACACAGTAATTTATCACTGCCTTCCTGTCAGTCGCCCTGCTGTGTCCAAGAAGTCACAATCACTAAGTGTTTGATCCCTGAACTGGCTTAAAACCCATTTTTCCAAAGTTTTGTGCATCAGCGCGTCTGTTCCTAAAATAACCGCGATGACCAGCGCCCCACAGTGTATTTCGTGCGCTGCCATCGCGGAAGAACATCACTTTTCCGCGATGACGCACAGCGCGGCTTTCGCGTGTCCTTCCGCGCTGACATGACTTGTTCAGTTATTGTTATGTGCTGACAGCGCAGCAGTCTCCATATAATCCGCGCTGATCCAGTTTGGGCGAATTTGTTCAAACAACCAGCCTTCCAGATCTCTCCAGGCTTGGTTGTTAGCTTTGTGAATATCGACTCCCTTTTGTGGCATGTCTGTTCGACCCTTTGCAACTACTCCCCTTGAAGATAAGCTCATCCTTCCACCTTTTTAGGAGACTCATTCTCCTATATAAACTTCCACCATTACCATGAGCAGCTGGTTAGAAACTAGCTAGACTTAGCTTGGATTGTACAGAGCTTGTAGTGCTCAGATTGCTGCTATAGGTGTGGTGTGTTAGGAGTGGAAGTGATTGATTGCTTTGGGAAGTTTGTTTGTGACATTTGTGTGAGAGAGAGAGAGTTGTTTGTCTTGGGAGAACCATCCTCAAAGGTGAATGCTTGAGATACATGCTGACTGATCCCTCCTGAGGAGTTTACCGACGTCAGAACATTTGGTTGTACTCTTCTCTATTCTGATTAATAATAGATGACTGCTATTATTGTTCCATTCTCGTTTGTTTATGCAATGGATAAATGTGAATTATGTCTTTTCTGACTGGCATATAGTTACTTTTACTAGATTTTACGCTTGCGTTTGCCTTCTCTTCGTGTGTGCAGGTGTCCGTTCGCGGGGATCGCGGAGGACTGTGACCAGCTGAAGCGAAGGAGCGAAGGAAACATCTCTTCGTCACACGACAGCGCAGGAATCCAAGTAGGTGCTCTTTACTTCTTGTTTAATTGTAACTAGGAACATGCGTGGCAGCATTGTGTGATTGTTGCTAGACCCCTATTGGGCTAGTAGGGATCGCCTCTATCCGTAGAGGGGATTTACCTTCTCAACACTTGTTAGGACAGCAAGGGACTTCTAGTTCTCAGGCTGTGTTAACAAACCCTTTTCCCCAAGGGCAGCAACTTCTTGCTGGCGCGAGTTCAAATCCTGGTACCTCCGCAGGGGGCAACTAGGAAGGGGAAAAATCATCGAATGTTTTCATGATGGGTTCTAACGTCCATGTGACTACTCGGTCACGTGATTATGGTGAAGCCGAAACTTCCAAGGACAAGACTATTCCCGGAAATACCGACCTTCATATTGAGCGACCCCCTGTTGAGACTATACCACGGATACCGAAAGGTTCCGCTAAACGCGCGACTATTAATCCTAATGCCAGGGCCGCCCAGAATTACTCCATTGTGGAGGATCTGGCTCAGAGTCCATGCGCCATGTCTGCTTTAGAGGTTCTCCAGTCGTGTCCGGCTCAGCGAAGTGCTTTACTTTCCGCGATTGGAGCAGTCGATCCAACTAACTCTTTAGTGCTCACTTTTGACATGTTAAATGTCAAAAAGCGACTCCCTCATCATATGGCTTTCCAAATAAAGTCTACATACCGGAAAATCAACATTTTTCGTACCGTTATAGATGAAGGATCTTCCACGTGCATCATGTCGATCTCATGTTGGAAGGCTATTGGATCACCTCCGGCTGTTCCTTCACCCACCGTCTTGACTGCATTTGATGGTCATTCTCATAATCCACATGGGATTATCCCGGCCTTTCCTATATGTGTTGGGGGGAAGGTCGTCAATATTGAAGTCGAAGTCATAGATGCTAACCTAGACTATAATCTTCGATAAGGAAGGAACTGGGTATATGAAATGGACGTCGTTGTTTCGACTCTGTTTCATGTCATTTGCTTTCCTCATGAGGGGAAAATCGTTAAGGTTGATCAAATGGATTATTGTCCAGTCGATCCTCAATCAAGCTCTGACTCTACTGTTCCTTTAGTGGATAACTCTCGCCCGCCTACTGAGAATTAAGGAGTGGGAATGTATTCCTCATTGATGGGTACCTTTGATCTTCCCTCTCCTTTCGCTAAAATCAATGCCATTTCATCATCTAAGGAGTCTCCTCGAGAAGAGTTCTTTCGAACTCATTATTTTTCAGACCCTTGGACCTTGCCTTCACCTACGACCACATTAGTTGAAGGACAAGTGAATGGAATGGCATTCCCTATATCTGCAGCTGAGCTTAGATATCAGTCTATCATAGACTCTGCAGACAACCACTTTGCTCCTCTTTCCGAAGAGGAGTTAGATGGTGATGTGGCCCCGGCTTGGAGCCTTGATTCTACCTCTGCTTTGGACTGCTTAGATTCAGTTTTACCTTCTGAAGAAGCAATCCTCGAAGTAATGATGGGTATAGATCGACCTTGGGAAGACTTACACCATCGTTCATACTTTCTTCCTCCATTGCAGGAAGTAGAATCTAGATTCTCCGAGCTCTTCACTAGTGATGTTTGTACGGTGTCAAACCCTTTGGCTCCAGCACATGTTCATGCTGAAGGTAATATGTCGGTGATTTCAAAAACGATACCTATAAACATCTCTAGAGACCCTAACGTGATCGAGAATCTCTTCATCGGAATTGAATGTTCCCCTGAAGAAATTCAAATTTACACTGACCTATTTAAGGAATTTCGAGATGTATTTGCTTGGTCTTATGAGGAAATGCCTGGCATTGATCCTTCTATAGTTCAACATGAGATCAAGACGTATGAGAACGCCAAACCGGTTCGTCAAAGGCTTCGGCTGGTTAACCCTAGGAAAGCAGCGACTATCAAAGCTGAAGTTGAGAAGCTGCTAAAGGCGAGTATCATATACCTTGTTCCTCTTACTGATTGGGTTTCTAATCCAGTCCCTTTGGATAAAAAGCAAGGAACAATCCGAGTATGCATCAATTTTAGGGACTTAAACAAGGCTTGTCCGAAAGATAATTACCCCATGCCATTGATTGATCAGATTATTGATGAGTGTGCGGGTAATGAGATTTTTTCCTTCATGGATGGTTTTTCGGGTTATAATCAAATTTCTATCTGTCCTAAAGATCAACATAAGACAACCTTTATATGTCCATGGGGTACCTTTGCATATAGAAAGATGCCTTTTGGTCTTAAAAATGCTAGAGCCACTTTTCAGCGGGCCATGTCATATGCTTTCCACAACATCAAACATGTCATCGAGGCATACTTGGATGATCTCGCTGCTTGTTCTCAAAAGAGAACTGATCACCCTAGTCATCTTCGATTGGTTTTCGAGCGATGTCGTTTTTATAAAATCCGGTTGAATCCCAACAAGTGCGTTTTCGCGGTTACGTCCGGTCGGTTGTTAGGGTTCATCGTGTCCAATGAAGGGATTCAGGTTGATCCCTTCAAGGTTGAGGCAATAGTTCAGTTGCCTCCCCCGTCCTCGATTCGACAACTTCAAAGTCTTCAAGGGAAGGCTAATTTCTTAAGACGGTTTATAGCAAACTATGCCGAGATCACTAAAGGGTTCATGCGTTTGCTACGGAAAGGAGTTCCATTTGTATGGGATGACTTTGCGCAGCGATCATTTGATGCTTTGAAAAAGGCATTAGTCTCTGCCCCGCTTTTGAGTCCACCGGATTATGGTAGAGACTTCCTTTTATATCTCGCTGCAGCAGAATCAACCATTGGTATGGTTCTCGTTCAGGAGGACGATGCTCTCACCGAGCATGTGATTTATTATTTGAGTCGAGGCTTAATAGGTCCTGAACTTCGTTATTCTTCGGTTGAGAAGTTGGCCTTGGCAGCTGTCCATGTTGTCCAGCGGCTTCGTCATTATATCCTGCTACGCAAAACTTTTGTCTTAGCGGCAGTCAATCCATTTCAATTTTTCCTTAGTAGGCGAGTGATTGGGGGCAAATATAATCGATGGATAATCATTTTGCAAGAATTTGATCTCGATTTCTTGTCTGCAAAGTCTAAGAAATCCATGGTTTTCGTGGAGCTAATTTCTGAGCTACCTTGTGGAGAGGATACTATTTATGAGGAAAGTTTTCCCGACGAACATTTATTCCTCATCTCTTCACTCAACCCTTGGTATGGAGATATCATTGTCTATCTCCAGACTTCGAAGTTTTCCTCTACTTTCTCCAAGGATGAACGTCGAAAATTACGTCACCTGGCTAAAAACTATGTTATCATTGGTGACACATTATACCATTGAGGGGTTGATTCAATCCTTCGACGGTGTTTAACCTTAGAGGAAGCAGAGTTAGTGCTCAATGACTGCCACAGTGGAGCTTGTGGTGGTCATCTATCAGGGCTTGCTACAGCCCAGCACATCTTACGTGCTGACTATTTTTGGCCTTCACTCTTTAAAGACTGTGTGGAAGCGGTCAAACGCTGTCACCCTTGTCAAATTTTTACTTGGAAGATGCGCACGCATCCAACTCCTCTTTTTCCCGTTGTCACCGTCGGTCCCTTTACTAAGTGGGGTATTGATTTTACGACTTGTAATCCGCCTTCAACGGCGAAACACAGGTACATTATCATGGCTGTAGACTACTTTACGAAGTGGGTTGAGGCCATGCCTACTTATAAGAATGATAGTGACACGGCAGCATTGTTTCTTTTCAATCAGGTTATCTCAAGATTCGGTATCCTGAGAGAGATTTTCACTGATCATGGCAGTCATTTCCAGAATCTAAATTGGCTCTCAAATTAGGTTTCCGGCAGGAGAATTCGTATCTTTATTATCTTCAGGCCAATGGACAGGTCGAGGCAGTCAATAAAACTCTTAAGACGATCCTCCAATGGAAAATCAACAAAAATCGATCCAATTGGCACATTATGTTGTATTCGGCGCTTTGGGCATACCGAACCTCCGTGAAAACAGCTACTGGTTTTACACCTTTTCAGTTGGTTTATGGGATGGAATCTATATTTCCCGTTGAATGTGAAATTCCATCTCTTAAATTAGCTGTTGAGCTCCTTCTAGAGACTTCGAGTCTCGAAGAGCACCTACTTCACTTGGAACATCTCGATGAACAACGTCGAGATGCTGCCACGGTGAATGAGGCTCATAAGAAAAGGGTTAAAACGCAGTATGATAAATCTGTCCGTCCTCGAGTCTTTTCTGAAGGTGACCTTGTCCTAGTCTATGACCAAGATAAAGACACCTTGGGGGCAGGCAAGTTTAAGCCTATGTGGTACGGTCCTTTCATTATTAAACGAGTTTTAGAAAAAGGATCGTATGAGTTAATCGATTTTGAGGGAAATAAGCCGGCGGAGCCCCGAAACGGGCTCTACCTAAAGAAGTACTTTTCTTAGTCTTGGCCAAGCAATGGCTTCTTTGTACTTTATGTATATTTGTACATATATCATCGAGAGTTATTTGATATCAGCACTTTTGGGTCTGCTGTGGCAGGTGTTGATGGATGACTTGGTCTATTTTGGGTTCGCCAATGGTGCTAGTCAGCACACTTGGAACCTCGCTTCCGCAGCTTGGGTACTCTATTATCCAACTGGTCAATTGATGGTATCAAGAGGCGTATGCATCGGTCCTACTTCAAACAGTATGGCTGAGTATAATGCCGTTATTAATTTATTATCCGAGGCAATCTCTCATGGGATCGACTCGTTGGTAGTGTATCTTGAGTCTCAATTGATAGTGTCTCAATTAAATAAGATTTACCGAGTAAGGGATCCATGTTTATATCGCCGGTATTTAAGGGTGAGGTTGTTGCAAAGATCATTTACTTATATTAATTATTTGCACATTCCAAGATCTCATAATTGGTTAGCTGATTCTATCGCTAATCAGGCATTAGACTGGCACATCAATCATTCATCACAATAAAATCAAGCATCAAAAGGTCGAATTGTATATATATATATATATATATATATATATATATATATATATATATATATATATATATCATAAACCGTCTCGAGTGTACATATGTGTGTCCAAAAATATACAAAATTGGGACTCAAATGCCCATAATCATGTCCGGCATATCTAATGCCTCGGCTTAGGATGAGCGGCCAAGTAGGTAACTATCGCATTGGCCACACGCCGAAAAGTGCGAACCCAGTCATGTGGCATGCCAACCACATGACACTGCATATCCTCAGGAAGGTCCTCTATGGCGGCCATCGGTACTCGGCAGCTCAGTCTCGCCAAGTGTCACTGGACGTTGTTTAGAGTCCGTTCTGTATCAGCAGCCACCTCTTCGGCTCCTCGGCCGCGCCGTCCATGCCGCGGGAACCCATATGGTCATACCGGCCCAATGTCTGGAACATGATCATCATATCAGTCATTTGAATCTCATCAAAAATATTTTTCAAAATTCATCATTACATTTGAAAAATCCAAAAAATTCATAAAATTAAAAAATTCTTACCAATCTCGCCCCATGCTACGTTTGGTGGTAACGCTAGATCAGGATCTCCGCGGAAATCCAGCCCAGCATAGGGGTAGTCATCCATGGCGATGATCTGCTGATCCCACTAGGTGAAGAAGTCATCGTCGAAGGCAGTCCTTGGGACCTCCCCACCCCCCAGACGTTTCATCAGATCAACCCACCGGCCCATGCGTGGATTGCGTGGGGTGCCGATGGAAACTGCTACCCTGGGGCGGAGTGCGGGAACCTTCTCAAAAAAGAAAGTACACAGGTTAGTCCCATATCCAAAGTTTTTGGTCTGTCCCCTCCTGATAGAAGTGAGCTGGCTCTTCATGTTGGCCAGAAGAGGAGTACACCAGTCGAACACAGTAGCGAGACAGTCAACTGCCACGCTCAGGGTCAGCCATGATGCCTAATGCAGAGAGGACGATCCATTCACTCGAGCTATGGTGAACAGGATTATCCTCAGCGATAAACTCGCCACATGTGTGATGGAAATCTGGCTCCCAACCTTCTTGGGATGTCCCGTGCAATATATCTGTACATATTCCTCTATCATGAGACTACTTTGTGTCTTGCCCCGGGAATGTACTACCTCTCCCCTTCGGGAAAGGCCCGTGATGAAATAGATATCCTCCACTTCTACCCTGAGTGGCATCTGATCGATCATAAAGGCTTCCTCCTTGACGTCCCAATAATCAATGAGCATCTCAAGCAGACGTGTGTTTGCTTTCATATTCGGCAGTTTGAAAATTTTAAGCAAACCGCATCCCCGTAGGGCATCTAAAGCTTCTAGACTGTTCATAACTTCATTATCCACCGTTGCGTGCTCTCTTTCACGCCACGTGACAGGCATTCTGAGAAAAAAATGATTTGTAACCGTTAGTTTTTGTTTAAAAATTGTTCGCGGCGTATACGCGGGTCCCTGTGCACACAGTCGCGTATAGGGCCCGCGTGTACGCGGGTTTCATATTACCAACCCGCGTATACGCCGCGGAGAAATTTTGGGCAAAAAATTCAACGGTGAAACATTAATCAAAAATCTTAAAACCAGTCACAATCAATTGCAAGCTAAGTATAAGAGTTACCTGGAGGTTTTTGACGAATTTGAACGGTTGAATCTGGCTATGGTAAAATCCTTTGCTCTCAAACTCAAATGGTAAAAATGGTGAGTCCAAAATCTCTTTTATAAGTTTTGAAAATGCAAAATTTTTTCAAAATTTTATTTTGTTTGGCCTCATGTGACTTTTAACTTGGGAGCTTGGAATGTCGAGATTGGTTTGTTTTTTAGGACATTTTGGACATTTTTCAGTTTCGAGATGGTTCCATGACTGTTGACCCGTCATGGCAGGTATCGTTTTCTCACTGGCATATAGGTTAGGGACACCATTTTTTTCGTTGCATTATGCATACTAGCCTCCATTTGCTGATACATCTGCCATAGGGTTGACCCCATCGTGTTATGGTTCGTAATCCATCTTCACTCACCGATTCTTTAAATCATGACACAATGGTAGAGCCATCCTTTACATGGGCATCGTAGTTAGCACCTCACTGACATTTGTTGCCCATGCTGCTCTGATTTGAGTAGGCTCGGGAGTCCTCTATAGTCCCGCCATGACTTATGCGTTGAAGACTCATTCCTATTTGCTTCTTCGCTTCGTTCTGGCCTTATACCCTAGAGGCTCCTTTGTGTTGAGTTGTACTACTGCATTGCATGTTGACCACTTGCACCTTTTGGCCTAGAGCTGGCTTCACTTGGACTCGTGTTTAAGCCAACTTTTGACCATGACGACTGCAAAATCAACCTCGCATACCTTTGACTTCTGCAACTTGACACACCTTGACCCGTGGAAGGAACACACCTTTGAGTGTCACTGACCAGTTTTCACCTCCCTGCATTGAGCATAGGAACATTCCATTCCCAGGAACTAGATCATCTGTTTCACCGACACTCGTTCTTTCCACTATACCATAGCATTCTTTTATTATTTTTCAAGCTTAACAAAAAAAGACAAAAAAATTAAATATTCCAAAAAAGAGCGGGAACGGGACATTATGTCCATTTATTGTTGGCCGCTAGAGTCAGTTGTGTCGCCCTTGAACAAAGCACTCAAAACAAAAGTCTCCTCCGTTTGGGCAGGATTTAGTTTGACTTAGGTACGCCTTAACCTTGTTATTGAGTCAGTTCTCCCCCGATTGGTTATCTCTTCCAATCATATGGAGGGTTCGTTCGTGCCTCCTGCATGACAAACTTATACAGAGTCATCGTATGCTGCCACATAGTCACATTGAGTCGTGCTTTTGTTCAAGGGAAGTTAGCCTGAGTCGGCCTTTCTGCGGTGTCTCTTGACTCATTTTTCAGTCGGCCATCCCTGGTTTTCAGTATCATGTCTATCATCACATCAGCTATATTGGTCCTTTACTCGTGCCGGTTTGAGAAGGTCCCCATTGACTTCTTGCTGGCGGGTCTTTTCCTTATCGACAACGACACCTTACTCTGAGGACAGGCCTAGAGCTGCACCCTGGCCCTATTTTCATTATTGATAGGTCACCTTGTGCTCAGCATCGATCAATATCATGGGGCTTTGACTGAGTGTTTTCCCTTGTGTTCGACATCAGCTTACATTATCACACATTGGGATTCGTGCAGTACCTTGGTTTCCATTTGACCCTATTGGTGGATACCTCGCCTCTGTGTCAACTTTCATTATTGGTTGGTTCAGAGGGTTTCTGTCGTGCGCTAGCCACATCTTGTGTACGCCGGAAACGTACTTCGGTTCGGTTACTACATCTCTTTCGTCTTATTCCTTCCACATTATTGGCCTACGGGTTACACTCGCGCTAGATTGATGAAGGATTCCTTAATGCCTTCCTTCTAGCGGATCTTTCCCTATCAACTCTGACTCATTGCTCTGGGGCAAAGATCTAGAGTCCATTTGGCAGTACCTTGGGGTTTACAGTCATTAGTGGTAGATCCTTCGCTATCGACAGTGAGAAACCATCATTGTCTCCTGATCGATAGATTCTTACAGGTGTTCGACTCCAGCTCATCTATTCACACTTGTTAGATTGTACTAGGTACCTTGACGCTCATTATCATTATCGGTGAGTAGTCTCGCGTTTGTTAATGGTATACATCAATGACCGGTAATCAAACGATTTCTCACATGGTCGACTTCAGATCATTTATTCCCATGGTGTAGAAATGTACCCCAGTGGTCGGTGAAGACCTCAGGTTGTATCAGCATTCATTGGTTCACTTGACAGTTGCTTCTGTTGCTGCTAGTTGATACCAATCCACCTTATATGTTGCAGTCAGTCATGGAGACATTCTATATGCTGGCACCTGAGTTTGCAGTGTAGTACCATCCTATTCCATCATGTTCAGTTGGTACCTTTTGGGATTAGTCTTTGATATCAGTGATCCGTTGCATATTTCAGCATCATTGATAGTCTTATATGTGATATTTAGACATGTACTTGTTCATCATGATCAGATGATCCATTATGTATTTTCCAGTCATTTATACTTGTATACTTAGTGGATCCGCTTGTACTTGATATGCGGACATGCTTTACTTTTTCTGAGCATGGGTATGCCCGCCTCAGACAGTGTTTCTTTCTGATCTCCTTTGGTGGCTTGGCAGGCTGAATTCTGGTGAAGTCCTCCTCGGTTTTTGACAGATTTCCTTTCCATGTACTTGCATAATACATTTCGGCCATCATGTACCCCTTCTGACCTCATATATTAGGGGGCATTTGTTATAGCTCCAAATCTCACTCTTATGGTTTGTGATGTTGCACTCATGGCCTAGGGCAACCCCTCCTTCCAGACCTGGTCCTAAAATTTAAAAAACAGTGTTTTATCCCTTATACGTGACATTGCCCTGAGTTAAACGCGTGTATACACGGGTCTGTGTATACCCAACCCATGTATATGTATTAAAACACTTAAAAAAATATAAAACTCCTTATTTTCGGGTGGAGATCGCGGGTTTTACCTGCTGATCACCTGTTAGTGCCCGTGGCCCAACTGTTCCCAACCAACTCCCAACTAAAAAAATACTTTGGGAGAGGTATAAAAAGACCTCAAAGGGAAGGCCTAAGGGAGGAGAGAAGAGAGAGAAAGGTTATTATGCTGAGATTTTTGCCCTGACCAGGTCTGAAGTCCCTTGTGCCTTTTGCACTTCCCCCATTTGTACAGGAAACCCTTGTTTCCTTGTGTGTTGATGTTCATCCACCATTTATGATATCATGGAGTGAGTCATGGAAGGAGTTTGTTAAAGGCTTGAGGCTGGAACGGATCCGGAAGGAAGCTTTGCTTGGAGCCTGCTGAAGGTGACTCAGGTGAAATTATTCCTTTTTATGTACTTTATTTGTCTATAATAAAATAAACACATGTCTTGGTTCCCGATATAAATCTTCTTTATGTTTATGATATTCATGTTTAGAATTCATAAGTAAATGGTTGTTTGGATTTCATAACTAACTACCTTTATTTGTAACATGAAGATGGTTTCTTTATAAGGTTTTTTCCATATACTATTGTGTTCTTTGGAATTGGTTGTTTTGCAGGACAAAAGAGAAGAAGGGAACTCCAAGAAGGGTTTGGACCCTAAGGGCCTTCTCAAACATAGGACCTAAGGTACGTCCCCTTTATAATATAATTTGATTATAATAGCATAATGGCTGTGTGAATGTGTGTTTCTTTGAATATATAACTTTCAGTCTGCTAGGGTTTCAACCCAAAAAGCCCTAGGGGAACATTTCCCTCCAACACTTTTGCTAGGGAGCTCCAAATGGTAAAACGTTTATATTTTTGGATTTTTTTATGAAAAATCATGACTACTGGTGCATGGCCAAGAATTTTGGGCAAGTTTTGAGTTCTCGGGAGGTCAAAAACACTCAAAAAATGACCTCTCTGCCCATATTTTGACACACAGGAAACAGTCTTGGGAGATTGAAGTTTTGGAGGGTCAAATGGGCAACAAATTTAGAAATTCCACTTGGGTTGGAAATTAGACAGGTAGGGCTTTCCAAAAAGCACACTTGGGCTCAATTTGGACTTCAGGAAGTGCCTCAAACTCAGCCTCAAAGTGGCGCGACGCACAGAGAAATTGGCGCGGCGCACAGAGGATTTTTGCTCAATTTTTCACCTTCCAGCTCAGAAATTCGGCCAGTTTGACTAGTTTTGCTTTGTGATGTAATTTTTGATCTATCAAGATGTAATTGGATAAACATGATGTAATTTTGGCAATTATTTACTTGTTCTAGAGGATTCATTCACCAAAAAGTGAAAATTTAATGAATGAATCAATTTCCTACCTTATAGAGGCAAGTTGTTTTGACTGCCTAGATTTTAGTGCTTTGTTTAGAATTGGTTGAAACAACTCCTAGAATGATGAGCTCAACCCCTAGAGGCAAGGGAATGGGTTGGGCTAGTCTATATCATGTAATTTCTAAGTCATTTTCAGGGTTGGACACTTGGGATTGCTTTGGCATATCATTGTACATTCTATCTCTGCATTTTTGGCTAAGGAAAGACCAGGGTTTTGCAGCACTGTTTGGGATCCATGTGTCTTTATGTTTTGATGGTGTGCTTCTCTAAGTAATTGTAAGTTTATTAGTGTTATTTGTATCATTTTCCTCTCTTTTCTTCTAAATTTGAACAAATGAGTGATTAAGGTGGAATCCATTAACTGTTATGCTCTGCCTTTGAATTTGTTTAAATTTCCATGTTTTCATCTGTTTAAGGAGAATTCTTGAGACTTTCTTGCTCTCCTTAGCTCCTCACCAGTCCGATCTATCCATTCACTCAAATTTAAAGCATCAAAATGATTGCCTTCCTTTCCCAAGTCAGAACTCTGTAGAAACTGTGCCTCATCCCCGAGCCCAATTTGTTTTTCCCTGTTTCCAGCACAAAACCCCCAAAAAAAACTCACAACAAACCCTTGTACTTCATACCTAGCCTAAAATTAGCTTTTATTTCAGTCATCTCGTGGCCCATCGCTTATCTTTTGCCGAGATCGACCCGGAGAGAGCCCTCTCCTGTCCTCGTATGGCTAGCTACGAGGCTGAGCGTGGTTTGATGTAGACCTAGAACCATGTCTTTTCAACCTGAGGCAAATCTAGGCTCTAACATAGTGGCGACTCCACTGGGGAAGAAAATGGTTTTCTTGTTGATGTCATTGGTTTTCTAAGCTACAGACGAAGCCTGAAGTCATGCCAGGTAGCCTTCGAAATTCTTTTTTCTTTGCATTAGCGCAAGTAGATAAACGCTGCTTCAGTCAATCTCCGGTCTAGCTTGAAAACATGACATTTAACTTGTTAATCGCCCCAGTACACTATCAAGTGCAGATCTGATTGTTGATGGTGGACAACGATCAGACATAAGAAGGCTGAAATCATTCACATGGCGACTCCATTCACTGAAAAATCCAGAAATCAGTCCTTCATGGTGACTCCACTGCAGGAAGATCAATAGTTTTAAGATTTCAAAGATGGAACGGGTTGCAAAAAGATACGCTCCCATGAGCCGAGAGCACATCCCAGGTTTTCCAAATAAAATGCCCAAGGTAGATTGGTCAAAGAATTTGCCTATGTTCAGAAATGTGGAAGGTAATGACACTGCTCTTCATTTGGTGAAATTTCACATTCATGTGCATAAATTAAAGATCAATTTTCCTGAAGACTGTTTGATGAAAATGTTTATGGCTACTCTGGAAGATGAAGCTCGATCTTGGTATGAAAGTTTGCCACCTGCATCTATTTATTGTTTAAAAGATTTTCATGCAATATTCTTTCAAAGGTATAAACAATCATATCGATCCTTGGCTTTAGTTCAGGACTGTTGTAGCCATGTTCATATTTTTATTGAAAATCTTGAGAAAGTTTTCATGGATGATGAGATCATGGAAGCCCTGTATGAAAATCCATTCCAGCAGAATAAAGAGAGTGATACTTATCAATATGATCAGGAAAATTTACAGCAGGATCAAGGTCTTAGTACGGTGGAAGATGAAGGAATTTTTCATTTTGACAGTCAACAGGAATTACATGAAATGGATCAGCAGTATGAGGAAAATTTGTTCACTCCTCCACTTGAAATTAATGAAGACAATCACTGTTTGAGCAAGAGAAAACAAAAAGTATTATCTCCTCTGTCTGAAGACGAGATAGATCAACTCTTGAACGATCATGTTCCAGCTCAAGTTAACGCAAATCTGCAGTGTGCAGATGGTCAAGAAGGTGATGGTGGAACTTCTTCCTTTTTCTGAAAAGGATCACAGTCTTGTAAGCAGCTTTATAGATCAACAGGTTGAAGATGTCCATATGGCTGAAAGTGATGAAAGAAAAAGTGTCGTTTCAGATCTGCCATAGAAGATGTCAGCATGTATGAAAGTCAAGTTTCCATTTCAGAATGTGATGAAGTTAAGTCACCCATTTTAGATTTAGATTCAGATTGTGAAGACCAGGAATACCTTGTACTGAATCCCATGAAGGAGAACCCTGTTGTTGAAATCACCTGGAATGAAGAAGACAAAGTTACAGATCCAAATGTTCTCATGTCATTAGCACAAAGCCTTCATAAAGAGTTCATCCAGTCAGTTCATAAACAACAAGATGAGATCTGCGATCAAGTAAGTGAAAAGGTTTCTCTGGATGAATTTATGGTAGATGATAGAAATGTTAGTGTTGGGTTTCACGAAACATCTGATTGATAATGTAATGAGAATCTGGCTGTCATAGCATATGAAGATGACCTACCATATATCCAGAATTCAGAAGATCAGACCATTCAGGATTCCCTTTCAGATTCTTCTTCATATGTCTCATGTTCTGAAATGTTTTTTGAAGAGGAAATCTGCTCATCTACTTGTTCAGAACTTTTTGAGGAGAAAGAACATACTCATACTGAAGTACATTATGAAGGAAGATCAAAATCAAAGGAGAAAGACACTTTGCTTCTTCAGCAGGAGGTAAATCTTCATATTTTTCAAGATCCTCTGGAAAATCTGTTGCAGTCAGCAGTGAAGGTGATTATTGCAGTGTTCAGTGATGAAGGAGATCATGGTCAATTATGTTTTTGGATGCCCAGTTACAAGTGTCTACTCTTGACCAGAAGATCTGATCTGGAGAATCAGTCAAGAAGCTATCATCTTGATTGGTTACATTGGCATTTTGATATAGTTTGATGATATATTCTCTTGTAAGAAACACAGGTGGTCAAGTACTGCCACCAAGCTTTAAGTTTTAAGTTCAGGTCTTAGTATTTTGAGTTAGTTTGTTAGAGTCAAGTTTTTTTAGTCATTTCAGTATTGCATCGAGTTAGTTTGAGTCAGGTTTCAGTCAATAAATGAGTCAAAGTCTTGTGTTGTTTGTCGAGATAATAACTCCATAGCCCAATGGACAAAGGCACTGTCTAGCTCTTCCAGAGGTCTACTGTTCTTGGCACCTCTAAGGAGCTACTATCCCCATTGGAGCCAATGTTAGTTTCAGTCTTTCCAGCCTTCCTCCAGTGATCAAACATGCTCTTACAAAGTCATTTTAAGGTGTCAAGGTCAAATTTTATCATTTCAGTGAGTCTTCAAGCAAAATTTGGTCACTAGGCATTAGGTCTAGGGTTTGCTTTTACTCCTGTCAAAGTTGTCCAAATTTCGGTCCATGTCATCATTCAGCTGGGTGTACCATCATTCAAAGGGTTTTCATCATCACGTCAGGATCTAATGGGTCATTTTACACCTTGTTCATGCTTCAGTTGCGCCTAGGCAAGGTTCATTTCCCTCTCCTAGGGTTTTGAAGGCAATTTCTCTTGGATGGTCAAATCATTAGAAAAAATTGTATCCGGATGTTCATACACCTTCCCCTATCCTTAATGTACCTTATTAAACACTTCCCATCACTGAGATCCCCCAAATTTCTCATTTTCCCACAAACCCTAGTTTCTTGCTACAACTTGACAATTTTCAAGGCTAGACCTGTGTTTTGCCCTTTTGCACCCCTTACCCTCACTCAATTTTTGAGATTACACTTTCCCATACTTCCTAACATCCCTCCCTACTTCCCAAAATTTCCTCAAGAATTTAGAAGCTCCCTATCCCCTTCATTTCGCTTCATTTCGACAAATCCCCTGTTCCACACATCGGGATAGGTTTCACTCAAATGATGTTTCTGAGCAAGGAAAGATGAATTTCGAAAAAATGAGAGAGATTTTTGTCCAAAACAGGCCAAGGAAGAAAAACCTCCTTCAATTTTTACACAGGTGTCATGGTTTTATAGAAATGTCAAAAATACAATTGCCTCGGGAGAATTGATGCACCTCTGAAGTGACCTTGGGAAAATCAAGTTTTCTCCTAGCTTGGTTGGCCAAATGACTTTCTTGATGAGTCAAATGATAACTATACACAAAGATATTACCAATGAGATATCATGAGCTAAATTTGGAGTTGAGTAAGGCATTCAAAAGTTGACTGCAACAGAAATCTGCCTTGAGGCAGCCTCATTTGGCACATTTTGACCAGTCTTGGGAGATTTGATTTTTGACACGGAAAATGAACTCCAAATTGAAAACTTCCAATTGGGTTGGAAAGTAGACTTAAATACCTTTCGAACGAGATATCCTATGCCCAATTTGGACACCGGGAAGGCGTCCAAAAGTCTCCTGCAAAAAGCGCTATGCACAAGCTCTATGCGCCGCGCCTCAAGCCCAATGCGCCGCGCCTTCCCTGTGCGCCGCGCCACCTGGCGCGCGCTTTTTCTAGGGAGCTCCAAATGGAAAAAAGTTTATATTTTTGGATTTTTTATGAAAAATCATGACTACTGGTGCATGACCAAGAAGTTTGGGCAAGTTTTGAGTTCTCAGGAGGTCAAAAACACTGAAAAAATGACCTCTCTGCCCCTACTTTGACACACAGGAAGTAATCTTGGGAGATTGAAGTTTTGGAGGGGAAAATGGGCACCAAATTTATAAATTCCACTTGTTTTGGAAAGTAGACAGGTAGAGCTTTCCAACAAGCACACTTGGGCTCAATTTGGACTTCAGGAAGTGCCTCAAACTCAGACTCAAAGTGGCACGATGCACAGAGAAATTGGCGCTGCGCACATAGGATTTTTGCTCAATTTTTCACCTTCCAGCTCAGAAATTCGGCCAGTTTGACTAGTTTAGCTTTGCGATGTAATTTTTTATCTATCTTGATGTAATTGGATAAACATGATGTAATTTTGGCACTTATTTACTTGTTCTAGAGGATTCATTCACCAAAAAGTGAAAATTTAATGAATGAATCAGTTTCCTTCCTTATAGAGGCAAGTTGTTTTGACTGCCTAGATTTTAGTGCTTTGTTTAGAATTGGTTGAAACAGCTCCTAGAATGATGAGCTCAACCCCTAGAGGCAAGGGAATGGGTTGGGCTAGTCTATATCATGTAATTTCTAAGTCATTTTCAGGGTTGGACACTTGGGATTGCTTTGGCATATCATTGTACATTCTATCTCTGCATTTTTGGCTAAGGAAAGACCAGGGTTTTGCAGCACTGTTTGGGATCCATGTGGCTTTATGTTTTGATGGTGTGCTTCTCTAAGTAATTGTAAGTTCATTAGTGTTATGTGTATCATTTTCCTCTCTTTTCTTCTGAATTTGAACAAATGAGTGATTAAGGTGGAATCCATTAAGTGTTATGCTCTTCCTTTGAATTTGTTTAAATTTCCATGTTTTCATCTGTTTAAGGAGAATTCTTGAGACTTTCTTTCTCTCCTTAGCTCCTCACCAGTCCAATCTATCCATTCACTCAAATTTAAAGCATCAAAACGATTGCCTTCCTTGCCCCAATCAGAACTCTGCAGAAACTATGCCTCATCCCCGAGCCCAATTTGCTTTTCCCTGTTTCCAACACAAAACCCCCAAAAAAAACTCACAACAAACCCTTGTACTTCATACCTAACCTAAAATTAGCTTTTATTTCAGTCATCTCGAGGCCCATTGCTTATCTTTTGCCGAGATCGACCCGGAGAGAGCCCTCTCCTGTCCTCGTAGGGCTAGCTACGAGGCTGAGCGTGGTTTGATGTGGACCTAGAACCTTGTCTTTTCAGCCTGAGGCAAATCTAGGCTCTAACAACTCCGATAAATTAGGAGCGGGTAAACTCGAACCATTATGGATGGACCCCTACATTGTTAAACGGGTATTGACAAAAGGAGCCTACGAGCTGGTCGATTATGATGGGATTCCACTGTCACAGCCCCGAAACTGCTGCTCTTTTATTTTTTAATCATGTAGTTTCTAGATTTAGTGTTCCACAGGCTATAGTCACAGATCATGGGTTGCATTTTCGCAATCACATGATGATTTAATTGACTGCCAAATTAGGATTTTCCCATGATAGTTCTACTCCATATTATCCGCAGGCTAATGGACAAGGTGAGGCAATCAACAAAGTCCTTAAGTGCATGTTGCAGAGAATGATTGGAGTCCACAAACGGAATTGGCATTTAATCATGTACTCAGCTCTGTGGGCATATAGGAGTGCGATGAGAAATGCGACCGGATTTACGCCTTTTCAGTTGGTGTATGGTCTAGAAGTTGTCTTTCCAATTCAATGCGAAATATTGTCCCTCAAACTTGCAATTGATCTACTTCCTGAAACTTCTAAAGAAGAGGCTTGTTTCTTGGAACTAATCCACCTGGATGAAACCCGTCATGATGCCACGTTGGCTAATGAAGCGCATAAGAAACGTGTCAAGGCGCAATTTGACAAAAATGTCAAGTCTCGTGTCTTCTTAAAAGGTGACCTGATCTTGCTTTACGATCAGGACTCCGACAAATTAGGAGCGGGTAAACTCGAACCATTATGGATGGGCCCCCACATTGTTAAACGTGTATTGACAAAAGGAGCCTACGAGCTGGTCGATTATGATGGGATTCCACTGTGACAACCCCGAAACAGGTTGTATCTTAAACATTACTATGCTTGATTAAGTGTAGTAAACTCATTATGCATATGCTTTTATTGCATTTTTTGTGTTTTCTTTTAGAGTTTTCATTTTGGTTAGGTAATCCACCTAGCATTTTGTTTCAAATGTCAAAATTTTTGGAAACATTTGTTGGGTACGTTGACGGTGCTAGTTGTAGTACGCAGAACCTGTCTTCTGCAGCCTGGGCCATTTTCACTCCAAGTGGCGAGTTAGTGAGTTTCAGGGGGATATGTATTGGCCGATCGATGAACAACATCACTGAGTATAGCGCGTTGATTGAACTTATCTCTGATGCCATTTCACATGGTGTACGCCAACTCGTTGTCAGGATAGATTCACAACTCGTCATTCTACAGCTTATTGGCATTTATTCCATTCGGAACCCAGTTATTTATCGCATGTTCCTAAGAGTCAGGATTCTGGAAAGAAATTTTGATTCCATTCAATATCAACACATTTCCAGAAACTTAAACACATTGACAGATTCATTAGCAAACTATGTGTTAGATAGACATTTGCAGCATTTGTAAAGAAAACATTTTATATCAACATTTGCATCAGGATTGCATAACTTAACCAAAATAAAACTCTGAAAATCAAAAATATATAGCTGTTTATAGTTTTTACAAAATGTTTTGTGTCCAAGACAAAATCGGTCATCTGACCAAGAAACTCAAAATGAATGTAGAAAATCATCCTAGACTAATGATGCTAGTGATAACATGTCACGGCCTGTGCGATCATGCG
The DNA here is from genome assembly GCA_031772625.1 of Pinus tabuliformis. Classification (NCBI taxonomy): domain Eukaryota; kingdom Viridiplantae; phylum Streptophyta; class Pinopsida; order Pinales; family Pinaceae; genus Pinus; species Pinus tabuliformis. Next base: position 1,154,498,077 of record CM062811.1, read on the forward strand.
CAGGAGCCTGGTCCATTGACTCGGCACACCAGTAGTGTGGCACAACCTCAAAGGTAACTCATCGGTCTTGACATCCTGAATACCGAGAGTGAGGCCCTCGATCTGATCCTGCAACACTGCCAGGGTCTCCAATATGTCCAGATCTCGAAGGACAGCCCTCCCTATAGCCTCTCCTGCTGGAGCGTCATCTGTTGCCCGTGGGCATGCCACTGGTCGCACTGGTCCAATATCTGCACACACATATGAGTTTGATTAGTCTTGATAACATTAAAAAACACAAAAACATTATAAAACTGATAAACAAAGATATGGTCGAATCATTTTACCTATAGCACTCCACTGCTCGCCAGCTGGTAATGCCAAATCCGGGTCACCTCGGAAATCCATCCCGACGTATGGATATTCCGCAAATACCATCTCCTGACGGTCGAACCACTTGAAAAAGGCATCAGAGAAGGAAATTTATGACTGACCGACATGTCTAGCCATAAGATCAACCCATCTCTGCATCCTGGTTCCCTCGGTGCTGGCAATCCCAGTGAAATGTTCTGAGGTTGGATCAATGGAATCCTCTCCAAAGCAAAAGCAATCAATATGGAACCGTAGCCAAAATTCTTGGTTCTTCCATTCTTTACTTTTGAAAGTTGTTCTTTTATGATAGGAAGTATCCCCTCACACTAGTTGAACACCTTTGGTTCCAGGAATTTCAGGGCATACTGCATGTAAGATCTATTTTCCAAATGTAAAGCCACACTACCAGCCAATCTAGAAAAGGTAAATAAAATGGTCCTCAAGGGCCGATTAGTGACATCCCGGATATTGATCTTGCCATCTCTGTTGGGCTAAGATCCATCTCTGCAGAACTGACAAATATAGTCTTTCACGGATTCACCTCCACGGGCGAATCTTGATAGTGAAAGAGGGGCACCACGCCTCAACAAACCTGTCAAAAAGTAAATGTCCTCGACTGTCAATGGAATAGATTTACCTCTGATATGTAATACCTGGTCAATCATATCCCAAGCATTGAGAAAATACTGCAACAAACTGATTTGTTGCCTCATGCTGGATATGCAGAAGAACTTCAACAAACCATAGTTTCGTAATGCAACAACTTTGCCCTGGTCATGTAAAGAAATCATGTCCTCCTCTTCATGTTCTCGTTTGCACCATGTGACGACCATCTTGATCCAAAAAATGTTTGAAATGAAGACAAAAGATGAGTTAGGATCCAAATTTGAGCAAAAGCAAGTAAAAATTTGATGAAAAATCACTATGTAAAGTTGCCTTTCTACGCCCATCACACCCTGCCTTTGAGCAAGGTGGGATGCATACTGACTGGCCTGTTGGCAGCTCAGTATGAATCACACCTTTCAATACAGGCTAGGTGTGATGATTGGGGAACGAGATCTTTGAACCCCAGTGGCCCAGAAAAGTGGAAAAATTAGCTCAGAATCAAGAAAAGATGGAATGAAAATGAAGAGCTCAGGGTTAGCTCCTACCTGGTCTTGACGGTGCAGAAAATAGTCCACCGGATCTCCTGAAATCAACTGGTGAAATTTGAGGGGGAAAACCACTCTAGAGCTCCAAAATCCCAAATTTGAAATGAAATGATGAAAATGAAAGGTAAAACTACTTTTTGTATTTACTATTCACGTACTTCAAGTAAAATGTTAGTTTTAGTTCATTTTTCCTACATATATGTGTATTTCTAATCAATTTGATGGAGTGATTGAGCAGGTTAAACAACCGTTGAAAGAAACTCATGTGCTAAACAGTGAATTGAACATCTTTGACCAACTTAACCGATCATATGTTGTTGCATGGTTCAAGCTCGTTAAAAAAAAACCTACCACCAAGCATAGTTCCCCCCACGGTTCAAGCTCGTTAAAAAATGAACCCACCTTCAAAAAATAACCTCTGTGATTGCCATGCTATCAGCCTTTTGAGCCTTGGTTGTGTACCTCCCATCACCTCCATTCTTTTGGCCGATCGTACGCTTCCACTTGGTTGTTTACCATTTTGAGGAACAATTGCGACGAGTGGTCTGTTAGACAACCTCTTCCCAGAAATCACCATTTTTGAGAAGTTCCAACTTACCCGGAACCAGTTGCTACCCTAAACACCACTCATTCCTCAAAAACGAGCCTTCTCTAAACCCTTTTCAGAATCGTTAAATATGAAAAGATTATCAAGCGCTTGTCTTCTTCGGCTCGTTAAAGTGATCGAAAAGTCATCCCTTTTGTATTATTTTAATCTTTTTTGGACTTAAGGGATTATCCTATGAAAAAGAACTGCTGGAGTTTCCTTTTCATCCCTTTTCAAACTCTCTAAACATGAAAAGGAACGAGTTATCCTTGTCATTAAACTTGTTAAAAAAATAGCGACAAACTCGTCCAGGCGAGACAGAGTTTCATTTTTGTCCCTTTCAAACCCTCTAAACATGAAAAGGACCGACTTATCTTTGTCATTAAATCATTAAAACAATAGCGAAAAACTTGTCCACCCAGACAAGAACGAGTTTCATTGTCGTTAGACTCGTTAAAACACGGCGACAGGTTTGCCGGAAGGGAAAATTATAGAACAAGCATATGTTATCCTCCTCAAGCTTGACAAAAATAAAGAGGTACTGGTCAGCAATGACTATGGAAAAGGGGAATAAAACTTTAAAACTCTATGGTAGCAGGTCGCTCTTGAACATGACTTTCACTCCATCACCATGATTGAGTCAGGTTGGGTTATTTTGTTCATCGGTCACTTCACCATTGGTCTTTCACACCATCCATTTTGGGGTTAACGCTACCAATCCATCTCAGTGTCGCTGATATGTTCAAGAGAAGTCTTTCAGTTGAGAATTCACCATCCAGTTAATGCCTCATCCACTGCAGTACCTTCAACCTCCATTTTTCATGACCGCCATTCTTAAACCTTCTGTCGTCAGATCATTTTCACCTCCAAAAAATCATTTGCTTCATTTTGTGTAGTAGATGTAGGATACATCAAGGCCCTCCTACGACAAGTCACTTCTTGTCGACATCAGCTCATTATCCAAGAAATTGACTTAGAAACAACCCTTTCAGTACTTTGAAGCTTGCATGGCAAGTTTCTCACTTCCAGCGATAGGTTGACATCAATGGCCTTCGACCGAAATATTTTGCGTGGTGTTCGACATCGGATCATATATTCACACCACATGAACTATATTGTAGTACCTTGAGGGTCATTATCATTACCAGTGATTCCTCTTGCATCTTTTAACATCTCACATTATTGGCTGGTAATCAGACGATATCTTTCCATGTTCGACTTCGGAACATCTTTTTACACAGATCGACTTATACAACGGGCGAAGATTGAACGAGTTTGAAGACCCAGGATCTAGTTTCATCCATCCAGGCTGCGATATATTCAGGGATATAAAGACATCAAATGTATGCAGAAGCTGCATAGATGGTCATCCAAGCCAGGGATGATGACTCTACATATGAAGAATCACCAGTCTGCAACTGCAGACGATTATCTGTTCTATGTACATGAAATGAATTTATAAAGTTGAGCATGGGAATGCCCACCTCTGCTAGATCATGAAAATTATATTATGATGATGTATTGTATTGTATCCTATATAGGTCACCTTCCAGTTTCGAAACCTCAGATCCTCATGATAAAGCATTTCACCCAACATCAAAGATTTATGACTTCATGCTTTAGGGGGCAACGTTTATAGACATATTTGGGCACTGCAACCACAATCTTATGTGTCTATAAACTAGGGCTCTTCTAACCCCTAAAAGTGTTGTTTCATACCCTAAAAGATCATGATCAACTTATTACATCATTCCCCAAAAGTTCCACCTAAAAAACCATCCATAATTGGCCTAAAATGGACCATACTGACTGCTCCACTGTCAGTGTGCGATGCATATTGACTTCTACACTAGCCAAGTGTGATGCATACTAATGAGGCCTTCTATAGGGTGTGATGAGCGAGGATGGACAAATGTCCGGGACAATTTGCTAAGTGGATGCTCATAGAATCTTCTAGAAACTTCCCCTCTGACACTTGCCTCTCTGAATTCACCCATGGATGAGTAAGAGATCTAAACTTCAGTTATCTCCCCTCTTGTGAAACCAAATGTAACAAGTGGAATGACACTAATCAAACCCCAAAGATGACTCACACCCTTGCACACATCTATAAATGGATCCCCCATCTAAGAGATCCGGAGGCTGGAATATTGTGAATTGCAAGTAGGTGTTGATAGTTTGTATTTGAGAAATAGAATTGTATTGTTGGGTGATCTAACTATTTCATGAGGTGAAGAGGGCTTTGATGCTGGGAGGATGATGTTGGATCAAACAACTGGGTTGAAATTCTCCCTTCTACTTAATAAATTTCTTTGAATTTTCTTCCATATAACTATGCAATTGTGAATGTTATTATTTGTGAATGCCATTGTATGTTCATTATATTTCTGATTCCGTAATGATTATGATATAATAGATCAAGATGCTTTGATGGTTCTTTGTTACTTTGTTTCTACATGTACTCTCAAAGCGAGATAAATATGGAGAGGAGTTGCAAGTTCTGTCAAGGGGGAGAGAGATCAAGCAAGTAGTTAAGCAGAAGATCCAGGTTGGTTCCTTTGTCTTTCTCTTATCTATTATACATAGAAGAAAACACGAATTGCTTTAAACTGTTGTTTCTAGGGTAGCTGCCAAACCTAGAGGGTTAATCGATCGAAAAGACACTAGTATTCCTAGAAACACTGTGCCTCTTCCTTTTGCATAATTTGTGCAAGTTTGTAATTAGCTTCTAAACTTGCCACCTTTTCCTTTAGTCTATTCATTTCTGTAGCCTGAATTGACATCTCTTCCATGGCTTTAACTAATTCTGTTGCTTTTTCTCCTGATGTACCTACTGTTGTTGTAGACTTTGTTGTAATTGGCAATGTTGTGGAAGGTGGAGCTATTGGTGCAAGTGAAGCTGCCAATGTAGAAGGGACTGATGTAGACACAATAGGGATGACGTTTGCACAAGTTGATGCAATGTCAATATGTTTTAATTGGATTAAATTATCCAATTCTTTCTCAATTTATTTTAGTTGATCATTGAGTTTTAGAACCAAGTCCATCAACTCTTCATGTTTGGTTTGGTTCTCTATGAATTCAAGTGTTTGAGGATGTTGCAGCTGAGGTATCTTCAATTGCTTCTTCAGTGCAACAATATCATCATTCTTCTTCTTTATCAGCTTCTCAGTAGATTTTATATCCTTGGGATCATGTCCCAACTCAATAACCAAGTCTTCCAAAGACTTAATCTGTGAGGAGGCCTTCTCTAACTGAAACTATGCTGAGATGTTGTTCAATGAGTTTTGTAGCTGATGGGCAGCTATGGCTTTACTTGTGAGGGTGGAGTATATCATTTCTCTAGCCTGTTTATGCAATTCTATTTGGTCTATGGGATGAATATCCCTTGCCAACACTTCAAAGTCAACCCTCTTTAAATCTGATGATGTCTTGGGCTGATGTGTTGTAGATTTGATAAAGGACATCTGCAGCTTTCCCTCCTTGATGTCAAACGCTAACATTAGCCTTTTTTGATTTGTGGGAGTGAGATTTAGGTATTGAGCATATGTTTGGGCTTTAAGCCTCTCATTTATCATTTTGATTTCCTTATACCTGTCCTTTATGTCCTCGTCTTTGTCAATAGGCCTACTGAAGGAAGAAACTTCCACACTAAGTTGTTGTTATAGACATATTTGGGCACATCAACCCAAAAATTATATGTCGATGTCTTAGGGCTCATCAACCCCTAAAAGAGTTGTTTCATACCCTAAAGAAACTTAGTCTTCTGAATACATCATTCCCTAAAAGTTCCATCTCAGAAATCATCCAGAAAGTGCCTAAATTGAACCATACTGACTGCTACACTGGCAAAGTGCGATGCATACTGATTGCTACACTGTCAAAGTACGATGCTTACTATTTAGGCCTTCTATAGGGTGCGATGGGTGAGGATGGAAAAAATTTCGGGACAATTTGTTAGTTGGTTGCTCATGGAATCTTCTAGAAACTTCCCCTATGCCACTTGCCTCTCTGAATTCGCCCAAGGATGACCAAGGGAACTAGGAAACCATCTCCAATTCCCCTCTCTTGTGGAACCAATTGTAACAAGTGGAATGACACTAATCAAACCCCATGGATGACTCACACCCTTGCAAACATCTATAAAAGGATCTCCCATCCAAGAGATCAGAAGGCTGAATTGTTGTGAATTGCAAGTAAGTGTTGTTAGTTTGAGTATTGAGGAGAGAGCATTGCATTCTTGTTGGTGTGTTCTTGCTAATTCATGAGGTGAAGAAGGATTGACACTGGGAGGATGGCATTGGATCAGACAACTGGGTTGTAATTCTCCTTATTATTAATAAAGTTCTTCAGTATTTTTCCCAATTGATTGTGTAATTGTGAATGCTTTCATTTGTTCATTATATATTTGATTCTGTAATGTTTATGTTGTAATAGATCACGATGCTTTGACAGTTCTTTGTTGTTGTACTTGTGTAGGTACTCTCCAAGCGTGTTAAGTACGGGGAGGAGTTACTGGATCTACCAAAGGAGTGAGAGATTAGGCAAGGGATCAAGCGAAAGTTCCAGGTTGGTTTCTACTATCTTTCTCTTATCTGTTACACATAGGAAAGATCATTGAATTGCTTTAAACTATTGTTTCTAGGGTAGCTGCCAAACCTAGAGGGTTAGTCATTCAACAAGACACTAGACACTAATTTTCCCAAAAACAAATTGGTGACTCTGCTGGGAAAGACCAGATGTTTGTTTTTTGTTATTGTTTGTTTTATGTTCAATTTTATAAACTATAGACAGCGTCTGAAGCCAGCCAAGTAGCTTTCAAACTGCTCTTGCTCTGTAATTGCATAGTAGATAAACGTTGCTTCAATGTATCTCTGGTTTAGTTTATGAATTAAACATTTGACTTGCAAATACATCTAGATGCCCTTTTGGTAGCTCAGTAACCTCTTAGGACATTCCATCATACTTTTCTTATCATTGTTCATCAAAACCAAGCTTGATTCATTGAAAACTACTCCAAATTTGAGCCAAAACACTTTCAGAAATCGCTCCCTGGACCATCGCACTGTCTTCCACTGTGACTCAGTATGCATCTCACTTCCCGAATGGGCAGGGTGAGATGCATCTCACCCTCTTCAAAGGCCAGGTGCGATGATCATATTGTTGTCTCCAAAGGCCAGGTGCGATGATTGACTGAACTCAATTTCCCATCTAGGAGTTGAGAGTTTTTGACTTGTTTTCAGATTTGTTTGGTTGTTTTGCTGAATATGAACAATGTCTCTTCACTGAAGCTTAGTTGCATCACTTAATTCAGCCCCACTTAGACTAGGATTGTTAAATGTTTCTTATGTATTACTTTATCAATTGCAATTTTTAGTCGAAAGTTGTTTTTCTTGTCAATTGATCTTTGTCGAAAGAAGTGTCGTAAAGTTGTTCCTCTTTCGAATTCTGAATTGTCGTAAAGTCTTCATTCATTAAAGATCAATTGATTTATATGTGCATATGATTTGTCTTTTCATTTAAAGTGTCATATTTCTTCATCTCTTTAAAATCGAAAGTGTCGTAAAGTCTTCCTTTTCGTTTAAGAGAAATTGTCGTAAATCGTCACTTTTATGAAAAGAGATTTTTGATCATTTGTGCATTAATTTTCCTTTCTGTATCATTCACATTAAGGGAAAATGAAAAGAAATACATGCATTTTGCATTATTCATATTAAATTTTGTGAATGCTTGATAGGAATAGCTAGGGAAATTGCATTAGATGTGCTCTTTGCTCTTTGTCAAAGATCTTATTGCTCTATCCTTTAGTAGCTAAGGTTTTCATCATTCAAACTAAATCAAAAGTTTGTTTATCATGATAGTTGCATTTTAGGAATTGCGAACATACATCACGTGGTGAACCTTCAAAGGAAAATTTTAAGCAAGATCAACTTAAAATGAACCTCAATTAACTTAACAATGCTTTGGAATTTAACGCAACACATCTAGAGGTCTAGGCTAGAGATGTGTTCTAGCGTCATTAAAACTAGTGGCTATCGTTTTCATTGAAGGTTGGGTGATTCCTCCTTTTTGATACGACAAGTGCTAGCACGTACTTGTGCTCCCCATACCGTAGTGTATATATTGGGAGACCACAATATGCTTGAATCATTTATCCATAGGAAACCGAGTCTGCCGCCTTATTGATCGCAATGCACTGAACACAGCATTCAGGAAGATTGACTGCCGTACATAAGTCCTTGGTAATTTCTCTTTAATTTACCACCAAGGTGTATATTGCAGTTTTGCGATTGGTTTGGTAAACCCTTTGTCTAGATTCTCCAAAGTAGTCACTTTCATTCCTTTTCGACTCTCTAAAAGAAAAGGTCCATCTGAGCACTTGTCCTTTCAGGCTCATTAAAAATCGAAAGAGACTAGAGTCATCTTTAGCTTTTTCTTGACTCTTTAAAACTGAAAAAGCAAAGTTGTGTCCAAGTGTCGTTAAAATTAATTGACCGCGAATAACATCCCTATTCCTTAGTTGATCTTAGGTTGGAACATATGGTGAAAAATCTGAATTCCACCGATCAAGGAATCCCTTTTAATGGAAATCCTAGTCCTTTTCCTTCTTTCGGAAGTATTGGTGCTCCTTATATGGCTACAATGTCCCTTCCCGAATTTACCATTGGCCTACCAGTATGGCTGTTTTCAACCTCTTTGGTTCAAAATGTCGTTGTTTCTTTGCAATCGAGTACACCTCCAATTGGACAAAATCAACCTCCAGTTGATCCTAGAGTTGACCTTTTGCCTTCTTCCTTGTTTCCTTCTTCCTCTTCGTCTGATGAAAGTATTGGTACTAGTAACTAGGTGGCTAAGAAGAAGAAGAAATGGAAGAAGAAGAAGAAGAAAATTCAGCAGAGGGGCAACCAAGCAGTCATTACTTTGAATGCAACCACTGATGAGAAACCATCCGTTAAGCCACACAAAATTCAATATCCATGCATAATTTGTGCGGGAGACCATCTTCATCAAAATTTTCCTTACATTCCTCGGATCTTGGAAGAATGGTCTTCCCGTTCACACCATCCCGTGTCATCAACCTCTGGAGATCATGTTGGTAACACACCATCAACTAGTGATAGTAAACTTCATGGATAGAAGGGAAAGGTCAAGTTTCCATGTAGGTTATGTGAAAGGAATCACCCCATTCACCTTTGTCCCTATCTGGATGAAGCCAAGAAAGTGTTGGATAACTATCTTGCTTCACCGCAGCGACTTCCATTTGGTTACAGGAAACTCTCCCTAAATCCTTCACTAGTTGATAAACCGACTGACCAAAATCAACTGTCAGTCAAAACCACTCTCTCTGAAAGTGAATCCAATGAGTCTATACCCGACCCAAATCAACAGGTCGAGGCAAAAGTTGACCTGATTTCACCTTCAGAAAATCGTACCTTTTCCAAAGAGAGTGAAAATGATACCGCTCAAGTTCTTTTTGTTACTTCAGATTCTAACGAGCTTGGGGGAAATCTGCCTATTCCATCAAGACAGGAGGAAAATCCTCCAGTTCTCATAACTCAAGGGGTTAATTCTCCCATTTCTATGGTACCCCCTCCAAGTAGTCTAGTCACTTCCTTTGATTGGAATCGACTGGCAGGATCCCGCCTTCCTTCTTATGTGCCTTTCCAGATCATAGTACAAGTTTGTAAAATGATTGTATCTAGCACTATTATAGATGAAGGTGCATCAGTGAGTATCCTTTCCTCAACTGCTTGGCAAGCACTCGGTTCGCCACCGCTTGTGCCTGTTACACAAAATCTGTTGGGCTTTAACAAAGGAACCAGTCGACCGTTAGGGATCCTTCCTCAGTTACCTATCACTTTGGGAGGAAAAACCATTTATCTAAACGTGATGGTAGTCCCAGGTGCTTTAGATTACAATTTGCTTCTTGGGCGTGACTATGTTTATCACATGGGAGCTATTGTTTCAACACTCTTTCGAGTGATTTGTTTCCCGCATGAAGGCAAGATTATCATTGTTGACTAGCTTTCATTTCTCGGTCCAAATATGGCTCCTAGTCAACCATCTTCCCTAAATGGTCCTTTTGTACCAATGGTATCATCCCCGCCACAGGTTAATTATGTGGCAACCTGTTCCATACCTACATCGACTGATGATAAATTCAGTGATGTTGTACATTATGTACTGGGGGCATTGGAACCAAATCTCTCCTTCATGACCACTTATCAGTTCTGAACAAGGAGTACGGAGGATAGTTCCTTGTCTTGTGTCAACCTCATTAAAAAATGAAACAAGGAATATGAGGATGGTTCTTTTACTGTGTCAACCTTGTTAAAAAATGAAACAGGCCCCCGAGGATAGTTCGTTGTCTTGTGTCAACCTCGTTAAAAAATGAAACCAAGGGTCTCCGAGGATAGTTCATTGTCTTGTGTCAACCTCGTTTAAAAAAGAAACAAGGAGTTTGAGGATAGTTAGTTGTCTTGTGTCAAACAAGGACTCCTGGAGAAAATTTCTAAGTCGAGTATTTGATTAGATCTCGTAAAATCCTAGTCGAGTCTTTCACTTGATCTCGTAAAAGAACCTTCATTCCACCCACCTGATAGCCATGAGTAGTCTACTTAGGTGAATGTAATGAAGCTTGGGGGGCATGCACCTAGTGGTAAAGTTAAATTTTCCTGTAGGTTATGTGAAGGGAATCACCCCATTCACCTTTTTCTATCTGGACGAAGCCAAATAGGTGTTGGATAACCGTCCTGCTTCACCGCAGTGACTTCCATCTGGTTATAGGAGACTCTCCCTTTCATCATGCTGGGGGCATGCAAACCATTTTCAAGCATATTTTTTTCATTTCGAGCTTGTGTAAAAATGAATCAGAATCTAAGCATAATTTTTCGTTTCAAGCTTGTGTAAAAATGAAAGTGAATCCAAACATAGTTCCCTATGGTTCAAGCTTGTCTAAAAATGAACCCATTTTCAATTTTTAATCCTCGTGATTTCCATTCTATTAGCCTTTTCTATCAGATGAGCCTTGGTTGTTTTCATCCCAACGCCACCATCTCTTTGGCCGATCATACACTTTCACTTAGTTGTTTTACCCTTTTTTGAGGAACAGTTGCAATGAGTGGTCTTATTATCCAGCCTCTTCACATAAATCAACATGTTTTGAAAAGTTCCAACATCACCAGAACTAGTTGCTACCCTAGACACCACTCGTTCCTCAAAATAGAGTCCTTGTTAAACTCTTTTGAGACTCTCTAAACATGAAAAGATAGTTGAGCGCTTGTCTTTTTCCGTTCATTAATGTATTGGAAATGACATCCCTCTTGTATTATTTTATCCTTTTTCGGACCTAAGGGATTACTTTACAAAAAATAACTTATGGAGTTTTCTTTTCGTCCCTTTTCAAACTCTCTAAGCATGAAAAGGTCCAAGTTATCCTTGTCATTTAACTCGTTAAAATAATAGCGACAAACTTGTCTATCTAAGATGAGACCGATTTTTACTGTTGCTAAACTCATTAAAACATCAAATAGCGACGGGTTTTCCCGAAGGGTGAATTATAGAACAAGCATATGTTATCCTCCTCAAGCTTGAAAAAAATAAAGAAGTATTGGTAAGCTATGACTGGGGAAAAAGGGAAAAATCTTGAAGAATTTATGGTAGCAATTCGCTCTTGAACATGACACTTTCACTTCATCTACATGATTGAGTTGGGTGGGGTTATTCCGTTCACCAGTCATCATATCATTGGTCTTTCATACCATCCATCTTTCGGGGTTAACGCTGCCAATTCATCTCAGTGTCGCTGACATGTTCAAGAGAAGTCATTCAATTGAGAAATCATCCAGTTAATGTCTTATACACTGCAATACCTCCAATCTTCATTTTTCATGACCACCATTCCTGAACCTTGTGTCGTTAGTTCATTTTCACCTCTAGAAATCATTTGCTTCATTTCGTGTTGCAGATGTGGGATACATCAAGGCCCTCCTATGACGAGTCGCTTCTTGTCGACATCAATTCATTATCCAAGAAGTTGACCTAGAAACAACCCTTTCAGTACTTTGAAGCTTGCATACATCAATGGCAAGTTTCTCTCTTTCGGCGACAACTTGACATCAATGGCCTTCGACCGAAAGATTTTGTGTGGTGTTCGATATCGGATCATGTATTCACACTACGTAAAATGTACTGTAGTACCTTGAGGATCATTATCATTATTGGTGATCCCTCTCGCGTCTGTTAATAGCTCACATCATTGGCTGGTAATCAGGCGATGTCTTTCCATGTTCGACTTCAGAACATCTCTTCACATGGTTTGACTTGTACATCAAGCGAAGATTGAACGAGTTTGAAGACCCTGGATCTAGTTTCATCCATCTGGGCTGCGATATATTCAGGAATAAAAAAACATCAAATGTACAAAGGCTCTACACAGATGGTCATCCTAGTCATGGATTGCGACTCTATATCTATAGAATCATGAGTCTGTATCTGCAGATGACTATCTAATCTATGTACTTGAAATGAAATTTATAAAGCTGAGCATGGGAATGCCTCCCTCAGCTAGATCATGAAAAATCATATTATTATGGTGTATTTTATTATAACTTATGCAGGTCACCTTCTAGTTTGAAACTTCAGATCCTCATGATAAAGCATTTCACCTGACATGAACATTTACGACCTCATGCTTTAGGGGGCAACTGTTATAAACATATTTGGGCACATCAACCCCAAACTTATATATCGATGTATTAGGGCTCATCAACCCCTAAAAGAGTTGTTTCATACCCTAAAGAAACTTAGTCATCTGAATACATCACTCACTAAAAGTTCCATCTCAGAAATCATCCAAAAAGTGCCTAAACTGAACCATATTGACTGCTACATTGGCAAAGTGCGATGCATACTAACTACTACACTGTCAAAGTACGATGCATACTGTTTAGGCCTTCTATAGGGTGTGATGGGCGAGGATGGACAAAATTTCGGGACAATTTGTTAGTTGGTTGCTCATGGAATCTTCTAGAAACTTCCCCTATGCCACTTGCCTCTCTGAATTCGCCCAAGGATGACTAAGGGAACTAGGAAACCATCTCCAATTCCCCTCTCTTGTGGAACCAATTGTAACAAGTGGAATGACACTAATCAAACCCCATGGATGAGTCATACCCTTGCAAACATCTATAAAAGGATCTCCCATCCAAGAGATCATAAGGCTGAATTGTTGGGAATTGCAAGTAAGTCCTGTTAGTTTGAGTATTGAGGAGAGAGCATTGTATTCTTGTTGGTGTGTTCTTGCTAATTCATGAGGTGAAGAAGGATTGATGCTGGGAGGATGGCACTGGATCAGACAACTGGGTTGTAATTCTCCTTATTATTAATAAAGTTCTTCTGGATTTTTCCCAATCGATTGTGTAATTGTGAATGCTTTCATTTGTTTATTATATATCTTATTCTGTAATTTTTATGTTGTAATAGATCACGATGCTTTGATAGTTCTTTGTTGCTGTACTTGTAGGAATTTACAGGGTAAGTTCCTCAGAAATAACACCAAAAGGACACCGCTCACAACCAGATCACAGATCAATACACCAGTATTTTTGACGTGGTTAAAACCCTCAAAGAGGGAAACAGTCCACGGCCTGTGCCAACGTGGCTACTACAGGCAATTTATTAATCAAAGAATGAAAATTTACATAAGCTTCTCTCATGCACGGATTACCCGAACAATGACCCTCCATGTGCTTTAAATAGAATTCATGGACCAATCGGGTGTCAAGCCACGGATCAAGTGTCGGTAATGCCGAGGAGAGAGTGAACCGTCAGATCACTACATATCGTGACCGTCGGATTGTAAGTTACAAAATGTACAACGGTAAAGAAACACACTTTACCTAACTCTATACTAGACCAAGTTGAACTTAACTATTTCCTATGTGTCAGAATATCCTAACATCCCCCCTTAAGAACAACTTGGGATAGGATTGAAGGATTTACAAATATGACACAATAGGAGAAGGAAGGAGGCACTAGAGCCTATCCCCCCTTAGTGACAACTTCCTGAACTCCAAGCATATATCGAAGTTTATTGAACTTCGCCTCTGTGAGAGCCTTTGTGAAGATGTCTGCAACCTGATCATTTGTTGAACAATATTGCACTTCAAGAACATGGTCATGAATGAGCTTTCTGATGAAGTGCATGTGTAGTTCAATGTGTTTGCTGCGCTGATGCTGGACTGGATCTTTGCATAGCTGAATGGCACTTTGATTATCACACCAAAGTGTGGTTGGATGTTGCTGCTCAAAGCCAAACTCTGATAGGATCTGACGAAGCCACAAGGCTTCCTTACTAGCTTCCACGGCACCACGATACTCTACTTCTACTGACAAAAGAGAAATGGAAGCCTGTTTCTTACAAGCCCATGTAATAGGTCCGGAACCAAGAGTGAAGACATAACCGGCAGTAGACTTCCGATCATCAGGGTCACCTGCCCAATCAGAATCAGTGAAACCAACTAATAGAGGAGCTGCTTTGGCACTGTAATGAATCCCAAACTGTACTGTACCTCGAACATAACGAAGTATTCTTTTAGCTGCTTTCCAATGACTTTCACGGGGGTTTTTCATAAACCGAGCAACAAGGCCAACAGCAAAGGAAAGGTCAGGACGAGTATGGGTTAAATACAAGAGTTTTCCTACAAGTTGACGGTATAAGGATGCATCAACTTCAGGAGAAGTACAAGAGACTGAAAATTTGACTCCAGACTGAAAGGGAGAAGGGGCTGGCTTATAGTCTTCCATGTGAAAATGACGAAGAATATCACAAGCATACTTGCACTGGGAAAGGGAAATACCCTCCTTGGATTGCAAGACTTGAAGACCGAGAAAATAGTGTAAGTGTCCTAAGTCTGTCATTTCAAATTTCTTTTTAAGGCTGGACTTCACATGGTTTATAAGGTTGGGATCACTACCAGTAAGAATAAGATCATCAACATAAAGAACAAGGATGATAAGAGAGTTGCCCACTTTCTTGCTGTAGACAGTATTGTCAGAATAACACCTAGAAAAGCCAGATTCTAAAAGAAAGCTATCCATTTTGGCATACCAAGCCCGAGGAGCTTGCTTGAGACCATAAAGAGATTTCTTAAGTCGACATACAAGGCTGGAGTCTGTTTGGATGAAGCCAATGGGTTGTTCCATATAGATTTCTTCATGCAATTCCCCATGCAAGAAGGCAGATTTAACATCCATCTGATGGACTTCCCATTTTAAAGAGGCAGCAAGGCAAAGAACAAGGCGGATAGAGTTCATTTTGGCAACAGGGGAGAAGGTTTCAGTGTAGTCAATGCCTTCAACCTGTGAAAAGCCCTTAGCAACAAGACGATCTTTATGTTTATCAACTTTCCCATCTGGTCCATACTTGGTTCTGTAAACCCATTTACATCTAACAAGTTTCCGTCCCTTTGGTAGAGGAACAAGATCCCATGTATCATTTGCCAACAATGAATGATATTCTTCATTCATAGCTGCTTCCCAATGTGGATGGCCTGAAGCTTCTGCAAAAGTGTCAGGATCATGATTTACTGGAGCTTGAGCCAGTAGAGAAGAGGCTCTTTCAAACTGAGAACGTGTATGTCGCTGATCTGTAGGATCACCGGCAAGATCACCTGCTGCATCCCGAGTAGCACGGACCCATCTTGGAAGTTGAGGATCCTGAGAAGGTGGGGGAGGATTATCATCCTCACTTTCATCATCTGAAGAAGAAATGTTTTCAAAAGTAGAAGAGATAGGAAGAGGTGGCACATCCGCCGGACTAGGCTCGCAGGCCGATTTATTTTCATCAAATTTTACATCTCTTCTAATGATAACATTTTTGGACTTAAATGGAATAAGTCTATAACCTTTTACATCTTCAGAATATCCAACAAAAGTACATTTCTCACTCTTAGGTTCTAAAGCTTTATGCTTTTCATCTGGAATATGGGCCCATGCTTCACTTCCAAAAACACGAAAGTGACTTACATCTGGTTTAATGGAACTCCAAGCTTCTTCTGGAGTGATATTCTTTAGAACCTTAGTAGGAGTGCGATTGATTATATAATTTGCACAAGTAATTGCTTCGGCCCAAAAACTAAGAATGAGTCCTTTAGATTGCAGCATACAATTAGCCATTTCCTTTAAGGTGCGATTTTTCCTTTCAGCTACACCATTTTGTTGTGGAGTGTATGGAACAGTATGTTGCATTTGAATTCCATTTTCGGTGCAAAAGTTGATGAATGTGTTTTTAACATATTCTCCACCATTATCAGTTCTTAGCTTAAGAATTTGATGTCCAGATTGATTTTCAACAAAGGCTTTGAAGGCCAAAAATGTGTTAAATACTTCGCTCTTGAGTTTTAAGAAGTATACCCAAGTGCGTCTGGAGAAATCATCAATGAAAGTTAAGAAATACTTGCAGCCAGAGAATGAAGCAACAGGAAGTGGACCACATAAATCACTGTGCACAAGCTGTAAAGGGGCTGAGGCGTGCCAAGAGGCACGTTTTTCAAAACTGTCCCGATGATGTTTTCCGAGTACACATCCGAAACAAACACCATCTCTGCAAGATACCATAGGAAGACCTGTCACCATATTTTCTTTACATAGATGCTGAAGGGAGCGATAGTTTAAGTGACCAAATCGCTCATGCCAAAGTTTGCTCATTTCATCATTATGAGCAACAAATACTGAGGGAAGATTTGATGACCCAAAGTTGTGAAACTTATACAACCTTGTGGAATCATCAGCAATACCAGTAGCTAGAATCTGTTTAGGATCTCTCAGATCCTTGATTACAACATCATGAGGTGAAAATTCAACAATTTTACCTTCACCTGAATGAGTTATCTGATATACAGATAGAAGGTTGCAGGATAAGGTTGGAACACTTAATACATCATTAAACTGACCATTGTCTAGATGAACAGTTCCAGTCCCTACAACATTAAGAGATCTATCATCACCAACATATATATTTTTGGTGTTACAATCATTTAAAGAAGAAAACATGGCTTGGTTTTTGGCCATGTGATAAGAGGCTCCAGAATCAATGAGCCACTCATGAGAATGAGAAGAAGAAGATACATTTAATGCATAACCAGACTGAGATGATTGACAACGACATGCAGAAAGTGCCATTCCTGAAGATGAAGTTGAAGTTGAAGTTGAAGAATGCTCCACATGGATGTTATGTTTCTTCATTGCGGCTTCCAAGGCTTCCATCTTCTTAAAGCATTTAGATTCTAAGTGGCCATCTCGATTACAAAAGTTACAATGTCTATCAATCTTCTTCCATTTGTTTTTATTGGTCCTATCATTTTGCTGAAATGATCTTTCATTTTGAGGCTGAGTTTGCTTAGGACCCTTGTTTGGTTTAGGACCATTCTTTTTACATATCGTGACCGTCGGATTGTAAGTTACAAAATGTACAACGGTAAAGAAACACACTTTACCTAACTCTATAGTAGACCAAGTTGAACTTAACTATTTCCTATGTGTCGGAATATCCTAACAGTACTTGTGCAGGTACTCTCCAAGCGTTTTAAGTACGAGGAGGAGTTACTGGATCTACCAAAGGAGTGAGAGATCAGGCAAGGGATCAAGCGAAAGTTCTAGGTTGGTTTCTACTATCTTTCTCTTATCTGTTACACATAGGAAAGATCATTGAATTGCTTTAAACTGTTGTTTCTAGGGTAGCTGCCAAACCTAGAGGGTTAGTCGTTCAACAAGACACTAGACACTAATTTTTCCAGAAAAAACTACCTTTCCAACATCTGAGTCTGTGATGTGGAAGGCTCTTGTATGTCTTCAGATGGAGTTGTGGGCCTACTTCTGTCTACCTCTGTGTTGGTAACATGTGCTGATCCTTCTATGTATTCCTGTTCAGAGGTCGGATTGAGCCTTTGCCTCTTGTTGTGACTTGTTTCTTGTTGCAAATTAGAGGTGTCCATTCCTGAAGTGGAAGCTCCCTCTCTGTTTCTTTTTGGATTTTTCTCCTCATTCTGAGGAGTCTTCATGACTGGAGGGGCACTCATGTCTCTTTCTTGCTCTCCTGGTACTTGCAAAAAAGAGCTTTCATCAAGCTACTTTTCCAAATCAATCAGAGCATTTTCTACATCTACCCTTGTGCTGTCACTGTCTACTAAGGTATTTTCCACCCATTCTGTTTGATTGGCATATGCCTCTATTTCTGGTATGGGGTGGTGGATGAAAGGTCCTAGCTTGACCTTTTTCCTTTTCTTGGTAATGAATTCTAAAGGGTCATATCTCCATACAAAACTCCTTTGGAATTTCATTCTTTGCAGGATCAGGTCTGCCTCTTTCCTTGCCTCTCTAAAATTGCATATGAAGGGACCTAATTGATCTTTGATTTCGAAATAGGATTTCTTCTTGGCATTGACAAAGTTGACTTCATATGCATTGATGATATGTCTGTGTTAGTTCCAGTCTTTGCAGCCTGTCACCAGGGATCAACATGAGCTCTTACTATGTCTGGTTTTGTTAGATGTTTTGCACATGATGTTCAACACAAAACATGTTACAAGTGTGTCCATCAGAAGAAGCTCGGAAAAATATTTCCAATGGTATATCACACTCCCATAAACGGTTCCTGGATTAGAAGAAATGAATGAGTGATTCTTGGTTATGCATGTTTTGAGGTCAATTGCTGCACACAATGACAAGTTTAGTACAAAATCAATTTTTGAAATAATAGTAAGGAATTTTTAAAACGTGAAAGAGGTTTTTTTTCATCACATACCAAATCAAAAAAACCTCCTTCAGTTTATGCACAGGTGCTACTATGTGGGAGATATATAGTTATCTTTGGAGCCTACATTTAAACAAAGCCAAATTTTCATATTTTTTACTGTTTTAGTCATTTTAGTGCGGGGCCATTTTACAACATATGGAAAGTAATTTTTAAAAACCCAAAGAGGTTTTTGTTAAGCACGCGCCATTTAACAAAAACCTATTTCAGTTTTTTCACAGGTGTCATGGATTGGGATATGTGACTAGATCTTTACAACTCATTTTTACAGATTTAAATTTTTAATGATTTTCTGTTTTAAAGATGATTTTGTAGAACAAATTGCGAGCTACTGGAAACAAATTTCCCAAATTTGAGAGAGGTGTTTCTCCAGAATGACCTTATCTACAAAAACCTCTTTCAGTTTTGTAAAAAGTGCTATGGTTTAGGAGATACGAGTTCATCTTCAACACCTATTTTCATAAATTCGGCCCAAGTTTAATGTAACTAATTCTATTTTGAAGAAAATGGTTGAGCTCAAACCCTTAGTACAAGGATGAGCAAATGTATATATTTTATGAATTTCATAATGTAGGGATTGGATTTTGATAGAAGGTTGGACACTTGGGATTGCTTGGCACTCTATTGTACATTTCATTTTCTGCAATTTTGGCAAAGAAAAGACCAGGGTTTTGCAACACTTGTTGGGATCCATGTGGCTTTATGTTTTGATGGTGTGTTTCTCTATGTATTTGTAAGTTCACTGATGTTTATGTATATCATTTTCCCTTCTCTTGTCTTCTGCAATTGAACAAATGAGTGATTAAGGTAGAATTCATTGGACTGTTATTGCTCTGCCTTGATATTTTGTTTAATTCTACATGTTTTCATCTGTTTGAGGAGGATTCTTGAGACCCTCTTTCCCTCCTTGGCTCCTCACCAGTATAATCCACCCATTCATTCAATCCAAGGCATCAAAACTACTGCCTATCTTGCCCCTACCTGAACTCTGCAAAAATTTGGCCTCATCCCCGGACCCAAAATTTGCCTTTCCCTTTTTCCAACAAAACCCCCAAAAAATCAAATCAAATCCTTGCACTTCATACCTAGCCTAAGATTAGTTTGTATTTCAGTCATCTCCAGCCCCATTGATTATTTTTCTGCCGAGATTTACCCGGAGAGAGCCCTCTCCTGTCCTCGTAGGGCTAGCTACGAGGCTGAGCGTGGTTTGATGTGGACCTAGAACCTTGCCTTTTCAGCCTGAGGAAAATCTAGGATTTAATAGTCTGTAATATTCTACGGCAAACAACCTCATAGGGAGGTATCTTGGCAACTTATATGGTGCAAGTAGGCAACCATATATTATGATTTATGTGTGATTTTGGTAAAGGTACCAATCACCCACTTTGGTTTGTTTGGAAAGTTGGAGGACTTTTTTTATCTCTGGACTTAGCCGAGGTGGAGGATTCCAGTGAGCATAGTCATGATTGGATACACAAAAGAATCTATGAAGTCTGAGTATGTATATGGTGATCCAAACTCATGGAAAAGTGGGGTCCAAAAAATGACAGATCTTGGTTGGCCCCTGGTGTCAAGCTTCTGAAGAGTGAAAGGAAACTTATCTGACTGATAATACAAAAACAGATGGTACAATACAGAGGAGTATTTGAATACTTTCTCATTGCCCATTCTAGTGAACTGCTCATGCATTCTATCAACTATAAAATTGGCAAAGTCATATGTGGTTGTAGGAGGTTTCTCTGGGGTATAAATGGACATGAAGGCAAGAATAAGTTCATCAATGTATTCACTGGTAGAGTAACCCAAAACACAGGATATCATGGTTATAATGTTCTGGCCCCATTTAGAGAAAATAATTGCTACATATGGAGGGGGATCCTTAGGGATGTGTTTTTCCTCTCTAATGAAGGTTTGGAACAACTGGGCCAACCTTGATGGGCTTAGCTTGGGATACTGTTCCAACAGGGCTCCAATTGAGAGTGGGGTTAGGTTTAACCCTAGTTGGAACTGAAGCATTTCATTAATGGACTCAGTTGTGATAGTGAATAGAACCTTTTGGTCATGAGACATTATGGCTCTATGGCTGGGGACGTAGCATGCATAGCACATATGAACAATTTCTGGAAAGATATGAACTTGGGGGAACTGGTATCTGGGTAAATTGGACTCCCAGAGGCCAATATCATTTGTCTTTGCTTAAGCAATGAATTTTAAGCAGGAGCTCTATTGCAGTTGTGTCTTTGATTTGGAAATCCCTGTCAGCCAGGGGAAGGTGGTCCAGGTCTAAGTGTGGAGTGGTAATGGGTCTAACGTCCATGGCAACAGGGGCAGCCATAATTCAGTTCTTGTGGATTTGAATTATGCTCTGGGGGGTTTTATCAAAGGTTTTGGGTTTTTTCAGAGGGTTTAGGCAAGCAGTTTCTTAAAATTGGCAGTATTCTTACTTAGTTTTTAAATCAAAACACTCCATAGGCTAAAGGTTTTGAAATTTGTGGGGCTAAGGGGCAATTTGTGGTACAATACTTGGAATTGGGTGAATTGGTTCTAAAAATGGTGGTTCACGGCAGCTGCAGTGGTTTGCGTGGTCTTGGTACAAACTGAACAGTCAGCTAGGTTGTCTGCAACGTCTTCTGGAGCGGTCTTGAAAGTCTGGTGGTAAATTTGGCGTTCACAAGGATTGCAATGGTTCACAGAGTTTAAATACAGAACGCGCGGAAAAATGGCGAAAGAGGGCTTCACGGCCTTTTATAGAGAAAATGATTGATTTTGGCAGGTTCACTTTCGGATGAATAGTTGACATTTTTTCGGTTATGTGGGGGAAGCGGTTTTGGAGGGCCGTTGCACCACTTTTGTGGCGCAGGCGGTATTTGGGAGGGGTAACCGGATGTGATACAACGTTTGACACATAGCATCTGTGGGGTCGGGGAAAACCACTTTATCGGGTGGTTAACGTTCAACCATCGGGCGTGGCCGATATGGCTGTGCGCCGTTGGATGACGGGGGGGTGATGATCAATGGTATTCAGGCAGAAGAGCTGTGCGGGGGGAAATGGTGGGAGTTGATGAGGGGCCTAGGGGTTTAATCATGACGGTTCGGGATTAGCTTAGGGATAAATCAGAGGTTTAAAATGATGGGGTCGAGCTTAATTACGGAATTAGGGAGTCGAGGGAGGTTAATACCGGAATTAACTTAAGTTTATCGGGATTAGGTAAACTAAGTAAGATTGTATTAGGATATGGGCGGTTTATATAGTTTTTATGAAAACTAAGGGTGGGGGTATTTACGTAAGGGAATTAATTTAATACGAGATTATGGGGATTTCGGGGAATTTATATAATAATATTAGAAATTAATATGAAAATGTGATGGCGAAGTGGGTTTTTCCTTAGTACAAGGGTAAAGTAAACATTCGCGCACTTAGCTTTATACTTAGGAAAAAGGCTTTTTTGTGGGTTTTTTAGTGAAAAGAGGTTTACATGGGGGTTCCCACTTTTCTTAGGTAAAAGATGTCAACCATAGGAAAGTGTGATTTTATTAGGAAAATGAGGGGAAATGAAGAGAGATGAATTTTTGATGAAGGGGGTTCTAGTACTTGTTGTCGATAAGCCATCAAGCCGAGGGTCTGGCCCCTCCAAAAGTCAAAGAAATGCTCTGAGCATTTTTGACTTGTAGGATTTAAGTATTAGAACTTATTTATGGGAAATTAGCGAAGTAAAGGGGTGAAATGAATGAGGGGATGTTAAATAAACCATATTGTGAACTATTGTATTTGCTTTGTTTGCTGCTTATGCATATTTGAAAGATGCATTTAAAACTATGACATAAGTGCTTTTGTGTAATCACATGGTATTTCTACAACCTTTCTACTACTTACCCATTTACTTACCCTACCATTTTCTCTTCACTTTATTTGGGTGCATTTAGGCTAGAAAACCCTTATCAATCTTTTTCTTTTCTTTACAAAGTAAACTATATAATTCTAATCTTATATCATCCTAGGGTTCAACTTAAACTGATGAGCTCCTTTTATTTACTCTACCTATCTAATGATCTGCCAAGATAACACTGTTTGGTAAGATTTATTCTCTAACTATAAACATAAAATTTAAAATATGAAATAGCCAAGTTTAAACATTTTGACTATCATGGATTGTGGCATGAGTAACAAGTTGCACACAATCATTATTATGCATAAAAGTAAATAGTAGTGGCATTTTGACTTGCTCACTTTCATGGTCTCTTTTTGTCTTTTGGGGTTCATATATTTTCATTTTTTTGGCCTTTTCTTATTATTTTTGTCCTTTGATTATTCTTTTAGGACATACCCTCTTTACATTTTTTAATTTTTTAATATGGAAAACATTTGTAGAAAGCAAAGGTATGTACAATATTACAAGGCTTAACCTTAGCCATTCAAAATTATGACCCCTGTTCGTATAGGAACCTAACAATGGATTGTGCGGAGGATCTCCGAACAATCATAGCTATTGGCATAGTGAAATATCTTTGCACAATGAAATTGATAATCATTGTTATATAATATTCATAATATTTTAATACTAAATAATATATATTTCAGAGTTGTGCGGAGTATGGAGGATCTCGACACAGTGAAACCCATTGACAGGGTGTAATATCTCCTCATAATGAAATGGCAATGCGAATGCAAAAGAAACAATGAAAGTTGTTTGCATAGTGAAAGATCTCCTTTTACTGAAAACTCTTAATTGATTTAATAGTTAAGCATTAAATTTCTATGAAATCACAATATGGATGCGGAGGAAAGATAAATCCGCACAACTTCATGTGAAAATAAGCTTCTTGTTATGAAGTCAATGTCATTAAAATAGAAGGTCATCATATGTCTGATCTCTTAGTAATGATTCATTGAACATGGTGCATGAACTTCCTACTAAGAGGAAATGTGGATTCAGAGGAAAGCTAATTCCACACATGTTCTATACTTCACACAATATTGGTAATATTTTAATAGGGTTTATGTCTGCCTTAACATAAATTGACCAAAGGTTATGCGGAGCACATAGAAAACTGTACACAATGGAATCTCATTGTACAAAACTCTTGTCATAATAAAAACTCTTCGTTCACTTTTTTAACTTAATACATGAAGCATATACTGAGGAATATTACATATTAGTTATGCAATAAAGTTCTTTTGTATACAATGAAGCCAAAAATCACGCGCGACAACTACGAAAATACAATTTAACAGCATGGCAAAAATTTACTTAGCTAGACGAACTGTTAGGAGATTACTATGATCTATTTTATTTATTTTTATATGTTATAAAGTATTAAGTTTTAATTCACAAGATTAATATTATTTTAAGATATATATATGATTGATAGCCCTTGGGGGCAACTCAATTGGAAATGGTTATGAAATGAAGTGTCATGTACTAGGATATTTGAGCTTCAAACCCCCCCAATTTACTTGTTTCTGTGGAAGGGGCATACATAGGCCCCTAGGGGTTATAGTGGTAGCGTTCAGAATCAACCCGTGTCACGTGAATACAAAACCAACCTAATTGTTGATTCCTCTAGTCTCAGACAAAAAGAAAATAGATTCATATATGATTGACACAATGCATATTAATATTAAAAATAGAAAGAATCATCATGCATACTCATAATGCTTGAAAAAATGATACAAGATATGTTCCAATAATCAAATGAATTGCATATATTAATCAAATGAATAAATAATGCATGAATAGAAAAAAATAGAGATAGAGAGAATCATTGTAAATATTAATAATGCATGAAAAGGTCATACAACATTTGTTGCAATAATTAAATGAACAAGATTAATTGCTGCAATGCAACATAATCCCTATCTCTACTGGTAATTGATCCGCATTTCGCCTACATTTCTACACATGCTTCCTTAGCAAAGTCAATTGCACACACTTCCTCTAAACAGTCAATTTCACACAACTTCCTTCGTACAATGGCTGCTATGCATAAAGCTTTTTGCATAGTGAAAGCTCTTTGTATAGTGAAAGCTTTGAATTGATTAAAGGTTTTTAGATGGGAAGGAAAGCTTGCCCACACAACTTCCACATTATTGGTTAACTTAGCTCTCCCATATAATCATTGTTATAAAATATTGGTAATATTTTAATAATAAATCATGTATATTTGTGGGTTGTGCAAAGGATCTCTAAACCATCATAGCTATTGGTATAGTGAAACATCTATGCATAAAGAAATGGATAATCATTGTTATATAATATTTTTAATATTTTAATACTAAATAATGTATATTTCAGAGTCGTGAGGAGTGCGAACGATCTCAACATAGTGAAACCCATTAGTAGAGTGTAATATATCCACATAATGAAATGACAATGTGGATGAATTGATTAAAGATTATGAAGATGTGGAGGAAAGCTAAGTCCGCACAACTTCCATGTTATATAATATTGGTAATATTTAAATACTAAATAATGTATATCTCGGCACAGTCAAATCCATTCGCATGGTGAAATGGAAATGTCGATGAAGAAGAAATCTATTTGACAGAGAAATGCCTTCATAATGAAGTCATAAAGCTTTATGTAGACTGAAAAACATTCGCATCCTCTATTCACACAATTGTTTGCATAGTGAAAACATTCTATGCAATGAAAGCTCTTTACATAGTGACAACTCTCCATTTACTGAATGCTCAATAACTAAGCATTAACTTCCTGTCTTCAGACATGCTGCATCCATAGATCTTCTTGTGCACACGCTTCCTCTGCACAGTGAATTTCACACAACTTCCTTTACACAATGAATGATATTCATAAATCTCTTCGTATAGTGAAAGCTTTCAATTGATTAAAGGTTGCGTTGATGCGAAAGAAAACTAAATCCACACAACTTCTGCATTCTCTGTTCACTTATCTCTCTCGGATAATCATTGTTATATAATATTGGTAATATTTTAATACTAAATAATGTATATTTGTGGGTTGTGCGGAGGATCTCCAGACAGTCATAGCTATTGGCATAGTGAAATATCTCTCCACAATAAAATGGATAATCATTGTTATATAATATTCATAAAATTTTAATACTAAATAATATATATTTCAGAATTGTGTGGAGTACGGAGAATCTCGGCACAGTGAAACCCATTGACATAGTGTAATATCTCCTCAGAATGAATTGTCAATGAGAATGCAAAAGAAACAACTTTCGTTGTTTGCATAGTGAAAGTTCTCCTTTTCTTGAAAACTCTTAATTGATTTAATAGTTAAGCATTAACTTTCTATGAAATGAAAATACGGATGCGGAGGAAAACTAAATCTGCACAACTTCATGTGAAAAGTAAGCTTCTTGTTATGAAGTCAATATCATTCAAATAGGATCTCATCATCTGTTTGATATCTTAGTAATGCTTCAATGAACATGGTGCATGAACTTCCTATGAAGAGGCAATGAGGATGTGGAGGAAAGCTAATTCCACACATGTTTTGTACTTCGCATGATAGTGTGCGACGATATTTTGTACCGACACATACATTTTTTTTTGCCTAGATGGTTGTTCTGGATGATTATTATTATATTATATTGGTAATATTTTAATAGAGTTTATGTCTGCCTTAACAGAAATTGACCAAAGGTTATACCGAGCACATAGAAAACTTTACACAATGGAATCTCATTGTAGAAAACTCTTTCCAAAATGAAAGCTCTTCGTTCACGTTTTGAACCTAATACATGAAGCATACACTGAGCAATATTACATATCAGTTGTGCAATAAAGTTCTTTTGTATACAATGAATCCAAAAAGCACGTGCGAAAACTACGAAAATAAAATTTAACAGTGTAGCAGAAATTTACTTAGCTAGAGGAACTAGTGGGAGATTATTATGATCTGTATTTATTTGGCTATATTATTGTGCACAAGTGCCGAATAACTAACATTGAAACATTGCCCGAAGTGCTCAAATAGTTCGCGGATGCTGGAAATAAGCTCTTCATATAGAAAAAGCTCTTAATTGGTTAAAGGTTGTGCATATATAGAGAAAAGCTAAGTCCACATAGCTTCTATAATCTCTACCCACTGAGCCTTGTCCGAAAATAATTATTATATAATATTACTTTAGTATTATATAATGTATATATGCGGGCTGTGCGGAGTTCCGGAGGATCTACGCACATTCATAGCTATTGGCATAATGAAATATCTATGCACAATGAAATGGCAATGCAGATGCATAAGAAAGCTAATTCAACACAAAATTGTTCGCACAATGAAGTCATAAATATTTCTGCATAGTGAAAGTTCTCCGTGTAGTGAAATCCCTTAACTGATTAAAGGTTGTGTGGATGCGGAGAAAAGTTAGGTGCACACAACTTCCACATTCCGCAAAAATTTTCAAATTTTTTGTCCACTTAGTTGTTCTACACAGTCAATACTTCGTACAATGTTCGCATTTTTTGCATAGTAAAAACTCTCCATGCAATGAAATATATTTGCATAGTGAAAGCTCTCGGTTTACTGAAATGGCTTAATTGATTAATTAGTTCAGCATTAACTTGCTGCAAAATGGCAATGCAGATGCGGAGGAAAGCTAAATCCGCACACCTTTTGCATTTTCTGTCGTGATCTCTCAATGTTTTCATCGATGGTGGAAATGCATGGGTTGTTGGTGTTGTTGCTAATGGAACTTTGAACATTCTCTTTCCAAGGTTTGGATGAAGCGTAGTTGTGGGTTTGTGATTCCCATCTTTGGGGTGGTGGAATTTTCCTGGTGGCTTTCGTTGGGCTGGAATTATTTCCGGCGGTGTTTTTGAATTTTGTGGTGTCTGGGTACATTCATTCTCTTCGTTGTGTGACAACATTCTTTTCCAATTTCTTCTTCCCCTAAGGCGGCTTGTTTCTGGGGTGGCATTATTATTCCTTCACGAACATTCTGAGTGTCTAGTGGAGTAATTTTTTTCTTGGATTGAACACAGGTGGCTGGCTATTCACAAAATCGGGGTGGGATATTTATTATGAATGACTTGAGATCTGAGTAGGTGAGATCACAAATATGTTTGATTTCCTTGACGATCGTGCAAGCAATATGAGATATTGGGATCCTTACATGCCCTTGACTATTCATTTGTATTTTCGGATTGATAAACTGGAAGTAGCGACATACAAAATCTGGGTACTATCTACCCGCGGGTGGTCGGTCTGTGCAAACTTGGGTTGGTGAGATTGGTATTCCTAGTGGATCACACGTCGACGGTGGTGGTGTTTTATTTCCATACTTACCACTTTTAATGTCCAACATTTGACCATCTCCCGATTACCAGATTCCCATTCCTCAGTCGTCGACATTTCCTAATTTGGCTTGTTTGATGTGTTCATATTATTTTTATTTCCTGCTCCACCCGAGTGGACTGTGAATTGTCACATTGTATGATTGTCGCGTTGACTTGGAAGCCACTTGTCCTTGCAAAAGGACATGCAGCACATGGATTATAGTTCAGATTTTCTTAAGACTGATGTTTTTGTGCATAAGGCGTTCATACAAGCTACATTGGAGGTTGAATTGGCATATTCTAAATCTCGACAGGAGGTGGGGACCCATGGTCCGTCGGATCATACACTTGTCACTTTGACCTCGGATGGACCTACCCGTGTTCATTCAGTGGAGGATCTGGAGACATGTCAAAGATTACTGAACACGGGGTGGAGGGCGAAAAAGAAGGATCGAGGTAAAATTATCGCGGTGACTACCGATATGAAAATTTTGAGTTTCAGATATGATATTCTCTGGGACCGAGTATCCATTTTGCAAAAGAGAGCACTCGTGGGTCAATGGGCTTTTGCAGATTTACAAGAACTAGATATGTAGGACTGGGCTAAATCTCAGTGGGCGCCAATCTTAAGATATGCACCTAAGGTTAGTCTGTTGATGAATTCTTGGTACAATTTCCATAATTTCTATTGAAATAATAGCAGAGAAAGAAAGAATAGCAAGAACAAAATGAGAGAAGACCAAGAAATAGAAACTGAATGTGTATGTGTTTTATTCAAAAATGACTTTTCATCTACATGAACTTTCGATATATTCATGTCATTACCGTTACATAACTAAAATCTAAATTGGTTACAAAAACTGTTTAACTATGTTTGTTTAACCAAGTTCGTTGTCAAACTAACAAACTCCACCTTGACAACAACTTTCTCATTCATCATCTTTCCTGCAAGCCAAGAGAAGCTAAACACCACCGCAACTTCTCTACTGTAACTGGCTTTGTGAATATGTCTGCACAATTTTCTCGTGTGTGGACCTTTTTAAGAGCTACTTTTCCACCATCGATCACATGTCTCAGAAAATGATATCTCACATCAATGTGCTTGGTTCCGCTGTGATAGGCAGGGTTTGTGGCCAAGTGAATAGCACTTTGACTGTCACAAAGTACACTCACTTTCTCCTGCGTTCTTCCGATTTCATCGAGCAAACCCTTTAACCAGATTGCTTCTTTACTGGCATCTGAAGCAGCTATATATTCAGCTTCGGTAGTGGACAATGCAACCGTGTCTTGAAGCTTTGACATCCAACTAATTGCTCCACCTGCAAGAGTAAAGACATAACCTGTAGTAGATCTTCTTTTGTCCAAATCACCTACATAGTCAGCATCTACATATCCGCAGACTGATCCTTCACTACCATTAAAGACGATGCAATGATCTCTTGTGCCTCTTAGATATCGAAGCACCCATTTCACTGCTTGCCAATGTTCTTTACCTGGATTTGCCATGAATCTGTTGACAACTCCAACTGCATGTGAAATGTCAGGTCTTGTAGATACCATCGCATACATTAAGTTGCCTACCGCATTTGCAAATGGTACATGAGACATATACTGCTTTTCTTCATCAGCTCTAGGACTCAAAACCGAAGAAAGCTTAAAATGGGAAGCTAGGGGAACATTAACAGGTTTCACATTATTCATAGAAAAATTTTCAAGTACCTTCTCCACATACTTCTGTTGTGATAACCAAAGCTTACCATTTTTCCTGTCTCTGTGTATCTCCATGCCCAAGATATGTTTTGCTGCTCCAAGATCCTTCATATCAAACGCCCTAGAGAGTTGAGCCTTTAACCTGTTGATCTCTTCCATGCTTTTGCTTGCAATAAGCATATCGTCAACATACAAAGCTAAGATAATGAATATGCCATTGAAACTTTTGAAGTACACACAATGATCATACTCACTTCTTATAAAGTTCTGGCTCACCATGAAGGAATCAAACTTCTTGTACCATTGTCTAGGAGACTGCCTCAGACCATACAATGATTTCCTGAGCTTGCAAACTAATCTTCTGCTGCGACCTCGTACAAAACCTTCTGGTTGTTCCATATATATCTCTTCGTTCAAATCACCATGTAGAAAAGCTGTTTTAACATCTAACTGTTCTAACTCAAGATTAAGCAACGCAGTTAGTGCCAACACAGTACGTATAGAAACAAGTTTTACAACTGGAGAAAAAATCTCATGAAAGTCTATACCTTCAACCTGAGAATACCCTTT
Source organism: Pinus tabuliformis (assembly GCA_031772625.1). NCBI lineage: Eukaryota > Viridiplantae > Streptophyta > Pinopsida > Pinales > Pinaceae > Pinus > Pinus tabuliformis. The sequence continues at coordinate 1,154,528,526 of CM062811.1, forward strand.
TGCTACCAGTCTCGCCTTATATCTCTCGATACTACCATCAACTTTTGTTTCAGCTTGAAGACCCATTTACATCCAACAACACTTCTCCCTTCAGGAAGCTCTACAAGATCCCAGGTATTGTTCTTGGCTAAGGAGTCCATTTCTTCTTCCATAGCCTTTTTCCATTTCTCGCTATCTGTATCATCTATCGCTTCCTGATAACAAGACGGTTCCCCATCTTCAGTAACCAAAGCAAAAGATGAAGCAGAATCTTCATACCTTTTGGGAGTTTTCCTTTCCCTTGTTGATCTTCTCAGGGTGACTGGTTGCTGAACTGGTTCAGAAAATCGCACTGGTTCAGAAGCTTCAACGGCTCCCTTTGTGTCTTCAACACCTTTGTCTCCAGAAGTCTCTCCTTCCTTTCGACTGTCACCGAAAGATCTAGCCTCCAACTGAACTCGTTGACTCGGCGATACCTGTTCCTGTTCCATTCTTTCAACATTCGATTTTAACAAAGAGGATTCATCAAATGTTACATCTCTACTAATGACTATCTTCCGCAATGTAGGATCCCACAACCTATATCCTTTCACTGCATAGTCATACCCAACAAAGACATAACATTTCGACTTTGGATCTAACTTTGAACGCTGATTTTTCGGAATAAGAGAATAAGCATCACAGCCAAATATCCTCAAATGAGAATAGTCACAAGACTGACCTGTCCAAACTTCTTCAGGAATTTTACAATCAATCGCTACTGAAGGTGATCTGTTAACTAAATAACAAGCAGTAGATACTGCTTCTGCCCACAACTCCTTTTGCAAGTTAGCATTGTTGATCATGCTTCTGGCTCTTTCCATAAGAGTCCGATTCATACGCTCAGCAACACCATTTTGCTGAGGAGTATAAACAGCAGTTTTGTGTCTAACAATGCCCTCATCCTTACAGTATTGTTCAAACTCAACAGAAGTGAACTCACCACCATTGTCAGTTCTTAGACATTTAATAGATTTGTTTGTTCTTTTCTCTACCATTACTTTAAATTGTTTAAAGACATTGAATACATCAGCTTTCCTTTTTAGCATATAGACCCAAACTCTACGAGAGTAATCATCAATGAACGTTAAAAAATACAATGCACCTCCATATGACATAACAGGGGAAGGCCCCCACAGATCAGAATGAATGTAGTCTAAAACATCTTTACTATTATGATTGCCAACTTTAAATCTCTGTTTACACTGTTTCCCATACACACAATGTTTACAGAAATCTAAATTCAAGGATTTCAGACCGGGAAGAGATTTACGTTTCATCAGTATGTGAAGACCTTTCTCGCTCATATGGCCCAAACGCTGATGCCACAGAGGAGTACCTGCTTCTTCCTTTTCTGACGCAACCGCTGCTTCACCGACCTGAGTACTTCCTTTTAACCTGTAAAGATTCCCGACCTTCTCTGCCTTCATAACCACAAGAGCACCTTTGAAGACCTTCAAGACGCCATCCTGACCTGTACACTTATAACCATCTGAATCCAACACTCCCAAAGAGATTAAATTTTTCTTCAAATCAGGCACATGTCTAACACTAGTTAATGTCCTAACTGTGTTATCATACATCTTAATCCTGATATCTCCCATCCCAACAGTCTGACATGACATATTGTTACCCATAAACACAGAACTACCGTTTACATTTTCATACGAAGTAAACCAGTTTCTATGTGGGCACATATGATGCGAAGCACCAGAGTCTAACAGCCAGCTATCAAAACTATGAGAGACATTACATTCAGGTGAAGTTTCATCTATCATACACAATTCTTCAGCAGATAAAAATTCGTCTACAATACCTGAATCAACCTGATTCGCTTCGTTCTTCAGGTTTTCGGATTCCTTCCGTTTCCAACAGTCCTTCTTCAAGTGTCCAACTTTACCGCAGTTCCAACATTTTGCCTTACACTTTTTGCCCTTAGATTTCGACCTGGAAGACCCCCTTGGTTTGTCTCCTCTTTCCTTTCAGCGTCCTCTAGCGACCATGGCTTCTGATGTAGTTGTATCGGTGCTGGATTTCCTTCGTACTTCTTCAGACAGAAGAGCTCCCACGACTAATTCAAACTTCAAAGAATCAGCAGAGCTGAAGCTGATTGAGGTTACGAAGTGATCCCATGATTCAGGCAAAGAACACAGCAAGGTTATGGCTTTATCTTCTTCCTTTATTTTGACTTCCATATCTGTTAATTGACAAATTAGTGTATTAAAAACATTCAAATGTTCTGCAATGCTTGAACCTTCTTTCATTCGAAGACTGTATAATTGTCGTTTCAGATAAATTCTGTTGGTTAATGATTTTGTCATATAAAGGTTTTCAAGTTTTTCCCACAAACCTGACGTCGTGGTCTCTTCAACGATGTTGAAGAGAACTTCATCCGCTAGACATAGCCGGATGGTACTGAGAGCTCGGGCATCCAAGTCCTCCCAGTCTGAAGTAGTCATGGTTGTAGGTTTCTTAGTAACCCCATCCAATGCCTTGTGCAAACCTTGTTGCACAAGCAGATCCTTAACCTTCAGTTTCCAAAGAGCAAAATTGCTCTTTCCGGTGAATTTCTCCACCTCGAATCTTGCATTCGACATCTTGGCCATTTTCCCTCCTTCCTAGGATTTCAGGCTTTCAAAAAAAATAACTTCCCCAATTCAAACAGAAAGACAAGTTTCAAATCCTTTGATTTCTTGCAAACCCTTTTGTTTTTCTAGTTTCACAACATTCGTGCAAATCCCTTGCAAACTTGTTCTTCTACAATATTTAAAAAAACCATTTTCCCTCCTTCCTAGGATTTCAGGCTTTCAAAAAAAATAACTTCCCCAATTCAAACAGAAAGACAAGTTTCAAATCCTTTGATTTCTTGCAAACCCTTTTGTTTTTCTAGTTTCACAACATTCGTGCAAATCCCTTGCAAACTTGTTCTTCTACAATATTTAAAAAAACAACAACACCCTTTTCAATCTCTGCTGCTATCTTTAAAATCTGAACAACCTTTGCTGCTATCTTTAAAAAAATTTCTGCAAACCCTTCCCTTTTTTCAATAATTTTATAAAAACCACAACAACAACCTTTGCTGCTATCTTTAAAATCTGAACAACCTTTGCTGCTATCTTTAAAATTTTATAAAAACCACAACAACAACCTTTGCTGCTATCTTTAAAATCTGAACAACCTTTGCTGCTATCTTTAAAAATTCCTGCAAACCCTTCTTTTTTTTTTTAAAAAAAATTCTGCTAAAAAAAAACAATACCCGGATTGCAACGCCGTCCACAGGGCCGTCCTCAGGGATTCTATCTTCAGCGTTTGGGCAATGGCCGTCCTCAGGGATCCAGCTCCACAGGGATTCTTCAAGCCTCAACGCCAGGGATTCTTCAAGCCTCAACGCGGATCCAACGATTCGGATTCTTCAAGCCTCAACGTTTGTGCAACGCCGTCCTCAGGGTTCACCACGTCTTCAACGTTAGCAACGCCGTCACGTCGTCCACGATTTTGCTACCGTCCACAGGAGAATTACAGCCAAAACACGTCGTCCACGATTCTGCTACCGTCCACAGGAGAATTACAGCCAAAACACGCCGTCCGTCCACATGTTGATCACAGGTTCGCACTGCAGGGATTTTGTCCAGGCTCTGATACCACTTATTGAAATAATAGCAGAGAAAGAAAGAATAGCAAGAACAAAATGAGAGAAGACCAAGAAATAGAAACTGAATGTGTATGTGTTTTATTCAAGAATGACTTTTCATCTACATGAACTTTCGATATATTCATGTCATTACCGTTACATAACTAAAATCTAAATTGGTTACAAAAACTGTTTAACTACGTTTGTTTAACCAAGTTCGTTGTCAAACTAACAATTTCCATTTCTTACATCAGGAAGATTTAGAGCGCATTTTTAGGACTCCTTGGGTACGGGGGCGTAGCTTCCTCCAGCTCCACAGAGGGTATGTGGGTTTTAACCCTATGAAGGATACTCCGAAGAAAAATATGGTTTGGGTTAAACTCTCGGGCCTCCCTATTGAATTTTGCACCTGGTGGTTCTGAAGGAGATTGGGAAAGTGATTGTTCGATTCATTTATATGGAACCTGGTTGTTTGGGTGCTACATGGATCTTGGTGGAGCACGACTTCTCGGGGGGTCTCCAGGAACACATAGATTTAGAATGGGAGAAAATTTGTATTAGGCAGTGGTTGGACTGTTGGGGCATCCCCTTTTGATGCCTCTTGTGCCATCACACTGGACACCTCATGGCCTGTTGCCCACGGCGACACTCTAACGATGGTGGAGAAGGAAAATGAAGGGGAGGCTATCGGTATGGTCGACGTTTCCGGGACAAGCCACATGACAGACCGGTTATATGTACAGATTCTAATCCAAATAAGTCACCTTCACTATTTGATTCTTCTCACTCCCCATTTCCCTTTCTCCTCATTCCTCTCCTGAACATTTTTCCCTTCCCCGAGTCGAGGGGATTAATGTTAATATAAATATGGAGGCCCCCCATATACCCAGTACCGATGCCATCCCCTGCTTACATGCCTCACCTCCCTCATTAGTATCCCCTCCAAACTATGCCCACTTGATTATTTCATAAAATTCCTCTCGTCCTTATGTACCTAATGAGGTGTCACCTTGTCCCGTTCCCCCTCTGGTCGGTTCCCCTCTCATGCTGGTGCCATCATCCTCCCCTCCTCCACTTGAAGACCCTATGAGAGAAAATTCTCCTCATAACTCGGTCGGGAGCGACCTTGAATTTCTCATGGTTAACCTTGTACTGGACTTGGCTGCCTTCACTATCCATAAGGATGTGGGGTGCTCTATCTCTCCGACTATCAGTCCAAACTCGACCCTCAACATCACTATTAGACGTAGAGAGGCAAGGGTAGTAGACACTTTAGAGGAAGACCGAACCCGAAGTCACTTCTTTTTCAAGAGTCATCATAATTGTGAGATGTTCCCATCATTTCTTCTTATGACCCTCGAGCCCTTAGAGAAGATGCACCCGGTCCATAGGATTGATTTGTCTCTCCCTAAACATGCGAGATATGGGGGGGTTCCTCTAAACTTCTTTCCCTCAGTCATCTTTTCCTTTATGTTCGTCCTTATATTATTCTGTTGCAAGAAACTATGGCGGTCTCCCATAAGGTCATTGAATATTTTTGGCATTATTTCCCGGCTTGGCGCATGGTGGTTGTTGATTCTTGTGGGTTTTCAGAGGGCTCTGTAGCCTTTTGGACCCCCGGTGGTTATCGTTGACTGCATATAAGTGCTTCGTTGGCATCTTGTTGACAAGACACATTCAAGGAGATTCAAAAAGAATACATTTTCTTAACCTCTATGCTCCATGCAAGGACAGGGTGGTATTTTGGGACCGTTTGGAGGCAAGTGATATCATCAAGATCGGTTCTCTAATCATTGTGGGAGACTTCAATTCCACTCTCTTCATGAGGGGGTGTTGGGGGGAAATGTGCGGGCGAGACCCTTTGGCTGATAGACTGTAGACTCTTTTGCAGAAAAACATTTGATGGACATATATCCCAATCTTTCGCCCACTTGGTATAACGGCAGAACAAGGGAAAAACATATTGGGAAAAGTTTGGACCGCTTTTTGGTGCATGAAAACATGTTTGAGCGATTGGGGAATCTATGGTCCTAGGTGGATAGGAAATTCATTTCAGATCACCTTCCCATTGTATTACAATGGCGGACCGAACAAGTTAGCCTGGGCATTGCCTTTAAATTCAATCGAAATTGCCTTTAAATTCAATCGATTATGGTTGGAGGATGAAGATTTCAACAAATTGGTTACTACAACTTGGAAAATGGTGGTTGCGGAGCCGGGGACATCTTCCATTGACCACATTTCTGAGAAATTACAATTTCTCGAGAGTTAGGTCCGGATATGGGAATGACTTAAAAAAACCATCTTCATGGAATTGAAGGTTATTGTTGCGGAGATTGATTGTCTTGGTAGGAAGTTGGATAAAGGGGCCCCTACCCAATCACAATTAGAGCGGAAGGCGCTGGAGGGCAAAAGAAGGCACATCTTACAGATCCAGGAAGCCACTTGGCGCTTGAAAAGTCGGCCTTTATGACTAAACGAAGGGGACATGAACCGCTTCTTTCATAGATACACAAACCAAAGGAGAAACATTAATACAATTTGGCAAACAAAGGGAAGAAATGATGTGAATGTTTTCACTACAGCTGAGATACCCGAAGAAGCGGCGCATTTTTTTTAATCTTTTTACAGGGATCGATCTGGGGTTAACATTGAGGACCAAATTTGGGGGTCGGAGAACTATCCTCTCATGTTTGACATGGAACAAAATGAGGCATTATTCAAACCAATTGAGATGGACGAAGTACGAAGGGTATTGAAATCTTTTGCAAAGGAAAAATGTCCAGGCCCGAATGGCTGGACAGTAGAGATTTTCCTTCATTTCTTCGTTTCATTTCTTTGTTTTGATGGGGCAGGAGCTCCTGAATATGTTCGAAGAATCAAAGACTGCCAAGAATGTTACAGGGGCCATTAATTCAACCTTTATAGCTCTCATTCCGAAGATAATTGTTCCCTCCACGTTTTTGGATTTCAGACCAATATCGCTTTGTAATATAACATACAAACTTATCTCTAAAATCATTGCGGAGCACATGAAGTTTACTCTTTCGGCCCATATCTCTTGAGAACAATACGGTTTCCTGCATAAACGTTTGATACGTGATGTTGTGGCCACATCACATGAATGCATACATTCCATTCACGCGAAGAAAATGGAGGCATTGGTCATGAAGGTGGATATCCAAAAGGCATACAATTGTGTGGATTGGACATTCTTGCGCCTCTTATTGACAAAAGATTGGACTAGCGATGTACAATTGCGCCTCATATTGACAAAAGATTGGACTAGCGATGTACAATGTTGAATGGATTATAGCATGTGTTAATTCGATTTATTTTGCGGTTTTGATTAATGGATATCCTTCCCGTTTTTTCCAAGCGAGAAGGGGATTGCGGCAGGGATGCTCAATTTCACCCTTACTCTTTATTTTGGTTATGGACGAGCTCAGCCTTAAAATCAAAGAGGCTCGATCATCGGGTCTTTTCTGTGGCATAAATTTGGGTATGTATGACGATATCTCCCATAGTTTTTTCGTTGATGACATCCTCACTTTCAGGGTGGTATCTAGATCACAATGGTCGACACTACATTATATCTTTATGAGATCTGGTGAGGCATCGACGTTGATGGTAAATGGGGGCAAATCAATTCTCCTATTTTTCGGGGGGAGACCAGTAGGTGATCGATTTTATTGTCGGTAGATTTGGTGTTGTAACAAAGCCCCTGTGTGAAGGCTTCACATATATGGGATATCGACTCAAGCCCAACAATTACAGATCTACTGACTGGTTATGGCTCCTGGATAAATTCCAACACAAACTATATGGCTGGTCTCATAGATGGCTTACCTTGCGGGGAGATACACCCTTGCACATACGCCCTTGCACATACGGTTCTTCAATAGATTGTGGTATATTGTGGTATATTGGGCACATTTATATATACTTCTCACAACTATTATTTCCAAAATTCGAAGTATGATGCCACATCAATTGGGTTGGCATTGGGGAGGGAAGAAAATTCCCTCTGATCAAATTGGATAAGATCACCATCTCGAAGGAATATGGTGGATGGGGGATTCTGGACGTGAAAGTGATCAAATGGGATAAGATCACCATCCCGAAGGAATATGGTGGATGGGGGATTCTGGGGGATTCTGGATGTGAAAGTATTTGGATGGGCTATTTGATAAAGTCCTTATGGCATGCTCTATTTTCGAGAGAGTATCTAGAGGGACATCATTTGGGTGAAGTACCTGAAATACAAGAATGTTTCTGATTGGATCAGGGATGGCACCATAGGGAAAAAAATTGGTTCTTATATCTGGTTGAGTTTCCACAAAGTAAAATCTTGGTTTCTCCAGTGGCTTTGGTGGTATTTTGGTAAAGGAAATTGCATACTAATTGGTTTAGATCATATTCTAGGCATTAAACTTGTCGTTGGCCTCACGGCAGATATTATAGACAGACTACATGAAAAGGGATATTTCTATTTGGAACAGGTCATTCATCATTGGCATCGTTTGTTTCCTTTTTGGAAGAAGGGCACAGATATGGGACTGGTTGGACACAGTGTTCAAATTTGAACACATCACAGCCCTTCTGAAGCCCTCTAGCACATCAGAGAAGTGCTCAGCAAAATTTACCAGTCAAAAGAAATTTAAATTTTGATTTTTATAAGTTTTAAAAAAAATTAAAAGAATATTATAAAATGCCCAATGAAGGGCTACCTGTCCATAGGACATTTCAAAAAATTCCAGTTCTCTCATTGATGTAACACTCTAAAGTCTAAAGGAGGTTATGGCAACACTCAAGAAAGTGCAATGGGATGTAATGGAGGTTGTTCATCCATTCCCAACCCATCAGTCATAATGGCAGCACTGATAGAGTTAGTAGTGATGATATGAGGTTTATGTTCGCATTCATTGATAACAAAGGTTTCTTTTCGCATTCATTGATAACAGAGGAGAAGTAGCTATGTATTGGTATCCGTGAATAGGCATATTTTGAAGGTATCAAATATTTAGAACAAACAAAATACAAAAGACAGAATTAACGATGACTAAGGTATATTACTCTGAGCTGGTGAATCTTACCTACATTGATTTTTCCAATCCCAACCTTATGGCGAGTACAGCACAAATTCGCAAGGTATTTTAACTCTCAGTTATAATCTGCAACTTTCATTTCCATGGCCTTTCATTCAGTTCACTGATTTAGGCAGAACTGATTAAAATTATTATGTATGGAATGGTTGATTGATCCTTATATAGTCATGTGTAGCACAAGTTCACAAGGTATTTTAACTCTCAGTTTTAATTTTCAACTTTCATTTCCCTGGCCTTTCATTCAATTCATTGATTTAGGCAGAACCAATTAAAATTATTATGTATGGAATCATAGATTGATCTTTATATAGTTATGTGTAGACTCTGTATTTTTTTTATATCATCCATCATGTCATCGATGAAGATTTTTTGGACTAAGTCTTTGAGCAAAGTCGACGGCTTTTTGCGCTTCCGGAGGAGGAAACAATGAAATTGCTGTGAAATGAGAACCATCAAGGTTACACTCCATATCAAGCAAAATCTCTTAATCTTTCCATTCAACTGGAAGATTTGATGTGGATTTGTGTCTCCTTATATTTCCTGCTTGTAATTACATCTTGCTCTGCTCAACTCTGAAAAATTAATCCATTAAAGTATTACACTTCATATTTTTTCATATATTCATTTTTCCGAGGGATTGGAAGGGGAGTTATGAAGCTTTTGAAGCATCAATAAAGGCAAGTGATTTCATGGTCCCAATTAATGGCCTTCAGCAGGTAGATTTCATGGTCCCAATTAATGGCCTTCAACAGGTATGCAGTTCAACATTTGAAACGTTATTTTTCATACTTGTCCAGTGGTTAAAAATAGATTAAAGTGACAATGTTGATATTTTTACATCATAATCACATACTACATTTTATGTGGTATCTCCATTTTCTTTCATTTGTAAAATTGTATTCTTTCTTGTCAACTCACCATTACCACAAGATTGTTCAATTACGAGATTACTTCATTAGACTTATCATCCTACGGCTATGAAAAAAGCTTCCATCCTACCTTTATGAGGACATATTCATGACATTACTTTGATGTTTCACATAGATAACTTGACATAGTATAATAAGGCCGATAGGTTTCCTTACATTTTCCATGAAGACATCATTACTTTGAAACTTTGATGTTCGACATGGAAATCTTGAGATAGCATAATAAGACCGATATGGTTCTTTATTTAGGGTTTATTTTTAGGGTGGTATATAGACAAAGTAATCTCTTTATTAATTTGAATTCTTATTTCATAGTAATAAATGAATACATTGTCATTTTATAGTAATAAATGAATAAATTTTCATTTTATAGTAATAAATGAAATAAATTAGTTAAAGATGTAAATTTATCGTGTTTAAAAATAAATTAAAATGATAATATTGACATTTGTACATCATAACCACATTTTTTGTTGTATCTTCATTTTCTTTCCTAATTTGCAAAATTTTCTTTCTTTCTTGTCAACCAATCATTCAAACAAGGTTCTTCAATTTTGACAACCATTTAGACAAGATTGTTCAACTATGAAATTACCCCATTATATGGTGGTAACTACGCTTTGTGATTCAAACGTTTTTTATATTCTTGTAAATAACTACTACCATCTCTTTTCTATTTTTAGATGATTTCGTAACTAACCACAATGCCTACAAAAGCCTAGCATTGTTTCCATTTGAACTTACTGTAATCAAGATTACTAGTAAGCCTAGCATTTGTAAAATCAAACTTCATTTAAAACCCCGTATTTCTTCTCTTATCTTACAAAAAAAATTCTTTATTAACTCTCTAGTTTTTGAAAACATTGAAATTAATGCTATAAAAAAATTGAGAAATTATAAGTGTGCCTCCCATAAAATTATGTAGAGTTTTGAACGGGGAGAAGTGTTAAAATGAAACTCCAAGGCTGTATTAATAAGTGCACAACATAAGATTGGTGTGCCTACACGATGACAACTTAATTTTCTTTTTCCAACGGGTCTTCCCAAAAGATATAGAATGCCAATAACTATCCTACAACTACTATTGTGTCTCCCACTTCATTCTCTCCATTCGACATCTAGGAAATAAGTTGTGTGTGTGGGTGTCCATGTAGCTACTACTATGAAGGGTTTTTAAGTTGATGTTTAAATCATAGAAAAATTAAATGACATTGTTAATGAAAAGAAACCATATTATTAGAAAAAGACATCAACAAAAAGAAACCGCATTATTAGAAAAAGATATCAACCAAACTTGAATTCATTGTAAGGGCCAAATTTGAAAACCATTTTTAAACAAATAAAAAAAACGACTAACCAAGCCATACAACAACAACACTATAGATGTGTACTACATATTACAATATTTCCCTATTAGATGTGGAAAACTTTCCTTTAATTACATAAATTTTTGAATCTATAAAACTTGAAGTTTTTAATGGAGATAAAAGTCTATTGATAGTGTTCTTTGATTGAGCACTGTTAAGAGAAAAGTTCAATTTCCTTGTTTTTTGAAGGTATATATTTATTTTTCTGGTTTGCTTCAAATTGTTTTAAACTTAACAAAATAGTTAGTATAAATTAGAAACAAATGAAAACTAAAAATACTTTTTCCATTGTGCAAATAGATTTATATTTTCAATGATGTAAATTCAGATACTTTTGAATATTATCTAATGAATAGAATAAACATATGTTTACCTTTTTTTAGTAGAATTTGAGAAAAATGTTTGCCTATTTACTAAATTCTATTAAAATTTTATAGTATTTTAATGTAGCCACTTTTTAAATTTTAAAGATTTAGGACACCATTTCATTTTGTCAATTTTTTTTATAAAGAGTTTATTCAATATACATTTGTTAATAGAAGTACAATTTTTTTTATAACTTTTCATCAATGAAGGATTAGATAAATATATGCCCTTCAAAATAAAATTAAGACCAGCCCTTCAAATTTGATCATTGGTTGGACACACAGCCGATGTTTGGGAAACCCACATTTTGGAACTTAAAAGAGTGTTTGTGCAACACTAAGAGAGGCGACTCCATCAAATGGGGTGGGATTTGCCATAAGTGAACAGTGGAGGTGGCAGGCACATACATGTACATTTTGTGTTCTAAACTCTCATTAAATAATACTTATAATACTTGTAGGTTCAGAAAAAATTGGAAACTCAAGGTTCCTATTAAGATCATTCTCTTCACCTGGTTGGTTTGGCATGACAAAACACTAACTTGGGAGAACCTACATAAGAGGGGTATATATGGCCCAGGTTGGTGGGCTATGTCAAAATTCATCTGAGACAATTCTACATCTTCTATGGGAATGCACAATTGCATCACATGTATGGCACTGCATATTACAATATTTTCATATTCCTTTTAGAACTTACCTCTCTGTTGAACAATGTCTTTGTTGGTGAATCGAGAGGGTGGGAATACATCAGACTATTCCTCTCTACATCTTCTGGGAAATATGGCACGCTAGGAACGGATACATTTTTTTACGATATCCCCATCAACATCCACAGGGTTTGTACCAACATCGGGACATGGATGGGCACACAAAAAATAAGAGTGCATGGGGATAAAGATTTAAGTGTTCGTCTCTTTCATCCTTGCATACAATTTCTTGCAGGGTACTGCGATGGTGCTGCACAAGCAGGAATATGCGGCTGTGGTGTATGGCTTAGGATCTGCAACAGAAAACAATACAAAATATCTTGGCACAGTGGCACTGTCACTAACATGAGGGCTGAGATCTTGGCATTATGGGGACTTCTATGGTTTGCAAAGGAGCTTTCTATGAGTACACTTCACGTATATGGAGACTCCAAGTCCCTCATTGACGGAGTGCTAGGGAAAATTGTACTTTCTCTTTCTCCTCCTCGTCTTGATGGCTGGCTCAACCATATACACAATTTAAAACAAACCTTTGAAAGCATCCCCTTTCATCACATTTTCAGGGAGTCTAACATTGTTGCTGATTCACTGTTGGAAAAGGGTCTTACCAAGGCTACAAGTTTTATGCACTTTCAATATCTGGAGGACAACACTGTTAGACAGGCTGGCTCGATCCAACTTCCGTAGTTTTATAGACAATGTCCATTATATTTTGCTAAATTTTTGAAAATATATGTCACTGTTTAATGCATATTCATTAAGAGGTAGAAGTCAGCATTTTTGTGCACAAACGAGCTATTATCCTTAGCTCCATAATGACCCATAACTTGGACAAGGAGATGCACTCTCTCATTCTGTTTGCTGGAGTTTTTATGCATGCTTTATTATTGAAAATGTATTCGTACTATATATAAACCAGTGTTTTTTTCCTCTGAACAAATAAACATCCTCCAATTCTTTTATCAAATTAGCTAGTAAAGATGTTAGTTCTGGAACATAATGTCAATGTCTAGATGGTGGTTTCATTCCTGATTGGGGCTATTTTCTATGCGGGTGTGTCCTGTTATAACGGCTACCTTTTTTCCAACTCTGATATCACCGCATTCCGAAAAAAAGTTCTGAAGAACATGTCATTACAAAATTCCGTCTTGAAAACTGTTGTCTATTGAAAACTGGGTGGGATGTGAAAGTTGATTTTCTTCATATGAGGTCCAATAAAGTTGGAACGCTGTCAAACATCTTGGAACTATTGATGATAATATGGGAAAAATTAAGTAAACATATAAAGGGAAACATAAGGGAAAACGAAAACTTTTAATTTAAGAATTTTATGTTGTCATTGACTCATTTGTTTCCCTTCTAAGGGTCAAACTCACAAGTTCTTGCAAGTTCCAACAAGTTTGACAAGTTTTCACAAATTTGGGCAAGTTTCCACTCAGTCTAGGGTTGAGGTGAGATTTCCCATGAGTTTAAAGCAAGTGCCTGTTTCATAAAAGACTTTGTAAGACTTGCCAATCCCTGCTAAGTTTCACAACACTAAGCATAATTATTGTCACACTACTACATGCCCTATGAAACATGTAACAACATAACAGCAACGAAAGGAAACTCATTTGAATATGATAGTGATAACAAGTTCTGTATAATATTGATAAAAAAATATACGATATAGAATGGTAAAAAGTACAGAAACGAAGCTCAATTGAATATGATAGTGACAAAAAGTGCATTGTAATAGTGATAAGAAATATATGATAAAGAATGGTAAAAAGTACAAAAACAAGTGGAAAAGTCCTTGCTTGCAAGCATCTCCCTAAAGAGACTGAGAATGCCAAAACCAAGCGGCAGCGTGAACAAGCAATTTATAGCCTCATCTACCTCACAATGAATGGAATAATTTTTCAAAACATGCTCATATTCATAAGCTATAGTCTGATTAAAAAGTTAACGTGCAATTAAATGTGTTGGAATTGGAAAACTTGACTAATGAATTTGAAGAAAGAAAATAGGATAGAGCAACATGTCACAAAGTTGTATTGGAAAGCTTTAAAGATCAACTAAAAACCTATATTATACTCCCTGGAATGCAATTTGATGGACCTTGAAATTTACGAAATGAGGGCTAATGTATTTTATACTATGAAAAGCAACCTTCCATGTTTTAGATGTAAAACAAGTTCTTCCTATTAAAAACATATGCAAGCTAAAACATAAACAGTAAAAAATGTTGAAACTTCACAGCAGCAAAATATATAGCAGTATAAAATTTGATCATGTCAAAATTGGTTAGATGATGATGAACCCTTTGAAGCATAATTATATAGATTTATGTAAACCTTTTTTCAAAGATAACGTAGGCAGACATAGCATTATGTTTTAGCTGAATATCATTCTAAAAAAACTTATTCCCAAAAAATTGAATGGAGGGGGCATTATTACCCACTATGACCTGCAGTTCACACTTCCTCTACTCACACTGAGAGAGCACTTCTCAATATTGTTTAACTCCATGCGTATTTCTGGCTGCCTTATAAATCTACTTTCCACATGTCCTGATAAATTTATTTTCTAACGTGAAGAAATTTTGCTGCTGCCATGGTTATCAGCAACCATTCTTTCTTCCCAAGCATTTGTTGAAAACTGAAATAAGACTAGATGTATGGTGTTCACCTCTCAAAATGCATTTTCATTGTTCAGTAACCCCTAGAATGACTCCTTCCTTCCCTTCTCCCAAATAAACTGTATAATCACAACAATAATATAACCTGGGAAAGCAAGATACTGACGACAAAACTAGATGAAGCACTAAACGTTTTCACAATGTGCCAAGAACTAACCTGGAAGAAAGAACTCAGGAAGGGAGGCTTCAAGATGGCTGCAATAAGCCAATTGTCTTAGAGAACCAGCGACAATATGCAACTCCCAAGAGAGAAATATCCCATAATAGCTAAAATATTGTTGAAGAAACATGAAATGGCAGGATATATTACAAACATTAAATAAGAATGAGAGATGCCCACTAAGATGTCATAATGAAAGAAAAAAATAGAAAACAAGATGCATCATCTATGCAGCATGACGATCAGGCATAGAAATATACTGCATTTTACTCGAACAATTAGGCATTGGAGTGGATAACCCCTGTCCTTATTGGCATCCAAGTAATGTTATATAAAAAAGATTGATTTTGTCTGTCTAGGTTATAAAGGACTTGGTTTTTGAAATGGTCACATCTACTTTAACCAGTATAATATACAACCAAAGACCTTATGCATTTGAACCAAACCCTTCAGAAGTAAATGCCAGTAAATATTATGAGCAAAGTCGTCCCCCCCATTACCATAACTGGCGATGGTCCATTGATCATACAAGAGTAGAATAACATGAATTGACAACTTTTCAGATCATATATTTCAATCTTTCAACAAATCATGTATGAACAAAATATAATAATTGAAATACATCTCCCTTGAAGGACTTAGTATAAAAAATCAACACTGAACATTCATGCAGCACAATTCTCGCCTTCACGCATTTAGAGAAGGTTGAAGCCTATAAAGTACAGCTTTAGCCCTTTCACTAAACTAGACAGAATATTATAGATTTCATAACTTCGAATTGAGATTTTGTTTCAGACATGTCATGAAACAAATGCTAAAGAGGGTGGCAAAGAGGGAAGCTGATACTATAAAAATCATATGCCCTGGGACCCAGAGTTGTCCAGCCAATAAAGTGGTTCATTACTAAAGATTTAACAGACAGCAAGAAATGACCAGTCATCATAATTAAGTTCTTTGTTTAATTCTCCTGAGACACGTCTGTATTTTCTTGCTTAGATTCATTATCAACAGACTCCTCCAGCTCGTATTCCTCATCATCATCATCCACTTCATCATCTTCAAACAAATCCCTGTTTGCAAACTTATTATAGAAGCTTCCCCTGGAATCTGATTCATTCACAAATTCCAGGCCATAGGACGTATCCCTATATTTCACTAAAAGCCAGCGAAGCAATCTGTCATCCTTGTTCAGGTATTCTAACTCCTTGGGAAATTTTGGAGTGACCATCATTGTCATCTGCATCATTTGACCCTGCAAAAGAGCAAACAGCTCAAAGCATTCATTTATAATATAAAATTTAGATTCATTGTCCTATGGAATAAACAAGTAGAGAACTCAAACAGGCATTCATAGTTCAATTCCAAACATCGGTGCAAGGCCTATGAGGAACATAAAGAACCCTGGAGTTGCTCTTATTTTCCCGCTGCATTCATAGTTCAATTCTAAATATCGGTGCAAGGCCTATGAGGAACATAAAGGACCCTGGAGTTCCTCTTATTTTCCCACTTCCTGCTACTCCAATATCCCTTAAAACAAGCACTAGAAAACAGAATACATATACCTGAACTTTTTCATAATCCTTGACAACTGTATAATGTAAATATTAATGGGAAAGCCACCAAATTACAGAACAATGGTCAGACTCTTATATCTGTGTCTCCTGTATTCGCATGCATATTAACCAGGTATACAATGAAACATGGCTTTCAGATCTTGATATTTTAGTCTTAATTTTCTTTACCATACAATAAAGCATACTAATTCTTCATATCTGGTGCAGAAACCTATCTACATTAAAAGCTACTATACCTTGCGTACTGTATAGAACAACAACCTCTTTTGAACGCTTGAAAGATTATAGGGTATTTACAAATAGTGATTGTAGCAAAGGAATTTCACACTTTGGTCTGACTTCCCTGTGATGAGTTAGTTACCCCTTATCCTTTCTTACAAATGATCTTTTGTGCTAGATCACTCTCCCTTGTGTAACCTCGCCTTACTCTAGATGTATGACGTCTTGGATGTGAAGTACTTAGGTAAGGTTACCCCTCTTTGCCTCACCTCCTCTATTACCTCGGTCATTGGTTTGACCCTGTTAGACTTTGGGGCACTCATTTTGCCTGTACTTTGGGTTATATTTAAGGCTCTGAGCCCCTTATATAGCCCATGGTTAGGATGCCTCATTTTGAGTCCTCAATGACCCAAATCCATCTGGAGTTTTTTAACTATGGATCCACATGGTCAAAGATTTCTTAACCCTCAATGATTTCTTAGCATCAACCCATGAGTTTTAGGGATCTTATCACATATGTGAGTCATTGCTCATGAAACAGAATGTTGAAGTCAAGGAAAACACCTGGATAAAGGCTAAGAAACCAGTGGCACTTGATCAAAATCCAGGGTACAACTCTATCATACAAAACATTTTCCCAACAACTTTTTTAATGTTCAATTCAACCTTGAGTTTACCTATGCTCCTCTCATCTATGTAAATCCTCTTCAAATACTCTTTGAATCTTCTATCTTTAAAAACCTATATTTCACAAGAACACCATTGGATTGGCATCAAGCCTTGATGTAACTATCTAACTCATCTTCCATGCTCTTGGGCTACTTGTTCCTATAATCTCCAACACCTTTACAAGTATCTCTTTCTTTTGGATTAATTTGTCCATTGAAAGTTTGTTGTTTTGTCCTAAGGCATCTCCATTGGCTTACTTCCTTCCAACATATTGGACGATTCAACCCTACTACCTCAAGGGAGGTTCCATCACAATGAGGTCAAGGGAGTAGGGGAACTTTGGGTCACCACACAACTCTTCATTGTTCTATCATTTATATGGTAGATCTATATATTTTTACTGCATTGTATTAGAGATCAAAATCAAGCATGTTTTGTAGGAAGGTGTAGCAACAATTGCAAGTTCATTCAAAAGAATAATTCTTCTCTTGGAGGCTTGTAGCACCTCTCATCTTCAGCCCAAGCAACTTCAACACCTACAATAGTGTCATTCTAAGTGAGTTCCTTTTTTCTCATCTTCAGAATTTAGGTTGATTAATTAGCTCACCAAAGGAGATCAGTAAGTTAACCTTAGATACTTTGCTTTCCATTATTAATGATGATGATAATGGTCTATCGGACCTTAAGAAGGTAAGAGATTACTCATAATTCTTTAGCATTTTATTTTTATACTTGAAAAGCATTAAGAGAAGAGTTCCAAGATCACCTTAGTTTTTTCAACTTAAAAGGTCAAGAAGGTTGGTAGTGTAACAAATATTTTGAAATTTAGATCTAATGTGAGTATAAGCTAGACACTCTAAGAGAAAGTGTTTCTCATCTCAACCCTCTTAATGTTGCAAAGGTGACAGACACTTCACCCCCATGGTGTTTTGGGAATTGGCCAATGCCTAGTCTCACTATGAAGCTCATGACAATTTGTTCTTATTTTAGCAATGCTTATTTTCTTCTTTACACTAAGTCAAGATAGAGAGATAATTCTGATTTATGAATTTGGGTTGATCACCTCCTTATAATATCTAAGCTTCCTTTTTTCCTCCAACTCTTTATCATACCACAATTTCTCCTTAAATTTTGATGTAATAATATCTTTCATCTTATCTTTATTCTACAAATTGATCTCCTCTTTTATCCCCAAATGGTCTAGCCAAGAATGGTCATCCTTATGCCATCTCCACTTGAGCCTAAGCTGATAGTTGTTGCTAAAGTTGGAAGAAATTTTAGAAAACCTTTTGTCTTATGTATTGTTTAACTTATTTTTATACATAAGATACCTAGTCATAGCCATGCATTCAATGGGGAAAAGACTTGCTTGGATCAGGAGGATAGGATAGGGTTTATTTCCTTTAATCTTGAGGTTGTAGGTTACAAATTTCTTTTGGATCTGTTCTATCTTCCTCCAGAACTCTCTAGAGATACTACAACCCCGGACCTCGTATCCATATCAAATAACAAGAGTGGTGAGAGTATCAAAGAGGAGTTTCTTTTTATCCCATATCAAAATATCTATCAACTTACAATTGTTTTCAAGCCCATAATAAGCTTTCCATCCTCCAAGTTGTTGTTGTCATGTATGAAAATACCATATGTAATCTTTCTAGATTTAATTATCATGACTTTTGTTTTGTCAGTGTTAAGTTTTAACAGTCATTACCCATCTTGGAACAAAAATCTTGGAGGATTCTTAGTTGCCTGCTAAGATCATAATGACTCCTTGCCAAAAGAACAATATTGCCAGCATAAAGTATAAGAGTTATGACTATATTGGTGAGCATGGGGCCAACACAACCTACATCATTCAAACACTTTTCTAGTTTATCAACCTATATGCCAAAAAAGGGTAGGGGACAAGGGAACCCTTGCTTGACTTCAATATTGCAATTAATTTCTTCCAACCAACCCTTAGTGGTCCTAAAATTGGCAATAACATTCTCATACAACCTTGTCACAGCCACCCTCAACTCAAGAGGAACCATTATCTCTTCCATCCTTTTCCACAAGTTTGTCCTGGGAACAGTGTCAAAAGTTTTTATAGAGTTAACGAAACAATAGAAGAGAACATTTTTATTATTGCTACACTCCTCTACAATGATCCTAAGAGTAACAAGGTGATCCACAGTTGAATGGTATCTCCAAAACCCAACTTGGCCTTTAGCTCTTTTATCATGGCTTTCTAGCCATAGGCTAATCTTCTTTTCCAAAATAATTCCATACAGGTTGGTTAAAATGTGGCTAATCATAATGGTCCTATAATTAGAGGGAATGTTTTTATCCCCACTTTTAAAGATAGGTACAATGAGGCTCTATGTCCAAGGCTTAGGGAATCCTTGCTTCAATGCCAAATTGAAGAGATTATGTGTGTGAGGAACGAGGATAGGCCCCCCCATTTTAAAAATCTCAACTTGGTAGCCTTCAATGTCCTTAGCTTTCCCAATTGTGAGTCGCTTAATCCCAAACCCAATGTCTTCCAAAGGAAAAATTTCATCCTCTATGGGTACACTTTCTTGGTTAATTTGTTGTTACATTTTTGTTGTTGAGACACAATCGAATTACCTTAATTAATTCATTTCCCTAGGTCACATAATCAACCCTAGAACCCTAATTAACCTAGTGGCCTTCTCTCCTTGTTCATTCCTCTCTTCCTTTCTCCTATGATTTCTCAATGTTAGTTTCCCTAAAACTGAGTGGTAACTCCACTCTCTCATTCCTCCTTTTGGTAGCATGGTTCCCCCACTAAATTACCCTCGCATTGCATTTTAGTAACTCCACTAGGGAGTTCTCATCAACCCTTCCCTCTATCAAGCAAAGGCTTTCTCTTTCTTGTGTCTATCTTCTACTCTCACCATAGAAAGTATTATGTCCTTTTTCACCAAGAGAAAAAAGGCCCCCCTTCTTCTTCTCCACCTTTCCACTTGATTACTTCCAAAAGTAATCCCTTCTCTTTCATTTTATCCCTCTTGGATGGAATTTATGAAGCTCAACACCATTTTGATGGCAAGATACATGGTTGGTCATGATCCCCCTCCTCTTTGTCATAGAACACACCTTCAAGGTGCATAACTACAACTCTCTCAAGGACTCAACTTTTTGTGAGATCCTCAAGTTCAATATCCCAAAATTCTTGTTCTACTTGAGACTCTAGCCTCTTCCAAGCATGAGGATAGCTTCTTCTCTCAAACAGATGAATATTACCCTTCCTCTAAGCCACCTCCTATCTCAACAAAACATCCTATTGTTGGAGTTGGAAAATGTAACTAGTTTCAATCTTCATAATTGTCATTGTACTCATGTTATTATGTATATCTTATGTAACAGAAAAAAGAATAAAGAAAAATTATTATTTTCAAGCACGGGTTTCATGCTTTTGTTGATTGGTCAACTAAGTTAAGCATTTTCTTCATGTTTCTAGGGTTTGTCATGTCATAAGAATAATTTTCATGAGTCAAGAGATTCCATATCAATTGTCTAAGACCCATTTGGGCAATTGTAACATCAAAAATATTTATTTTTTTATCTAGAAAGTAAAAAATACCTCCAAGCACAAGTTGGCCCTTCTAGTGACAAGTCAGCCTAGAAGAGGCTTATTCGACCTCATGAGAAGGCTATATAAAGGAAGTGTTACCCACCACCTGTGGGTAGTATATATAGGAGAAACCACTGTTGATAATATTGGCGATATATCGGCGATATTCGAAAATATCGCGATATTTTCGGCAAAACGATATATCGCCGAGAAAATATCGCGATATTTTATGTTTTGAAAATATCGCGATATTTTCAAAATATCGGCAAATATCGGAAAATATCGGCAAAATATCGCGATATTTTGAAAATATCGGCAAAATATCGGCTATATTTAAAAATTTGAAAAAATTATTTTTTATGCTTGCCGATATTTGCCGATATTTTGCCGATATTTTTGCCGATATTGCCAATAAGATATTTTTTGGACCCTTGCCGATATTTTGCCGATACTGATATTTTCAACACTGGGAGAAACAATTTCTCCTAGATGGCCCTCAGTCGGCAGCCAACAGCCCCTTGCAGCCCCCAAATAGCTCGACGTGCCATTTTTCTCCGCCACCTGAGCCAGCCATGTGGTCCACGTTGAAGAATGTAACTAGGTTTGGTCTTCATAATTGTACTTGAAGTCAAAATGTAATATATTTGTCAAGAGAAAGCAAAAAGAATTTTATTATTATTGAATTGACTTGTTAAAGCATGGGTTCATGCTTGGGTCAATTGTCTTACGTCAAGCCTCCATTGTCAGCTTTAGGTTATTGTCAAAGTCAATCTTATTTGAAGACTCCTCCATCCATCAAGTCTCCTTCAAGTCGGCCTCAAAATAATTCATCATCAAGTCGGCCTACAAGACACATCTCTTCAATAACTCATTACAAGAGGGAAACTACTATAAATAGGAGTGCAACCTTCGACCAAAATCGCAGAGATGAACTCGTGGATCTCAGAAACAACCGTGGATTTCAAAGAGATGTTTTCGGTTCTATTACAGAGGACACAGTTCGGATGATTTCAGATTTCGGTGCAATTACAGTCAGTGTTAGAATGATGATGCAGATTACAATTCAGTGCTACCACAGAAGTCATGCTACTACAGTTTCGGTGCTAATACAGTGAATACATTTCAATGATATTACAGTGGATATATCTCGGTGCTACCACAATGAATGTCTCTGTGTTATCATAGTGATGAAGTCTCAGTTCTTCTCAATGCTATCACAGTAATGTAGTCTCAATGCTAGTGCTATCACAGTGATAAAGTTTTGATGTTAATGGATAAACTTCGATGTTATCACAGTGGACAACTTTCAATGCTATCTTGGTGAATTCGGTGCTATCACACAAGGATGGTTCAGAGATCATTCTCTCAACATACACGTTTGGTGCCATTGCAAGGATCAAAGTGTGAAGAAGAATGACTGCTACAAGAGCAATAGAACTGAAGAATGACAAGGTTGACTTGATGGAGGGAGGTAGTCTCAAGTCTAAGTTGTAAGGGTCTTCGTGGTTTCATCTTGAATCTACTGAAGGAAGAATTTTGACTGGGTTTTCCCCTAGAGTGGACTTTTGCCCTGGCAACGTGCCTGCATCTTGTGCTCACTTCTATTTGTTGGTTGGCATTAGTCTTGATGATAAGAAAAGATAATTCGAAAGAACAAATAATAATAATGAAAAACATCACAAGATAATGTCATTATAAGAGAAATCGTGTAATTGCCACCCTTTGGATATCTCAACATGGTATCAAAGCTATGGTCATGGTCAAAGGCAATTTGAAGAAGGGCATTTCTAGGCTAATGAAACTAATGGAATGAAGATTACAGTGAGCATATTAAAGACACCAAGAAGGAGGAGGTTCGGATGTCTCAATGAAAACAGTCGGATCATTCCAGAGAATGAGCTTGTAGAATTTCGGTGAATACACAGTACAACAAAGGAGTAACTTCACTATAAATTGCAGAAAGATTCTCGGCATATAAGTGTGGACTGACAGTGAAAACAAGAGACAGAATTTCGGTTTATTACAGTGAAGAAAACTCGAACCATGAACTGAGTCATCACAGGACCAAAAGTTTGTGTATGGATAATCATTGCTTGGGCTATATCTACAACACCATACTACAAAATAATGTATGCCATTACTAATGACGAAGATAGGGATGACACTACAAGTATATAAATATAACTTTGTCATAAGTTATCAAATAGAACCAAAGTATGAAGCATTTGACTAAACTGTGTCATCACGTCTGAAATTTGTTCTATGGAGAAAGAAGCCTTGAGGACCTGAATTGAAAATCTGAACCAGCTCAAGTAAATCAAGTATTGATGCATATACAACAAGTATAACAAGTCTAATAAAATCAGAGGTATGTAATTCACAAGGTATGTATATTTATAAGCTTTTAGATTTCTATTATCTCTAATGGTTCATATAATCCTTGTTTATAACTAGTCTAGGATAAAGAGTGTGCTCTCTAGATAATATATTAGAACCTTAATCGTCTTCCTCAAGGATTTACAAGTAATCTAGGAAAAAGTCCTTGATTGAAAGAAGGAATAACTTTTCATAGGATTCCATCCGCCATGGTTATGTAGGAAATCTAACTTGAGAAATTAAATCATGTTCTTGGTATCACATGTTTTGCTTGTAAGTATGTATTACAGGTATAAAAGATCATGGCTTAGTACAAAGAAGACACTTCAAGGAATCCTTCCAAGGTCTGTTCAGGAACATCTCCAGGTATGTCTTAAACTATACACCTTATAAAATTCTCTTAAAAGTACGTTCATCTTATTTTTGTAATTTGCATTACATTACTAACATCATTATGTCTAGTTGTCTCGAATCATAAAGATTCTTGTTTAGGGTGATTCATCATTTGATAAATCTACCCTCCTTACATTCTTGATTGCTCTTATAGAACCCTAGACAGGTTCTCAAAAAAAACCCTAAACTTAAGGGTATGTTAATGATGATGTATGAAACCCTAACCTGCTTAGGGTTATTGGGAAATGATATTTGAAGTTTTAATAATGATGTCATGTTTGGGGTTTTGGTGTGATCATGAAAACCCTAACTTGTTAGGGTTGAATGGTGTCGTCTGAAATCACATACCTTTGAAGTGTTGGTATAGTAGGGTTGCTTTGCTATGTTATAAAACCCTAGATCTTTAGGGTTTGGTTGTGGCTATAAACAAAACCCTTGTTATGTATTTAAAAGTAAGATCCTAGGAATGAAGCCCTAGGTATATATGTGTCCATTTGGTTGAAACCCTAGCTTGGTCTAGGTCAGTGTATGTCTAATGTATTAATGTTGTCTACCATATGATATGCTTATGCATCATAATGAATTCCTAGATATGTGTGTTGACCTAATTATTGATGGTCATAAGTCTTAGGGTTTAATCTAAGCCCTTGTCTAAGATTGATATTCTAGGATGATGTCGTTTGGGAAATCTAGGGTTTTGCAGCTAAACCCTAGTAGTAGTTAAATTTTTAAGATGTGTGATATGACAATCTGGAATCTATGAAATTGTATTGTGATTGTTGAAGATAAAATCTAGGGTTTATATCAAGCCGTAGTAGATGTTGGTCATATGTTGTCACTGGTTTTGATTATTAAAGCTCGTGTATGAAATTTAGGGTTTGTATGAAATCCTAGTAGGTAGTCTAACATATGAATTCTGAAAGTTGTTAGATGCATTGATCTAATTTGTTTCTAAGGTTTGCTATATGAAAGAACTTGTCATTGAAAGAATATTGAAACCCTAGGCATAATGAGTTTGATACCTTGATGAGTTGTGGATGTGATTTAGGGTTTGTAACAAAACCTGGGCAAGAAGTTGAAGTATTGAAGTATAGTCTCTTTTTTATTATGTTTGTAAAATCTAATGCTTCCATTATTAAAAGAATGTGTTATGGCTAACTTCATGCTTCTATAGTTCTGGTTGTACTTGCTATCTAAAGTTGTGCAGGTACATCATCTTCAAGATGGTGAAGATGATCGACAAAAAATTTGATGTGATAAGCATGATGTGAATGGTGATGGTAATGATAACTCTGATGAGAAGGATGGAAGCCACAAAAGATTCTCCGATGTCGTAAAGAAGAAGTAGAACTCCCTAAGTTAAGAGGGAGCCTAGATGAAATCTCCCTAGGTTAAGATGGAACTTGAATAAAAGGAATATCCCTAGGTTAAGAGGGAACTTGACTGAAAGGAATCTCCCTAGGATAAGAGGATGGCTGAGAATATTTCTTTTACAGGAATGATTAGATCCTCTCTGATTAAGAGATTAAGAGGGAGTAACAGATATGCTTCTCTACTCCATATGTCATGCACTAGACCAGGACTAACAGTGGTAAGTTTTAGTGAAGGTCGTGAGTGAGAGAAAGAAATTGGAGAATGTATTTTTTTAAGCGCTGCTAAGTTAAGAAAATCTAGATCGATTTATGAAATATGTTGTTGCATGAAAAGTAGGAAAGGAAGTTGCATGGTTGAGGAATCTTCTGTCAAGATTCATTGGGAAAGCTCTAAGTCCTACTATGAAAAGTTGAAAAGCGACATCTAGTTGTCTAGAAGACCCTGGAGGTTTGTATATATTTATGTACATTTGAAAGTTTGTTACTGATTGACGTTGTGTTTGTATAGGAAAATCTCTCGATAGCATGTTGGTTACTGATCAGTTTGATAGGGAGAGATTTATTGTCCTTGATCTGTTGGATCAAGAAGTGTTAAGGCTTCGTGAGTGAAGCATTCTTTGGGAGGACATCTGGTTGGCACTTTGGGTTGATTTCTAGGTCCCGAAGTTAGGAGGGTGGTGTTGGTCATAGAGCTCTGACCTCGGATACACGCCTAGATCCTTAGGTTGATGGTTAGCAAGTAAGCCTAATGGTACCTAGAGAGGATGAAAGCTTGAGTCCATCTTAGTACCACCCAGATAGATTGCCCTGGTCAGGGATCTAGTCCGTAGCATTGTGGTGCCTAAATTGTTAAGAGACCAATGGATCGATTGCCCTGGTCAGGAATCTAGTCCATGGCATTGTGGTGCCTAAACTCCTTCGTAGATGATTTGTTTTGAGATCTTCCATGTACCTCTATGGTTATATGTAAATATGAATACCTCCCTAGTTAAGAGGGAGTGTTGAAGAATGTAACTAGGTTCGGTCTTCATAATTGTACTTTAAGTCAAAATGTAATATATTTGTCAAAAGAAAGCAAAAAGAATTTTATTATTATTGAATTGACTTGTTAAAGCATGGGTTTCAAGCTTGGGTCAATTGTCTTAGGTCAAGCCTCCATTGTAGGCTTTTAGGTTATTGTCAAAGTCAATCTTATTTGAAGACTCCTCCATCCATCAAGTCTCCTTCAAGTCGGCCTACAAGACACATCTCTTCAAGAACTCATGTCGACTCATTACAAGAGGGAAACTATTATAAATAGGAGTGCAACCTTTGACCAAAATCACAAAGATGAACTCGTGGATCGCAGAGACAACCATGGATTTAGAGAGATGTTTTTGGTGCTATTACAAAGGAAACAGTTTGGATGATTTCAGATTTCGGTGCAATTACAGTCAGTTTTCAAATGATGATGTGGATTGCAGTTTGGTGCTACCACAAAAGTCATATGCTACTACAGTTTCGGTGCTAATACAGTGAATACATTTCAGTGATATTACAGTTGATATATCTCGGTGCTACCACAGTGAATGTCTCGATGTTATCACAATGATGAAGTCTCGGTTCTTCTCGATGCTATCACAGTAATGTAGTCTCGATGCTAGTGCTATCACAATGATAAGGTTTTGATGTTAATGGATAAACTTTGATGTTATCACAGTGGACAACTTTCAGTGCTATCTCAGTGAAGTCAATGATATCACACAAGGATGGTTCAAAGATCATTGTTATCTCAAGATACAAGTTCGGTGCCATTGCAAGGATCAAAGTGTGAAGAAGAATAACTGCTACAGGAGCAATAGAACTGAAGAATGACAAGGTTGACTTGATGGATGGAGGTAGTCTCGAGTCTAAGTTGTAAGGGTCTTAGTTGTCTCATCTTGAATCTACTGAAGAAAGAATTTTGACTGGGTTTTCCCCTAGAGTGAGGTTTTTCCCTGGCAGCGTGCCTACATCTTGTGTTCACTTCTATTTGTTGCTTGGCATTAGTCTTGATGACAAGAAAAGATAATTTGAAAGAACAAATAATAATAATGAAAAACGTCACAAGATAATGTCATAATAAGAGAAATTGTGCAACTGCCACCCTTTGGATTTCTCAACAATCCCTTGCTCATCTATTATGAATGTATGTTTGAAGGTGGGCCTCCCAACCCTGAAGGTATGGATTTTCATTGGTATAGTTGAGTAGTTTTCCTTACTTGTCATGGGCACTTTTGGGCATGAATTGGTGGGGGGATTCAGCGGAAAGAGTGGGTTAGGTTTGTATTCTTGTCTCCATTGCCTGATTTTGTGGTTACCCTTATATCCTAGTCCCGTGGGATCTCCTTTACTGGCCATTAGCTTTAGGGTTGGCACTACATGGGAAATCCCAATTTTGGTTGTGTGTTCATGCTTCCCGACACCATCTACATTACTCCCTTTCCACTCATTTGAGCCCCATTCATCGTTTTTCCCGTCCTGGTCCACATAGGGTTGGCCTCCCCCTCCCCTTGTCCACACCTTGGGTCGGACCTGGAACAATGACCCGGAGGTTGATGCAGCTAAAAAGAAAAGAAAAAGCATAATTTGGCCACTCTCAACAAGAAATGTACCACAAAATGCAAAAGATGGCTAGGACATATAAATTTAGCACATGGGAAAAATTCGAGCATGAGCTCTACCCCTTATTCATGGTCATCACCCTGGTTCCTATGGGTCCTAGATGAGCCCTCTCCATCCTTAAGGAACCCATGATTGTCCCAACCCCTGGTGGATGATGAAATGCCCCACCTCAAAGGGGGTATCCCTGCTACATATTACACATCATGATCTCCATCCCCTAGAGCCCCGAGCAGGTATGAAAAAAAATCAATCAAAGGCAAAAGGAATATGAAGAAGGGCGAAAAAACAAAGGCTGGGGTAACTCATGTGCCATGATTTGCTCCATCCTACACTCATATACCCAAGTGTGGACTTCCCTTGTTATAACTACCCAATGTACCTTAACATGTGGTCTGGATGATTCCCCTGATTCCCACTCCATTCCATCATTATATCATTTCTCACCTACCTCTTGATCTGAAAATGGGGCACTTAAGGCTTCTTGTCTAACTTACAAGAACCTTCCAAAGCTTTAAATTTTCCCAAGTCTTATTGATTAACCAATGTGGAATTAAGAAATGCTTGAAAATATGGGTGTATGCTTGTATTTGTTTTCAACTAATTACTTGCTTTAATTTTTATTGTTGTGTTGTAAATTAGTGTGTTGACACTGATGTATAAACACATATAACAGTAAATAAAACAACAGAGATAATGCAGCTATAAAACACACACAGAAACAGCAATTTAATTAAGAGTTCACCCACACTTCTTGGGCTACATCTCCGTGAGCTCTAGTCAACTCAACTAGGCTCTCTAAGATTATGGTATAAGTCTTTTTACAAGCTCTTTGGCTCAACTCCTGCTCTTCTACACATAACAGTGGGTTCAGACACCATTTTATCCCTTGGCTCTTGAAGCTCTAGCTCATGGCTCTAGCTCTTGGCTCTTGGTTCTGGCTCTTGGCTCTGACTCTGGCTCTTTGGCTCTTGGTTCTGGCTCTTGGCTCTGACTCTGGCTCTTTGGCTCTGGCTCTCGGCTCTTCGCTCTTCTCTCGGGCTTCTCTCTGCCTTCTATCAGGTTATATCCCTCTCTGGGCTTTTCACTTGAACTCCAAGTGACTCCCTTGGCTGCCTTTTGCTTCTGCATTGCCTCTTTGGCTTCTGCCTACCTCCTTCGCCTTGGCTTCCTGCCTTGGCTTCACTTTCAGCAACAAAAAACCCCAACAACACCCTCAGCAACCAACAGTCCTCTCGTTCTGTTGTTCTGTGGCTTTTTAAGCCAAATCGCGTTGCCTGTTCATTTTCCCTCTCGGGCTCTGCAACTTCCGGCTTTGGTCCACTCAAATCCCTCTTCTAGCATTCAATAATCATTGCATAACGCCTTTAGGGCAGGCGGCCACCTGTTCTGTAACGGAATGGACCCATCGGCGCTTGAAATCCTTCAAAAACAGTCATTCTCTTTTTGCACAAAGAACGTTGTAAAACAAAGGAAAATCCGCAGAAACACTGTCTTTCGAACTTCAAAAGTCCTTAATCCCGCCTTATATTTCTATCGAGTCCGCCTGGGAGTCACTATCGCATATCACAAATGGCCTGGTTCCAAGGTTTCTCTTGGTATTTCGTTTGATAACGAAATATATGAAAATACATTAAAATATGGAAAAATCTCACTTATCGGACTTGAAATTATTATAATATCACATCTATCGGTTCCCTCAGGTCCATAATATCACATCGCATATATATAACATATATCCCCGCTCCTTTGTAATGCGTCGATGCGATATCGCGATGCGACTTGTCGCAATCACAAATCCCCTGAGCTCCAGGATCTGTCCACATATCATGGCCTAAGCCAACGCCGATATCGCTAGGCCCAAGTTCCCGCCTCTGCCTCGTGGCATCGCCAATTGCGATCTGCCAATTTCGGCGATCGCACCATCGCATCGGCCCAGTCCTATCGCGCGTCTGCCTCTGATATCCGCCGACTGCCTTCCCCGATTGTGATTGCCAATCGGATCTGGACCGTTGGTCGGCCAGATCCGACGGCTCCTATGCAGATTTGGTTTAAGCCTCCGATATCCCTTATTTTCGTTGTTTTCTCATGTTTTTGCCTTTTTCCCAAAGAATAAAAGGGGAATTTCTTTTTATGATAACTCCTTCATCTGAAGTTTGTTTTCACCCATTCAAGTTGCGTTGGATTCAGAATGAGGAGATCTCTGCAATGAAACTATTTCCGGGAGTAGCCTGCGACTTTCATTTTCCTCTGATTTACAAAGGATTTGTGCCATTTGGCACCTTTTACCCCTTATATGAAGTCTTTTAGACTTAGAGGTTTATCTAAGATGCATTTTTGGATCACCTCTTAAAGGATGTACTATGGACATGCCAACCCTTTTGGAGGTTGAAACCACCTAGTAGGTTCCTTGGTTAGCCTCTCTTGAGCTTGAAGACACTTGCACTTTCCAAAGCCTACTATGGAAGGGCATGCCACCATGAAGTGCCCCATTGATCCCATAACTTGTAAGCATTATTACTTGATTATTCTAATGATCTGTTGTATTGGAAGGCAAGGGGACGCATTGGATCTTATGCAGGGTTGTAGGTGGGTCTTCATTTAGGGCTTGGTCTCCCTATACGGGGTCCTAACTCTCCAAAGAGCCACATTGGCACTTGTAGGGTGAGCGTTGAGAACCATGGGTCTCCACCATAACAGATATTACTTCATGGATCCCCAACAGTGTTCATTGATTGCTCGTGTTCCACCTTTTGGATGAGGATGATGCACCCGGTCCACCATGCCCAGTCGACTCCACAGTTGCACCATACATTTTCCAGATGTTCCAGGACGCCTCCCGATGCAAATGGAGGGTTTATGTCATCACTCCAGCCCTTACAGATGGTTTACAAGCATATTTGATCCATTTGGAGACCATGAGGTTGTCCTTGTGCCCCCACACTCATTTGGGAGCATCACAGGTTCTTGATTGGAAAACAAGGGGTCAACCCTTTGTCCACTATGTTTGGAGTCCTTTTCTTCATCATGGCACCCCTTAGACTTCATCAAGCCTCCTTAAAGGCCCAACGACATCACTTTGTTGATCGTTCGACCCTCTTGAGAGGTTTATCTTTACATTATTGAGCTATTTGGTGGGCTGTCACCAAATGCTTTGTTATTATGCACATTATTTTATTTTAGGGGCTAAATTAGGCCTAATTAGCTAAATCGAATTCATTAGGAAGTGTATAAATAGAAGTGTGATGGAATCATTTGATCATCATCACTTGGATTGGATCATTCTCTCTTGTGAGATTTCGCTATTCTTTTTGGAGGACAAAATTGGATGGATGGATGAATTTTGATGTTTGGATATCTTCATTTTTGTCTTAGAGCTTCTATATTGGCATATGATGATGATTGGATATACTTGTTCTCACATGTAAGTGCTCTTTTAATGCTATTTTGTCTTTTTCTTATGTCACATGCATGTTGCTGGGGAATTTCGCTATACTAGGCTGAAATTTGTTGCTTTTCTTGTGTGAAATGGTGGAAATTTGTCTTTTTATAGCATTGCATCATGTCATGGGCCATGTTTGAATAAGTGAATGTTCCTAGAGATATTTTGTTAAAATTTTATCTCGATAAGTCATCACATATTTCATATCGAAGTATAAAGACCTTGAAGCAATTGTCCCATGCCCTAATTGCCATGCAAAATTGTTCTAGAGGCCTCCTTGACCAAGTGAAATCATCCCAAGCATTGGAATCATCTTGACTCCATTTCTCCCAAAGGATTAGGCACTGGTCCTCCATAGGTGATCACCAAAAAGCATAATCTTTATCACCTCTCCCTCTTTCTTCTAGGCCTAGCCTCCATAGGGGACCTAGGGCATCACATTTCTCACAAGTTACCCATCAAAAAAATTCGATCTCCTAGCCTCTACTGCGTTGTTGTGTCTCCTAGGAGCCCTCCAAATTTGAAGCCATTCCGATGGTGGGATCTCAAGATACTTCAAGCCCTAGCTCCGAGATTGTTTCTTGCCCTTTGATTCCCTTGGCTAGTGACCTCATTGGGATCATTGTATTAAGATTGTTGAAAATTCTTCCTTTGATCCCCTTCTTCCCCTCAATTAGGTCAAGCATACCCTTGATTGATCAACTCCACCCCCTTGACCTAATTTTGGGTCCACTTGGTCCCATGTGGTCCCACAACCTTTTGAAGATAATTTCACAAAGACCACTTGGAATCCAAGTTTTCACAAGGATCTCTTGGACTAGGTCCCTCCTTTACAAGTCTTATTTGCAAACCCTAGCCCTTGAAATCCCCTTGGCCCTTCTTAGAGAGCTTTACACCTTGCTTCTCAAGCAAGCAAGCCACAAAATTGAGTCTCTCTTGTGAATAGGCCCTTAGGAATCACTCTTTATCCCTTCATTGACTTATTCATCTAGTGATTCCCTTCATATCGGGTCTCCTCCCATCGGTGAAAGTCTGTAAAGAGCAGGGAGATTTAGCTGAGGTGACAGTGGGCTATTGCTCCATTGTTGCCCTTGACCTAGTAGTTGTCCCTTTAGGATCCCCTCCTAGGACCCCTGCTAGTTTGAGCGGTAACATTTTGGCGTTGTTGTTGGGGAGGAAGCAGGTCTACCTCCCTAGTGAATCATTGGGGAATTGATTCATTAACGACATTTCTAATATTCCCCTGGTGACTCCATTCATTGTCCAATCCCCTAGTTTACTTGAAGGCGACAACATTCCTCCTTTAACTAGGGCCGCTATGATCTAGGAGGATCTCGTCAGATCAATTACACAGTTTCAGTGTCGTCGTCAGCATTCAGTTCAGTGTCGTTAGCTTCGACAGTGTTGTTTATGGCTCAGGTTGTTCAGGTGATGTTAATGGTTTTCATGGTGATGGTTTTGTACCTAGCTGTCGACATGTGGTTGTCATCAATTCCACCAGGATTTGGTCGTCGACATGTGTTGTGGTTCGCCTCGCAGGATTTGGGTTGTTGACATGTGGTTGTCATCCACTTTGCAAGATTTGGTTGTCGGCGTCTTCATCATCAGTTCCGCCAGGGTTGGTTATCGAAAAGGATTCAGGTATCGCCATGTGGTTTTACGTCACATTGTGACAAATGTGTTGTAAAAGGGTTTTTAGAACAAAGTGTGTAAAAGTCTAAAAGACTAAACACTTAACCTAAGTCTAAAAACCTAAAACCTAAATTCATGTATTAAAAAATGCAATAAAAAGCCTTTCCCTAAGTGATGCAGGAGCATCGGCTCAGAAATATCATTGTATTTTAGTAGACATAGGGGGTCTTGTGTTTTAAGGAAGTTGGTTTCCTAAGTATTAAATTACTGTAATTATTAAGGTTTTTAAGTAAGTTCATGAGAGATTAAGAATAGGATCTAATTAAGTATCAAGAGGTATATTGTAAATGTTCTCGAATGAAGGGGAACATGAGAGAATCAGGATAGTTGAGAGTTCATAGAGATTGATAGATTTGGAAATTAATTGTAGATCTTAAATTAGGAATTAGTTCATGATTTATGGAATTGGGAGGATTCTTAGGGTTTAGTTGAAATTATTAAGGATCTGAACCAGCATTGGTTCATAGAACCTTTTGTATAAATGTAAGCCTACAAGGCATAGAAAGAGTTAGTTAGTTAGAGTGTGAATTAAAATTTAGATAGATAGTAAAGGTTTGAATTGTGAGCCTACAGGCCAGAGAGTAGGTGAAGAGGCCACTGTTTAGAAATCAAGCCAAAGAAAAGAACCCTTTTGTAAATATTTGTTTATATATATATACAGAGATTCGATTCCGAATTATAGTGTACACTAAGTGATTGAACTACAAACGGTGTGTAAATTGTGGAATATTTCTGTGGAATACAGAGGTGCAGGTGAACTTGAGCAAATTTACACAGAGGACAATGCACAATCAACAGTGCGCAATCGAGACTGTAGACAGTTCTACATGTGAACTAGGCGTGAGAGAAATTCACCGAAGAAGCTCAAAAATGGTAGCGGAATTGCAAAGATTGCGAGGTGAATATGTTGTAAACAACCAAGACTTTCAGATCATGAACCGGTGGACGAAGACGAAGTGCAAAACACAAATAAAACTGACAACAGTCGCGAGAGTGTTGTGATCGTCAATTGGAGGAGATCCTACAATCCTACGATGATCGAGTTCAAACTAGCATGCGATCTATCAATGGCTGACAGACTCGATGCATCTATTAACCAAAGTTTATTCGTCGGTTCATCGTGACCGTTCATCCTGGTGAAAATCCGACGGTAATCGCTCTCGAATGTGAGCACGAGTTAACACGTTGGGCGGACCCGATGCGTTATTCAAAAGAAGTTTAACTTCTTTGAGTTCCAATGGGAGAGATGGTAAGCAGTATATCGCGTGGAAATAAAGTGGTAAGCGGAATTCCTTGAGAGCGCGCGATAAAACGTGGAGGTGACACGTAGCATGCCGAGGGGGAAGCAAAACAGCTTTTCTCGCACACTTCCGGAATTTTATCCGTCGTGCTAGTTAGAGCGCGATATGACGCGATAACTGTTGGAACTAACAGAAGAGAATTAACGGTGGAGATTTGAAGTGCAGGTTGGGCATCGGTAAATGTGCAAAGTTCTGTGAATCGGCAGAATGGTAAGTAATGACGGGTTAAATGGTTTATGTGTAATTTTTATTATACACGAGTTATAATAGAAATAAAGCGGGATAAATATACTATGGGTTAAGTTAAGTTTAACCAAAGTCTAAAGACCATGGTGTGGTTGATAAGTGCGGATAAAAAGAGTTAACCAAAGATATTGAAGGGTCGTATAGTTTCCACTCGAAGGTTTATAAAGGTTTAGACTTTGGATAATTGAATGAAATGTTTCCGCATAGAGTTTATTTGAAAGAGCATTCAACCTTCATCTAAGAGAGTTTTTCCTAAGTATGAGATGAAAATTCCTGGGACATGAATATGAAATGCATTTGTCTGCATACTGTGGATATTTGTGGCTAAGGCTGCATCACTAAGTCTAAGCCCATTCGGGCTATTACAAAGTTTGTAAAACATTAATAAACATTGCAAAAACCATATAAAAACCCTTCGGGCTATTGCATAACATAAAAAAAACTATGAATGGGTCTTTGACCCACATATAATCAGTTCCCATTTTATGTAGCTTTTGATATTTGTTACTTCATGTAAAAACATCTATGTAGCTGAAACAGTCTCAGCAGTGCTCTCTGCAAAGAGCTGGAATGTATTTGTTTCTCCTAAGTTTGGGCATATACAGCCTCAGATACTAGAACTCCCTGTGTGGAGTCACGACAAATGGGGCTTCTTAAGGAAGGCCACTGGACCACAATATGAATGCAACAACATCTGCAAAATGTAATTTCTCCATATTAATAGAAATTACGACTTTTTCCTTATGGGAAAAAAAAACATAAAAAAATTATGTAATAAACAAATAAAACCATATAACAGTGCTTAACCGCGGGTTTAGACCACGTCGGAACCGCGCCATGTGAGTGGCCAAAGGATATCCGTCAGGGTTAACAGTGTTAAGGCCTGACTGCAGCAGATAACAATTGTGACATGTCGAGGTTGTGACATGTGAACAGCAAGGTAACCGCACAGTCTAGCGTAACCGCAGCAGATAAACCGCGCAGGGAACGGAACCGTCGGCGGTAGTTGTCACATGCTGCAGAAAGACCGCGCCAGAATCGCCAACAACTAACCTGCAAGGTGGTGGTTTATGGTTAGACCGCCCAGTCACATGATTCAGCTCTGTTCTCCGCGCAATTAACCTGACCGCCAGCGGGTTATTATAACCTAAAGTTCATTTTTGGGTTTGATCGTTGAGTTTTGTTCTATTTTAATTAGATCACCATGTGACTAGGCACTAAGATGTCCTCTACTGATAAGACTGGGAACACATGATGGTTAATGCTCAACCAAATGCTATGTTTAGCCATAGAAGCTCAAAGCAGAACCTTGAACTCTATAAATTCATCCTTTTACTCATGGAGAAGAGAGGAGAGTGGTTTTGGATTTTGTATGCAGGTTCTAGAGGTCATAGTCGTTTTTGTTTTCAGTGTAACAGGAGCATCCGGAGTCGAAATTGGGAACCGTGATAGGCGTTGGAAAGCTAGTTCAGAGAGCTATCCTTTGACAGTGACCAGAAGTGCCTGTGTGCACATTCAGTTTGGTCAAATCTCTGTGTAATCAACCTCTTATGTTTCAATCCTAATAAAGCAGTCACCCATCTTGAAAGCGGACCCAGAGACGTAGTCCATCAGGGACGAACTCCATAATCAATATTGTTGTTTGGTATTGCTATGTTTTAGCTGTGTTTTCGTTGTTTTCACTTTTGTTTTGCATCATACTTATGTTTTATCATCTGTCGTAAAAGTCTTCTTCTCGAGCAGTTCTCACACTTTCAACACTTTGAGTTAACATTCTATTCATTAATGGCTAATCAATTCTACATCAGTTTTAACTTATGATCATTTCAGATCATGCTGCAAGAAGGAGAGAATGAACTCCATCAACTGTTAGAACCACCCTTCTCCCTGAGTTTGAAAAGGTCAGTGATCCCACCCCAAAAATGGCAACTAGTTCCAACACTGACTGTCCCAAGATGACCAAGAGTGAAAGGCATTTGGTTAGTGTCTTCTCCCCTTGAAGTTTAGTGATGACCCGAAACCATTACCCGAGAAATACAATAAATGGTTACCCAAATTCAAAGGCAATGCTACCATGAGTGCCCGTGATTTTGTTGAAGAATTCTATTGGCATATGTCCCCTAGGATGATTTTTGATGTAGATAGGCTCATGATGCTTTTTGCGTTATCACTTAAAGGACAAGCGAGAGAATGGTACCTTAGTCTTCCCCCAGCATGCATAGAAGATTCTGACCAATTCTAGGACCTATTCATGAGAAGATGGTCATGCAATTCCCAAGGAACCTTCAACATTGGAAAATTTTATCAAATAACTAGGGGAAGGGAAGACATTCGAGAATTCATCCAGAAATTTGATAAGGTAGTCAGGGATATCCCTTGAAGCCCCCCGATGCTAACATTCTCGACAAATTCATCAAAGTTGTGGGTGGCCATCTTACCTATGCATTAAAGGATAAGAAACCTTCAACACTAGCTGAGACTAAAGAGATATCAATGGAGGTTGAAGAAAACCTACAAGTATCTAGAGTAGATGTTGATGACCATCCCAAGGCAAAGACAGAGGTCAAAAGGGAAAAATCCAAAGATCAACACGAAGAAACCCTTATGGCCATCCTCAAAAAAATAGAAAACCTTAGTGAAGAAATAAATTCACGAGATAGGCTTTACATGAACAAAATCATTGCCTTGGAAAGGGCCCAAAAATCTAGCTACATTCCAAAAGGGAAACCCTTTCCTAAAAAGCAAAATGAAGAAGACAAGGCAAGTTCATCTCAAGTCCCAAACACCTTGGCTCCGACTGATGCAGTTGAGCAAGATTCATCTTCCAAGGATGAGAAAAGTGAAAAGGACGAAAGTGATAATGAAGAGGTAGATGAGAAGGCTAACCTTGTAGAATCCGATGTCTTCAACATTTTGTTAGGAGGTTCATACACTCATCCTCCCATTAGTGAGGTCACCTTTAAAGAAGAAGAGGAGGAGCCCATTCTTAATGTTGATGATAGTGGAAGATTCAAAGGGGTTCAATATTCACCAAAAGGGCAATAATAAGGACCCTGCAACCTCTAAGGAACCCAAAAAAGATGACTCAATTTCCAAGCAAGTCTCTCCTAAGGAGCCTCTCCCTAAAGATCCTCCTAAAAAGGATCCCCCAACGAAAGCCAATCCAAAAAAGGATCCTCCAAGGAAAGAAAACACCAAGAAGAAGGAAAAGGGCAAAGAGGTTGGACTTACCATTAACATAGAGATTTCTATAGGGAAAATAATTGTACATGTTCCATTGAAAGATATTGTGAAACTTCCAAAGCAACAACAGCAAATTAAGAAATCCCTAGGTTTTGAAGAGGAAGAATTACCCGAAGAGTTGCAAAACATTCACCTTCTTGATCTCAACCCTGGATATGAGCCATTCATGCTTACTTTAGCCATCAATGGCCTTCTATTGCATAATTGTATGTCAGACTCAAGGGCTTCCGCAAGCATCATGCCCTTAAAATTCATGAAGCGATTGGGTCTTAACATCACTCGGCCATATAAGAAGGAATGTGGTGTTAACTCCAAGCCTGTGGAGGTGGAAAATCTCATAAAGGACCTTAAGGTTTCTTTGGCTATGAACCATGATATATCACAACTTATGGATGTTGTGGTCATAGACATCCCTGATGTATGGGGTATGCTCTTATCAAGGAAATGGGGAACCACTATTGGAGGTCATCTCCAAATGGAGTTGTCATACGCCACTATCGCGCAGTCTGATGGAACCCCCTTCACAAGAAGCCTACCTACCCTTCTCATGTGGCTAAGCCAAGACCAATCCCATACTACAAAACGCATGAGATCAAGAAGCCTTCTCCCATTCTCCCTTCACAAGAAGTCTAAATTCTCAAATGACCAAATCACAAAGCAAGCAAAAAGTGGAAGCCTCAAAAAGAATATAAGGTGGGGGACTTGGTCTTGGTTGATCAAGACCCAATGTCTGTCAAGATCCACGAGAAAGTTGGGGAGGATTATTATTACATTGCTAAACTCAACGACGAACTTTGGCCACAACCGGTCAAGTTAAGTCGTTGAATTGAGGTTGGACCAGAGTCAAAATTAGCCGTTAGTCAAGATAGCCGTTGGAGTCTCTGCTCAGACTATTTAACTTGCTAAGCTGGATCTGTTTCTTCAACTTGTCCTGACGATGAACCACACTTGTTGGTTCGAAACGCGTCGACAAATGATTTATCTTGTGATTTACGCCGAAGAATTTCTCTTAAAGTTAAGTCGTATCATCTCTTTCCTTGACACTTGACATTGTACCATATGCGTGTTAGAGTAGGATGCATTGCATGTTGACTTTTGCATTAGAACTAACATCATATGATATTTCTCATGGTAGATTAGTTGCATTTAGATTAAATTTGCATACTATTTTCTTTTATGTTGATTTTACGGCCTAACGCTAAGCATGGGTGATCATAAGACACCACGAAAACATGTTGCCTCGTGTGTTTAGTCTTTGATATGTGCAAGTAACAGGTATACAGTAACCAAGAGATTGTTGGTGTTCTCATGACCTCCCGTTCGAGTAGCT
Organism: Pinus tabuliformis; assembly: GCA_031772625.1. Classification (NCBI taxonomy): domain Eukaryota; kingdom Viridiplantae; phylum Streptophyta; class Pinopsida; order Pinales; family Pinaceae; genus Pinus; species Pinus tabuliformis. The sequence goes on from CM062811.1 coordinate 1,154,567,572, forward strand.
TCGCCCACTTGTCCGAGAACTTATGCACCAGTTGGAGCCAAATGTTACCCACCACCTATGGGTAGTATATATAGAAGAAACTTTTTCTCCTAGATGGACCTCAGCCCGCAGCCAACAGCCCCTTGCAGCCCCCAGATAGCTCAATGTGCCATTTTTCTCCGCCATCTGAGCCAGCCATGTGGTCCCTCGCCCATCTGTTATGAATGTATGTTTGAAGGTGGGCCTCCCAACCCCGAAGGAATGGCTTTTCATTGGTATAGTAGAGTAGATTTCCTTATATGTCATGGGCTCTTTTGGGCATGAATTGGTGGGGGTATTCGGCTGAAAGAGTGGGTTAGGTTTGTATTCTTGTCTCCATTGGCCGATTTCGTGGTTACCCTTGTATACTAGTCCTGTGAGATCTCCTTTACTGGCCATTAGCTTTACGGTTGGCACTACATAGGAAATTTCTAATTTTGGTTGTGTGGTCTCGCTTCCCAACACCACCTACATTACTTCTTTTCCACTCATTTGAGCCCCATTCATCTCTTTTCCCGTCCAGGTCCACATAGGGTTAGCCTCCCCCTCCCCTTGTACATACCTTAAGTCGGGCCTGGAATGATGACCCAGAGGTTGATGCAGATAAAAAGAAAAGAAAAAGAATAATTTGGCCACTCTCAACAGGAAATGTACCACAAAATGTAAAAGATGGTCAGGACATACAAATTTAGCACGTGGGAAAAAGTCGAACATGAGCTCTACCCCTTATTCATGGTCATCACCCTAGTTCCTAAGGCCCTAGATGAGCCCCCTCCATCATTAAGGAACCCATGATTGTCCCAACCCCTAGTGGGCGATGAACTACCCCACCTCAAAGGGGGCATCCACTGCTACATATTACACATCATGCTCTCCATTCCCTAGAGCCCTGAGCAGTTATGAAAAAAAATCAAAGGCAAAAGGCATATGAAGAAGGGTGGAAAAACAAAGGTCGGGGTAACTCATGTGTCCCACCTCAAAGGGGGTATCCACTGCTACATATTACACATCATGCTCTCCATTCCCTAGAGCCCTGAGCAGTTATGAAAAAAAAATCAATCAAAGGCAAAAGGCATATGAAGAAGGGTGGAAAAACAAAGGTCGAGGTAACTCATGTGTCGCGATTTTCTCCCTCCTACACTCATATACCCAAGTGTGGACTTACCTTGTTATAGCTACCCATTGTACCTTGACATGTGGTCTGGATGATTCCCCAAATCCCCACTTCATTCCATCATTATACCATTTGCCACCTACCTCTTAAAGGATGTACTATGGACATGCCACCCCCTTTGGAGGTTGAAACCACCTAGTAGGGTCCTTGGTTAGCCCCCTTTTGAGCTTGGAGACACTTGTCCTTGCCAAAGCCCACTATGGAAGGGCATGCCACCACGAAATGCCCCATTGATCCCATAACTTGTAAGCATTATTACTTGATTATTCTAATGATTTGTTGTATTGGAAGGCAAGGGGATGCATTGAATCTTATGCAGGATTACAGGTGGGTCTTCATTTAGGGCTTGGCCTCCCTATACAAGGTCCTAGCTCTTCGGAGGGCCACATTGGCACTTGTAGGGTGAGCGTTGAGAAATATGGGTCTCCACCATAGCAGATATTACTTCATGGATCCCCAACAGTGTTCATTGATTGCTCGTGTTCCACCTTTTGGATGAGGATGATGCACCTGGTCCACCATGCCCAGTCGGCTCCACAGTTGCACCATACACTTGGCAGATGTTCCAGGATGCCTCCCAATGCAAATGGAGGGTTTATGTCATCACTCCAGCCCTTACAGATGGTTTACAGGAATATTTGATCCATTTGGAGACCATGAGATTATCCTTGTGCCCCCACACCCACTTGGGAGCACCACAAGTTGTTGATTGGATAACAAGGGGTCAACCGCTTGTCCACTATGTTTGGAGTCATTTTCTTCAACATGGCACACCTTGGACTTCATCAAGCCTCCTCAAAGGCCCAAAGACATCACTTTGTTGATCATTCAACCCTCTTGAGAGGTTTATCTTTACATTACTGAGCTATTTGGTGGGCTTGTCACCAAAAGTTTTATATTAAGCACATTATTTTATTTTAGGGGATAAATTAGGCCTAATTAGCTAAATCGAATTCATTAGGAAGTGTATAAATAGAAGTATGATGGAATCATTTGATCATCATCACTTGGATTGGATCATTCTCTCTTGTGAGATATTCGCTATTCATTTTGCAGGACAAAATTGGATGGATGGATGAATTTTGATGTTTGGATCTCTTCATTTTTGTCTTGGAGCTTCTATATTGGCATATGATGATGACTGGATATACCTGTTCTCGCATATAAGTGCTCTTTTAATGTTATTTTGTCTTTTTCTTATGTCACATGCATGTTGTTGGGGAATTTCGCTATACTAGGCTGAAATTTGTTGCTTTTCTTGTGTGAAATGGTGGAAATTTGTCTTTTTATAGTGTTGCATCATGTCATGGGCCATGTTTGAATAAGTGAATGTTCCTAGAGATATTTTGTTAAAATTTTATCTCGATAAGTCATCACATATTGCATATCGAAGTATAAAGACCTTGAAGCAATTGTCCCATGCCCTAATTGCCATGTGAAATTGTTCTAGAGGCCTCCTTGACCAAGTGAAATCATCCCAAGCATTGAAATCATCTTGACCCCATTTCTCCCAAAGGATTAGGCTCTGGTCCTCCATAGGTGATCACCAAAAAGCATAATCTTTATCACCTCTCCCTCTTTCCTCTAGGCCTAGCCTCCATAGGGGACCTAGGGAATCACATTTGTCACAAGTTGCCCATCAAATAAATTAGATCTCCTAGCCTTTACGGCGTTGTTGTGCCTCCTAGGAGCCCTCCAAATTTGAAGCCATTCCAACTGTGGGATCTCGAGATACTTCAAGTCTGAGCTCCGAGATTGTTTCTTGCCCTTTTATTCCCTTGGCTAGTGACCTCATTGAGATCATTGTATTAAGACTGTTGAATATTCTTCCTTTGATCCCCTTCTTCCCCTCAATTAGGTCAAGCATACCCTTGATTGATCAACTCAACCCCCTTGACCTAATTTTGGGTCCACTTGGTCCCATGTGGTCCCATAAACTTTTGAAGATAATCTCATAAAGAACACTTGGAATCCAAGTTTTCACAAGGATCTCTTGGGCTAGGTCTCCCCTTTACAAGTCTTATTTGCAAACCCTGGCCCTTGAAATCCCCTTGGCCCTTCTTAGAGATCTCTACACCTTGCTTCTCAAGCAAGCAAGCGACAAAATTGAGTCTCTCTACTGAATAGGCCCTTGGGAATCATTCTTTATCCCTTCATTGACTTATTCATCTAGTGATTCCCTTCATACCGGGTATCCTCCAATTGGTGAAAGTCTGTAAAGAGCAGGGAGATTTAGCTGAGGTGATAGTGGGCTATTGCTCCATTGTTGCCCTTGACCTAGTGGTTGTCCCTTTAGGATCCCCTCCTAGGACCCCTGCTAGTTTGAGAGGTAACTGGAAGCAAGTTCGATTCATTTGGACACACTTCTGCGATTCGATCTCTACAAGAAGGAGGAAAAGAAATAAGCGAAGAAGACGAGGAAGAAGTCAAAGATCAAGGAAAAAAGAAGGAAATGTCCAAACAAAGAAAATTTGCACTCCAAGATTTCACACGTGTGAAAATTTCAGGATTGCAGAAAGCCGAAGTTGCAAACATAATTACAGGTCCGAAATTCTATTGCAAGGAGGCCGAAACTTTTGTTGCAGGGGCCAAAGTCTAAGTTTTGACTATCATTGGAAGAGTTTGACTATCTTGACTTGAGGAGACTTTTGTCTTGTTTGGAAGAGATCCTTGAAGGGTTGATTTGGTGCTTGGAGGAGGTCTTAGCTTTGGGCTTTGGGACTTGGATTTCACATTTGATCTTATTCTATAAGATGAGAAGAGATTATTTATGGGTTCTCCCCTTTGGAGGGGTTTTGCACTGGCTTGGAGCCTATATCTTGTGTTCTATGTGTATTTTGTTGAGAAATCTAAGGGCAACAAGTGTAGGTGATTTCTCTTTTCTTTGATAATTGTTTGTGGTGTATTTTTACTTTTCTTGATTAGCTTCTTCTTTCACTTGATTATTATTGGTATTCTTTTCATCAAACAGCTACCAAACCATAAAGAACAATAAGACAATGGGACACAAGATGTAGGCAATCAGCCAGGGCCAAAACCTCTCCAACTTGAGAGGAAAACCAACCAGAATTCTTTCTCTTCTTATAGACCTTCAATTGACAAATTCCAATACCTTTGACCCTTGAACAAGAACCTCTAAGACCAAGTCAAACCTTGCTTCTAGCAACTTCTATAAATTTTGGCTTCCAACAGCTTCTTCTGCAACTTCGACCTACCTAGCAGCTTCTCCTACAACTTCGACCTACCCAGTAGCTTCTCCAGCAACTTCAACCTGCCCAATAGCTTCTTCTGTAACTTTGACTTACCCAATAGCTTCTTATGCAACTTCGACTTGCCCAGCAGCTTCTTCTACAAAAACCCTAACCCTAGCACGTGTGAGAAATGATGGTGTGATCTTGTTCCCTTCTCCTTCGCTTGGGTAGATTCTCTCTCCTAGAGAATTCGGCTTCCAGAATGGCTCTTCTTAATGACCTAATTTTACTTTTGCAACTCGTCTTTTATTGCAAATTCCTTCACACGTGTGGAGAGAAGTAGACCAGAAACAATTCCAAAAACTCAATTTTCTCTTCCTCCTTCGTCCTCTTTCTTCTTCGCACTCTTTTCCTTTCTTGTGATCGAACTTGTGCGAGTGAAGTGTGTCTTCCAAGTGAAGTCGATGTCTCCTTTATATAAGCTTCTCATTGGGTCAAATTGTTCCTTTTAGGCCGACTTGAATAGTGCATCATAACTTGGTCTTGGAGGTTTCTTTGAATTGACTTTGACTCAAATAAATTCTTTGTACAATATGTAACATATGCCCAAATGGGTCATTCATACATGACAATGACACATAAACCCTAGAAGCTCTCAATGGGAGCTTGACCTATAAAATAAATTCGTCTTGAGCATGAAACCCATGCCTCAAGAAAACAATATCAAATTTATTTTTCTCTACATAAAATCATGATTACATGTGTCATTATGAAGACTGAACCTAGTTACATATTTCAACACTCCCTCTTAACTAGGGAGGTATTCATAATCGATACATGGTACTTGGTGTAGAAATTTCTGTTTTCCCACCCCGGTTTTCAGTTTCTCCTTATTTCTTCCATATAGTTAAATGCCCATTCCCATAACCATACATTTAACAGACTGAAAAAAATAAATATTGCTGAAAACACAAATTCTGGAAATTTTTCAGAATGCTGGAAATTGCAGAATTAAAAATCAGCAATCAAAAACAGCCATTAAAACACTGATATTTTTGGTCAACTTGACCCTGGAAAACCCCCCTACAACTCTTGGGGAAAACCAGTTTGAGAGCTCTTCTTTATTTCTGAAAATTGCCTTTTTATAGTGAGAATTATTCAGCAAAAAATCAGCAAGCAAATTTACAACTTATCTCATTTCCTGTGCCTCACAGCAATCTGGAAATTACAGCAAACAGAACAACAATAAATGTTGTACGGCCTCCGTTTTGTGTGCAGAAAAATCAGCAAACTGCTCCTCGATTTTTGTGCAAAAATCTGCCTTTCACTATGTGCTGAATCAGCTGTACAAATCTGCTCAACTGCTGCCTTGGAATGTGTGCCAAGCTGCTGTCTCCTTCTCCTCCCTGCTCAGAAATCTCTCTTGCTCTCTTGCTCTCCTTCTCCCAATCTGCTCATGAAAGAATGAATGACCTTTTCCTCCTTTAATATAACTCCAAGTGACTTTTGGGTGATCCAAGTGACTTTTGGGTGATCTCTAAATCCTATGGCTGAAATAGATTTAGATCAATGGCTGAGATTAAATGCTCATTTAAATCTCACTTTCTATTTTTTAATTCACCCTACTTTAATAAAGACCCACTTAGTCATTTATTTCCAAAGTCACTTTTCCTTTCTAATTTTTCATTTACTTTATAAAAGTTACTTTAAAATTAGACTTAGTAACTTTATCACTTAAAGTCACTTTTAAATTAGATTTAACTTTATAAAATTATAAAGTCACTTTAGGAGAAAAATTAAATTCTTTTAGACACTTTTCCCTAGGCCAAAGATCAAAGCCTAAGGGAACCACCTGTCCTCTGGTACCAAATTTCAACACTCCCTCTTACCGAGGAAGGTGTTCCTCACCACACCCATCTTGTCTCTGAAGTAGACATGCTTGCCCCGTGGTAAGGCTTTGGTAAGAATATCTGCAACCTGCTCATCAGTGGAAATATACTCAAGTTTCACAACTCCCTTCTGAACATAGTCTCTGATGAAATGATATCTGATCCCGATATGCTTTGACCTGACATGAAATACTGGATTCTCCGTGAGTTTAATGCAACTCTGATTATCACAGTAAATCACTGAAGGTCTCAACGGCTGACCAAATAAGCCAAACAACATCTTGCGAAGCCAGATAGCCTCACAACTAGCTAGACTGGCTGCCATATACTCTGCTTCCGCTGAACTCAGTGCTACTGACTGCTGCTTCCGGCTGAACCATGACACTACTGCTGAACCCAACCCAAAACAACACCCTGAAGTGCTCTTCCTATCAGAAGCACAACCTGCCCAATCAGAATCAGTGTACCCTGCCAATCTCACTCCATCTCCCTGCGTGTAGTCCAGACCATAATCCACTGTCCCCTGCAAGTACCACAAAATGTGTTTTGCAGCCACCCAGTGAACCTTCCTAGGCTCACACATAAACTGACTCATCGTGTTGACTGTAAAACAGATATCTGATCTAGTGTTGACCAAATACATCAAGGAACCAATCAGCTGCCTGTACAATGTGGGATCCACCAACTCGGAATCCGAAGCATGAAGCTTCTTCCAGTTGGTGATCATCGGTGTCGACATGGGTCTACAATCCTCCATGTGGAATCTGCTAAGGATGTCCACAATATACTTCCCCTGCCCCAGGAAGAAATGCCCCTCCTCCTGCCACACCTCCAAACCCAAAAAGTAATGCATCAAGCCGATGTCCTTCATCTCAAACTCCGCCGCAAGATCTCTCTTGCAGTGCTCTATGAGTCTCTCTGCACCTGTAATAATCAAGTCATCCACATACAGCACCAGAATGAGAGGCTCCTCACCAATCACAATAAAGTAAAGGTTCGGATCTGCCTCACTCTTTGTGAAACCCATCCCCTGCAAGTATGCATCTATCCTGGAGTACCAAGCTCTGGGAGCTTGCTTCAGGCCATAAAGGGCCTTCTTCAATCTGCACACATGGGACTCCTTCCCATGCACCTCAAAGCCCTGTGGCTGCTCAATGTACACCTCCTCCTGTATGAAGCCATTGAGAAATGCGGTCTTCACATCCATCTGGTGGATCTTCCAACCCATCTCTGCTGCTATCAATATAATGGAGCGGATCGAAGTATATCGAGCCACGGGAGCGAAGGTCTCCTCATAATCAACTCCCTCTACCTGGGAGAACCCTCTAGCCACAAACCTCGCTTTGAATTTCTCAATGCTGCCATCTGCAGCATGCTTTACCTTGTAAAGCCATCTGGAAGTAACCACGGATTTGCCCTCAGGCCTCGGCACCACCTCCCAAACATCATTCTTCATGATAGAAGAATACTCCTCCTGCATGGCCTCTCTCCAGACCTGCTGGCTAGCTGCCTCCTCATAGCTAGAAGGCTCAGAGTCAAGGATGCTGGTAACCATCGCCATATAACTACAAAACCTCTCAGGTGGTCTACTCTCTCTGACCGGCCTCTTCGGCTCAGCAACAGATGTGGCATCTCTCAAGGTGTCCTGAAGCCACTTGGGCTTCCTCTTCCCTGAGCATGCTTCTCCCATAGGAGAATGAAACTCCTCCTCCTCATCACCATCAGTAGCCTGAACTCCTGACTGTCTGTCTGCTGTCCTCCTGCCTGCACCTGAACCTGTAGAAGCTGAGGTACCGTGTGAACTGTCCATCAGTGGACTCCCTAGTGAACTGCTCTGTGAACTGCTCTGCATGCTGCCCGGAGCACCACCCCTCTGGCTCGGCGAGCCACTGCTCACTGATGGACCTGACATCCTCATGGATGTACCTCCGGATCCTCCTGATCCCTGCCCACTGGATCCCTGTGACTGACTCAACTGCTGCTGAGGGTCTGGCTGATCCAGATACTCTAACTCCCGTGACCTCCTAAAGGCCCTGTCCTCCTCGAACTTCACATCCCGTCTGACAACAACTCTCCTCTGTGCAGGAATGTAAATCCGAAAGGCCTTTGAGGTCTCACTGTAGCCCACAAAGATACCCTTCTCTGCGGTGGGCTCTAGTTTGGTCCTCTTCTCCTTGGGTATATAGGAGTATGTAATGCATCCAAAGATATGAAGATGACCAAGATCAGGCTTCTTCCCAGAGAAAGCCTCCTCCGGAGTCATGTGCCCCAAGGCACGATGCGGACTCCTGTTCTGCAAGTAAACAGCTGTGTTGCAGGCCTCTGCCCACAAGAACAATGGCAACCCCTGATCATGTAACATGGCTTTGGCAGCCCCTATGATGGATCTGTTCTTCCTCTCTGCAACCCCGTTCTGCTGGGGGTTGTAAGGAACAGTGAACTCCCTCCTAATGCCTGCCTCCACACAAAAGTCAACAAACTCTCCAAGGGTGTACTCTCCTCCATTTTCCGACCTCAAGGACTTGATCTTTCGACCTGTCTGAGTCTCCACAAGAGCTCTGAACTCCTGAAACCGCTTGAAGACCTCACTCTTGGTCTTCAAAAAATAAATCCAGGTCCTCCTGGAGTGATCATCAATGAATAAAACATAGTACTCATATCCACTCAAGGAAACATGAGACATCCGACCGCTCACATCGGAATGAATCAAATCAAGTATCCCCGTCGCTCTGCTGTCACTGCTGGGAAAAGGGGATTTGGCAAACTTGCCCATCGCACAACCTCTGCAAGTATCAAAGTGATCAGTACTGAAATCTGGCACACCTGTAGTGATCTCCCGCAATGTCCTCAAGGCTCCATGATACATATGTCCCATCCTGCGGTGCCAAATCTCACACAGCTCAGAACTGCTAGCTATGCTGTCGGTACAACTGCTCAATGCCAAAAGGGGTTGGAATGCAAACTTGTACACCTTTGCATGGTGTACACCTATCACTCTAGCTGAATCAGCTGGAGTGCCCCTAGGATACATCAACACCTGTCCTCCCCTGAACAGTACCTCATATCCTCTGTCCTCCAAAGCTGAGACGGATATGAGGTTCTTCCTCATCCCTGGCACATAAAGAACCTCTGACACCTTCAAGGGAGGTTTGGACTCCCTCTGAAATGTCACTGTCCCCACCCCGACTGCTCTAACAACTCTGTCATCACCGAGTACTACCTCAATATCAGTGCCACTCTCTGAAAGCTCTGAGAAGTACTCACGGACTCCTGTCATGTGACGTGAAGCCCCACTGTCCACATACCAGATACCTGTAGATGCTCCGCTAATCGAGGGAAAAGCATGCTCCCTCTGAACCTGTGTGGCAGGTGATCCTGCACTAGAGGACTCACACGTAGTGAACGCAAACTCTCGGTCAAAACGACCAGCAAAATCCTCAATCTCTGCTGAAGCTGCCACGTCATGGTTCTTCCCCTTCTTCTTCTTCTTCTCCGGACACACAACTGCATAGTGTCCCATCTTTTGACAATTCCAACACTTCACCTTGGAATAGTCCTTCTGTGTGTTCCCCTGTTTACCTTTACCTTTGCCTTTGCCCCCACCACTGCTTGTGGAAGCCTGCTTCTTTCCTTTGCCTTTCTTGCCTCCTGCCACCAGTGCTACATCCTCATCCTGCTCAACTGGCTTGGCTGCCCCAAGCTGACCTTTCCTGATCTCTGTCTGAATGCAATCATCCCAAAACCTCTCCCATGTGGGAAGGGTCTCACGTGCACAAACCCCATCAGCAAAGTTCAACCATGAACGGGGGAGGCCATTCACTGCAATCCGCACCAACTCAGTGGGTGGAATGGCCTCTCCAATCGCTGCCAACTCATCTCTCACATTAGTAATCTTTGTGAGATATCCAGCTGCACTATCATTACCCATCTTAATGTTCTTCAGCTTCTCCTTCAGGACCATCTTCCGGTTCTCATTGGTACTCTGGTAGAGATTGGACAATGCTGTCCACATCTCATGGGCATTGCTCTTTCCTCTCACATGAGGAATGCAATGGTCTTTGATTCCGTCTAGAATCAGCCTCTTACCCTTATTGTTCTTCTTTTTATACTCAGCCAACTGAGTAACATCAGTGGGCACAACAACAGGGTTCTGTGCGGTATGCACCATGATATCCCAGACTTCTGCCTCCTCAAAGATACTCTGCATTCTCTCCTTCCAAACGCTGTAATTTATATGCCCATCCAACCTATCCTCCACCCTCAATCCCAATGACATCCTGCTGTCCTAAAACTGAAAAAATAGCACTGTTGTAGTAAAGATAAAACTGCTGTTTATGCAAAAATCAGCTTGCTGGAATTTTCTGAGTGAAAAATCAGCAACTGTAATTTTTCTTTTTGCTGTCCCAAACTGCCCTTCAGCACTCAAGCTCCGATACCATGTAGAAATTTCTGTTTTCCCACCCCGGTTTTCAGTTTCTCCTTATTTCTCCCATGTAGTTAAATGCCCATTCCCATAACCATACATTTAACAGACTGAAAAAAATAAATATTGCTGAAAACACAAATTCTGGAAATTTTTCAGAATGCTGGAAATTGCAGAATTAAAAATCAGCAATCAAAAACAGTCATTAAAACACATTAAAACACTGATATTTTTGGTCAACTTGACCCTGGAAAAACCCCCTACAACTCTTGGGGAAAACCAGTTTGAGAGCTCTTCTTTATTTCTGAAAATTGTCTTTTTACAGTGAGAATTATTCAGCAAAAAATCAACAAGCAAATTTACAACTTATCTCCTTTCCCGTGCCTCACAGCAATCTGGAAATTACAGCAAACAGGACAGCAATAAATGTTGTACGGCCTCCGTTTTGTGTGCAGAAAAATCAGCAAACTGCTCCTCGATTTTTGTGCAAAAATCTGTCTTTCACTATGTGCTGAATCAACTGTACAAATCTGCTCAACTGCTGCCTTGGAATGTGTGCCAAGCTGCTGTCTCCTTCTCCTCCCTGCTCAGAAATCTCTCTTGCTCTCCTTCTCCCAATCTGCTCATGAAAGAATGAATGACATTTTCCTCCTTTTCCTCCTTTAATATAACTCCAAGTGACTTTTGGGTGATCCAAGTGACTTTTGGGTGATCTCTAAATCCAATGGCTGAAATAGATTTAGATCAATGGCTGAGATTAAATGCTCATTTAAATCTCACTTTCTATTTTTTAATTCACCCTACTTTAATAAAGACCCACTTAGTCATTTATTTCCAAAGTCACTTTTCCTTTCTAATTTTTCATTTACTTTATAAAAGTTACTTTAAAATTAGACTTAGTAACTTTATCACTTAAAGTCACTTTTAAATTAGATTTAACTTTATAAAATTATAAAGTCACTTTAGGAGAAAAATTAAATTCTTTTGGACACTTTTCCCTAGGCCAAAGATCAAAGCCTAAGGGAACCACCTGTCCTCTGGTACCAAATTTCAACACTTGAACATTTTCAATCTGAAGAATTCTCATAAGAAGAGTTGGATTGGTAACCCATCTGCTCAACATCAAATCAACCAATGTTGTCACATAGCAAGGCCTTGACTAACAGCTCTATCTCTCCACAAGATCAAAGCACAATGCTCGCAAGACTAATGATTTATAGACACCTTCATCATTGTCTCTCAAGGAACATACCCAACCTGGGTGTTCACAAGGTATGTCCTTCTAGGACTATTCTTATCTTGGATTCCCGGTCCTCAAAGAATATCGTCCTCCATGACTACTCTTATCTTGGATGCCCCACCACATCCTCAAAGAGTATCGCATGCCAGATGCTTACACAATCCTCCATTCTTTCTTCCCATGTGAAGACAATAATGATGTGCCTATCTCTCCCTCTTAACTAAGGAGGATATACCCATTCCTATGAAGGAATGTACCCATTCCTATAAAAGGAATGTACCCAAGCTCCCTCTCATCTAGGGACTTGTCCAAGCTCCCACTTAGCTAGGGACTTGCTTTCCAAGTTTCTTCTTTACCAGAAACTTTCTTCCAAACTCCCTCTTAACTAGGGACAATTTCCAGCAGCAGTTATCTCTTCTTTGGTGGAGATCATGGGACCTTTAGCTGCTTGTAGAGCTCCTTCATTCGATGTCATGAATTTCATCTTCTTCGTCTTGTAGGGCATCGACCATCCATCACTTTCCTTCATGAACCATGTCAGTCATGTCATCCTTCCTTTCATTGGAAAGTGATTTGCTAGTCCATATTTGGCTTTCCTTCATACAACTACCTTTTCCACATCATGTATCCTTCAGGATCTTCCATCCTTCCACATGAGTACTTATTTGTAGATGACATCCACAATTCTCTTTCGGTAGTGTCATATTAGCCCATCCAGATATTGTTCAAAAATCAAAATGAACATCAAATAAAAATTACCTTTTGTGATGGCCCTTCATCATGACATTTGCTTGTTGCAATATCAACATCCTACATATATATTGACACATCTTCAAGATATTGAATTGTCAAGGGTCTTCTTTCTTTCCAAACTTTCCCAAGGTCTTCATATCTTTCCCATGGAGATATCACGGCCAATTCTTCTAATCATCGGATGTTGATTGCCTTTTCTAGGTGACCATAGTTGCATCTTTCACGACCTCTTCTTGTCTTTATTCACATATTGCTTCCCAGGAACTTCCAATCATAATTCCTTCATCTTTGTCAACCACCTCATATTTCATGTGAGGACGTATTATATTGATTTCATCTAGTCAATATGTGAATCATGCCTTCAATGCATCTTTCCAACAAAAGAGAATCCTTTATTTTGATCATACTCGTGAGGTAGAGAATCCAGCGATCTGCAACTATATGATGACATGACCTAACTTATCAAACATATGCATACATACCTCTTTTCTTCTTTTGGTCATCTAGACTTCCTTCAGCAGTTTCCTTTCCTTGATTGAGAGTATTTCAACCATCTCGACATGTTGCATTCCTTTGTCATCATACCATCATTCTTCCAAGTAGTGAATCCCATCCAAGGTGGTATTCTTGGCGAGATACTTGCTTCTTCCAAGAGATGACCCTTCTAATGAAGATTCCAATGGAGGATCTTGATTATGCTCATCTTGGATGCTCCTTTCCAATGACGTATGATGAGCTCTACACTAGATGACTTGTCTCATAAGTACTACTCATGCTTTTAATGAGGTTACCAAGAGCTACTTCCTTCTAATGATGACTGCCACAATCTTCTACTTCAGCTATCTTTCAAGCTTTTTTTATGTCATGAGCTCTTGTTTTCATTGTATGCTATGATGCCATCTCATAAAATGATGCAACCTACCATGCTTCTAATGCTTTCTACTCCAAAAGCTATACTTTACAAAACTCGAAAAGAACTAGGTGGAGAAGATTATCTCAATCATAGTGTAGATCTTTTACTTCCTCCTTCTTTGATTACTTCTTTTCAACTTCTTCCACTTCTTTAGTGATATGGGCTTCTTCCCTTCCTCTTTTATTGTTGTCCTTTTTGAGTTTGGGACAATCTCTCTTGTAGTGCCCATATTCTTGACAACCATAGCATTGAACCTTGGCCATATTCTTCTTCCTTTTCTGAGGACCAAACTTCCCTTTTCTCTTAGCCATGGCAACAAATGCTTTTGTTTGCTCATTTGATCCTACATCACTTTTTGCCTTCAGCCTGGTTTCTTCAATTTTGCATAGTGACCAAAGTTCATTGAATGGGGTAGCTTCCTTCTTTCCATAGATGCTTGATGTAAAGTTGTCCCATTCCTTTGGTAGTGCATTGAGCACTATAGTTGTCATTTCCTTATCAGACATTATTTCTCCCAACTCTTGTAGTTGGTCTCTAATTTCTGACACCCTCATAAAGTATGAGGCTATTCCTTCTTCTTTTGATATCTTCATCTTGTAGAGTTCTTGTCTTAATGAGATCACTTCTCCTGCAGTGCTTACGGAGAACAATTCTACAAGTTTGTTGTATATTTCTTTTGATGTTTCTAACTTCGATACGTAAGGAATGAGGGGATCTTTGATGGATTCTATGAGAATCCTTTGTGCCCTTACTTCCCCTTTCATGTACTTTGCAAGTGCTTGAGCTTCTTCCTTTGGAGGTTTAGTGATTGAGCCCTTAACATGTTCCACAACTTCATTTTCTATGAGGATCAAATTTGTCCTCTTCTTCCATGCAAGAAAGTTTGATGCCCCAACCAACTTGTTGCTTTCCTTGCAAAAAGACATTTTGATAGATTCAGATGTGGACATAAAGATACTTACTTGTGAAGATACTCCTTGATGACAATATCTTCAACCTGCTGCCTTCTTGATTTTGATGATGATATTGATAGTGGAGGATGACTTCTTGATGAAGATGTCTTCCTTCAAAAGTGATCCTTGACTCAAGGAGAGGGAGATCACCTTGAATCCTTGATGATGATGATAACGCCTCTCTTTTTGCTTCCCTTGGATGTGTAGACTTCAAGATGCTACAATTTGAGGTTCTTCTTAATTCAAGTAGAGGTAGGGTCTTTCGAGGTCTCCTTCTCCGTGTGATGGTTGAGCGAGGTTCCCAAGAATGCTTTAAGTGTAGAGTCCTCCTTTGAACGAACTAGGGTTTTTGAGGTCTTCTTTAGAAACTTCTTTGATGAACAATGCTCTTGATGATCTTCTAGTGTTTCACCTTAGCTCTGATACCATGTTGAGAAATCTAGGGGCAACAAGTGTAGGTGATTTCTCTTTTCTTTGATAACTGTTTGTGGTGTAGTTTTACTTTTCTTGATTAGCTTCTTCTTTCACTTGATTATTATTAGTATTCTTTTCATCAAACAGCTACCAAACCATACAAAGCAATAAGACAATAGCACATAAGATGTAGGCGATCAACCAAGGCCAAAACCTCTCCAACTTGAGAGGAAAACCGACCAGAAATATTTCTCTTCATATAGACCTTCAATTGAAAAATTCCAAGACCTTTGACCCTTGACCAAGAACCTCCAAGACCAATTCAAACATTGTTTCTAGCAACTTCTATAAATTTTGACTTCCAGCAGCTTCTTTTGCAACTTTGACCTGCCCAACAGCTTCTTCTGTAACTTCAACCTGCCCAGCAACTTCTTATGCAACTTCGACCTGCCCAGCAACGTCTTCTGCAGAAACCCTAACCCTAGCACGTGTGAGAAATGATGGTGTGATCTTGTTCCTTTCTCCTTCGCTTAGGTAGATTCTCTCCTAGAGAATTCGGCTTCCGGAATGGCTCTTCTCGATGGCTTCCAATGTATGTGATGAGGCTCGACCATAAATTGACTCAACGTGTTCACAGCGAATCATATGTCAAGACAGGAGTTTACCAAGAACATCAGGGCCCCCACAAGTTGTCTATATTCAGAAGGGTTTGCCAATTCGGGCTCAGCAGCACTTGCACATAGCTTCTTGAAGTTGAGTTCCATCGGAGTAGACACGGACTTCCAATCTGTAGGTTTTAAGCCCATATATAAATTACCTGCAAACGAATTCTTAAAAGCAAAAAATAAACAATGGCGAGTGCATAAAACATATATACACAGAGATTTTTCCCGTGCATCCCAAAACCGAGACTACCAGATTGATTTTTCATTATGTTCCTTTCAATGTTACAATACATATATATACATGCCGAAGCATCCATAAACCCCAATCCATTAACCCTAGATTAGAACATAACGGTAGTTCCGTTGACCAAATCTACAAAAATACCATGGACAGAAAACCATCATGCCCAAAACCATGTGCGAAAACCATAGGTAGGTTCGCTCACCTAATATAGGGTCCAAAAAAAATCCACAAGGCGTTGCCCCGGACCCCGTAGAGGGGGGGGCTACCACCCCCCTGCTACGCGCAATGTACAGGGGGGCTACCACCCCCCTGCTACGCGCAACGTACAAGGGGGCTTCCGCCCCCCCCCCCCCCACGTGTGGGGTAGTCGTGGAAAAGAATATAACACATACCCAACACAATCCACTATCCCACATATCTCAAGCAGCTTCACAATGTATTTTCCTTGAGAAAGGAAAATATCACCTGGCTTTTGCCAGACCTCCAGGCCTAGGAAGTAGTGCATCAGTCCTAGGTCCTTCATCTCGAAATCGAAAGCCAACTCCCTCTTGCATTGATAAATGAGAGGGTCTGCACCTATCAAAAAGAGATCATCCACATAAAGGACTAGAATGAGAGGCCTGTCATTCTCAACCTTGAAATATAGGTTAGGGTCAGCTTCGCTCCTTGTAAATCCCAGCTTCATAAGATAGCTATCAATCCTCTCATACCAAGCCCTAGGGGCTTGCTTCAACCCATAGAGGGCTTTCTTCAATCTGCATACATGTGTCCTTCGATCCTGTACTTAGAACCCCTTGGGTTGTTCCAAGTAAACTTCTTCCTTACGTGAGCCATGCAAGAAAGTAGTCTTAACATCAATTTTGTGTAAACTCCATCCTTGAGAGGCAACAAGAGCTATAATGGAATGGATAGTGGTGTATTGAGCAATTGGTGCAAATATCTCATCATAGTCCACCCCTTCCTTTCGAGAGAATCCTCAAGCAACGCACCTGGCCTTGTATTTTTCAGCGCTCTCATCAACTCCATGTTTGATTTTGTAAAGCCATTTAGAAGTGACCACAGACTTTTCCTTCGGTATAGGAACTGTTACCACTCAAACCAACAGGGGACCTAAAGGAGTTCCTAAGAGGGCAACTGCTAGGTTAAGGGCAACGATGGAGGCTTAGCCCATTGTCACCACAGCTAAGTCTCCCTGCTCTTTATGAACTTTCACTGATGGGAGGAGTCCCGATGGTGTAGGGATTCACTTATAAATTATATGTCAATGGACAAGTGAGAAGTGACACTGAAAACTCTTTCCCAAGGATGGAGTGAAGAATGGAGCTTACTTCCTCTTTAAGCAAGGGAATAGGTCCACCAGGGCTAAGGGATGAGGATTTGAGGGTTGAGGGAGAAAGGATAAACTTATGATCAATCCCTATAATCCTTGGGAAACTTGGATTCCCAAATGGTCCTTGATAAATAGTCTTTATTGAGAAGTGGGACCACACGGGGCCAAGTGGACCCAGCCCAAGTTCTCGGGGATGGAATGTAGCAACCAATGATGGTCCTATCCTGGACAAGATGAGGGGAAAGGACCAAACAATAATATTTACTTCAAAAGGTTGAACTGATCCTATTAGTGTCTAGCCTCGTGGATGCCTAGGCAAAATTCGGTCCTAGAGCTATGGCTTGTGATTCCCGGAGATTCCACCATCAGAATGGCTTCAAATTTGGAGGAGAGGGAGGGGACCCACCAGCACAATAGCCTAGAAAAGATCGATATTTTTCCTTGGACCAATTGTCGTGAAAGTGATGCCCTAGGTGACCCACTAAGGCTAGACTTGGGATATAGGGAAAAAATGGTGAAAAGAAAGGTTAATATGATCACCCTTTTTATGGAACCAGTGCCTAATTCACTTGGGGATATGGAGTCAAGGATGGTAACGAGTAAGGACTTGGATTCTTGATCAAGGAGGCCCATAAAGTCAACTTCATCCAATGTAGATAGTAAGAAAAGAAAAGTGACTTTGAAGTATTTATACTTTAAATTAAATGATGGAAGCTTCTTGAGATAAAATAATCTCTAGGACATTTCATTCATATAACATTGGCCCATACATTTAATAACTAAAACATTGCTCAATTCCACATTACAATAATGTAGCAACTAGCCTAATTTTAGCAGTATGCAACAACAAGAATAACAATGATGAGAAGCACTTACAATGTTATAGAGTATATCCAACCAGCGATTCGTTTGCATAACAAAGCTCCAAGATAAGAGAAATAGTCCAAACCCATACATCAAAATTCATCCATCTCCAAAAATATCCTCCAAGGAAAAAGTGTGAAAAATCTCTAAGACTAGAGAGATCCTAAGTCAAGTGATGATACAAATGAATGTATCTAACATCAATATATAGTCTCCTAACGAATTCGAATTAGCCTATGGGCCCCTAAAGATAAAATAATGTGAAAATAATAACTCCTAATGGTGACAAGCCCACCATACTAGCTCACAATGTAAAAACAAGCCTCATAAGGGGCCAAATAATGATATATGCATGTCGTAGGGCCCTCCAAAGGCTCAATAACATCTTCAAGTGCCATATTGAGGAATAAATTCCTCGGAATATGATGGAAAAGGGGGTGGCCCCTTATTCTCCAAGTGGTAGACTTGTGGAACTCTCAGTGGGTCTGAGGCCACATCAATGACCCCATGGATCTCCATATGAATCAGAGATGTATGTAGATCCTCTGGCCCAGGTGGTGGAATGAATGTTGCCATGACATCGTACAAGTGTTGGGACACCTACCAAGAGTGGGGGGCTCCTGTGGGGGCATGCTGGGCATAGTTTACCAATCATGTCAACATCGTCCCAAAAGTGGATCGCTAGTAGTCTCTGAATATCCATGAAGATCTGTGGAGTGTTGTCTGCTGTTGTGGAGGCCCATGGCTCTCTATGTACACCCTACATGTGCCAATGTGGACCTCTAGGGGTCAAGATCCCATATAGGGAAGCCAAACCCAAATGGAAACCACCTGCAATCCTACGTAAGATCCAATGCATCCCCTAGGCTTCCAGTACAACCAGTCATTAAATAATCGAGTAAAGGAGCTTACAAACCATGGATAACAAAGTGGGTACTTCATAATGGCATGCCCTTCTGTAGTGGGCTTTGGCATGTGCTAGTGTCTCCAAACTCCAAAGGGGGTTAGCCAAGTACCTTATTAGGTGGTTTCAGCCCTTAGAGGGGATAGTATGTCCAAGGTACACCCTTCTAATGGGGGTGGCAAGTGACAAATAGGTGAGATGGAATAGGAAATGAGAGGGATAGCCCTAGGTCACATAATGGGGCATAGGGGTAGCTAGATAAGGGGAAGCCCACACCTGGGTATATAATGTATAGGAGGGAGCAGTCGTGGTACATGAGGTGCCCCGACCTTGATTTTTCCACCCTTCTTTATATGCCTTTTGCCTTTTATGAATTTTCTTTAATTAACTGCTCAGGGCTCAAAGGACAAGAGCATGATGTGTATAATATAGCAGTGATTACCCCTTTTGAGGTAGGGCAGTTCATTTCCCTCCAGGGGTTGGGACAATCATGGGTTCCTAAATGATAAAGGAGGCTCATCTAGGGCCTATGGAACCAAGGTGATGGCCATGGATGGGGTAGAGCTCATGTGTCGGCTTTTGCCCACGTGCTAATTATTTTTGTCCCAGCCATCTTTTGCATTTTGTGGTACAATTTCCTGTTAAATGTGGCCATTTATGCTTTTCAATTTTTCTTTTAATTGCTTCAACCTCTGGGGCATCATTCTAGGCCTGACCCAAGGTGGGGGCAAGGGGATAGGGAGGCTAGCCCTATGTGGACCTAGAATGGGAATGTGGACCCAGGTGGGAGAAAAGATGAATGGGGGTATAGTGAGTGGAAAGGGAGTGATATGTGCGGATAAAGGAGCGGGACCATGCACCCAAAATCAGGGTTTCCCAAGTAGTACCACCCTAGAACCAAATGGTTAATAAAGGAGATCCCACAAGACTAAGATCCAAGGGTAACGACCCAAAAGAGATCAAGGGGACAGGAGCACAAACTAAGCCTACTCTTTTCGCCAAATCCCACCATCAATCCATACCCAGAAGTATCCTTGATAACCTAAGTCACCTGACACAGGGATTCGGGATTCGTAGGATTCGGGGGTTCAAGTGTCAGATTCGAAGACGTTGACCCCTCGGAACAGGAAACGTAGGATTCGTTATATATTATTTTATTAAAATATATATATATATATATATATATATAAAAATTAGATATTTCTTACACATTCTAATTAATGATACAAATTCATTGATTTCAAACATAGATCTTCATCTATAGCATGCATAGTACATACAAAATTCAAATACATGTCAGTGGTCACATAAATCATGATTCATAATTCATAAATGAAAGACAACTTACAACTACAAGATAGTAAGATAAAGACACTGACAACTGTAGTTTTCTCATTAAGTCATCAAATCAAAATGTGTTACATAGGTAGTGTTGGTGCAATGCCAATGGCAAATAGAAATAGAAAATATAAAACAACTACAGGTATACAAGCCTCAAGGCAATAGGTAGTCATCAATCCTCAGAGTCATCATCAGAATCAGCATCAATGTCCTCATCATCATGGTCACCATTGCTCTCCTCTGCATCCTCCTCCCCTGTATCCATAGTCGCCTCTGCATCTGTTGGTGTGGAGGATGACCCCTCAAAAATATCACCATCATCAAATCTAACAAGCTCTAACATTGGATCATTGAGATCCATGTTGGCCAATGCCAACTCAACACTACTATCCAGACCCATATCATCAGGAAAGACATCCCACATCTTTGTCTTTCCCCTCAACCACTCTTCCCTCTGCCTGTAAATAAGACGAAGGTTGGTGTGCACATACGTCATTGTCTCTGCCCTGGACTGCTCAAGCCTACTCTTCTTTACACTATACAAATTCCCATATGTGCTCCAATTCCTCTCGCAACAAGAGGATGAAGTCACCTGAGAGAGGAGCCTCATGGCTAACTGCTGAAGAGGAGGGCTTGTTGCCCCATGATTTGCCCACCAAGAATAGGGCTTCTTAGCCCCCCTGTCTCTAATCACATCATATCCTGCAAATCGACTAGTGCCAATGGAAAACTCTGCAAAGGCATCCTCCACCTCATCAAGCAATGCACTATCCTGAAAAACCCGCCTGAATGCCTCTTTCCTCCCCTGTGAGATTTCACCATCCATGTGAGGAGGGAATCTGCGGGAAGGTCCACCATTCAGCCACTCATGGTTGTAGTATTTTGGGTTCAATGAGTGAGCCAAACAATGTAAAGGTGTACAATTCTTGTCCCATCTACTGACAAGAATATCCTGTATAGTATCACAGAAGGCCTCTAGTGATGTCTCATACTCGGGGCACTCACTTTGTAGAATAATGCTCCTCACAGATTCAATCATGGAATCCCATCCCTCATAAACCTCTCCTAGGATGGGTTTGTTTGTATCTGCAAATCGAAGCAAAGAAATGATAGGGTCCATGATCTGAATAATTAGATCTACCCTCTCCCACCAAGCATCATCTAGCATTGTGTCCTTCACTCTTTTAGAGGCTACCTGATCTATCTTTCTTCAAAAAGACCAAAACTCAGAAATAACCATGGACCCAAGAGCGGTCTTAACCTCCCTCAACCTCTTCAACATCATGAATGAAGAGGCAAACCGTGTATCAGCAATCTTCAACAATGGATTTCAGTGCTAAGTTCAATGAATGGACAATGCAAGGTGTCCAAAACACTTGTGGATATTTAGCTTCCACAATCATGCCAGCAGCCTTGCAGACAGGTGCATTATCTGTAATGATTTGCAGACAAGAATCAACACCTATATCTTCAATAACTTTAATAAATAACTCACCAATAAATTGTGCATCATTGTATTCTCCAAGTGTATCCACTGCTTTCAAGAAAACTGGACCATTCAAGGAAGACACCATGTCACCATGAAGTTGATGATTGGATGTCATGCTGGATCTGTCCATCCATCAGAAACAATGCTAACTCCAGATGTTGGCCATGATGCTACAATAGGCTCAAGCATTTTTTGCACCTCTTTTTTTGCCTTTGTCAACAATGTGGTACTAAGCTTCTCTGAACCAGGAGGCACATACCATGATGGAGACCCGTGAGTTAGAGCTCGACACATCTCAATAAATAAAGGTGAGCGTGCAACATTAAATGATATGAAGTTTTGATAGAAAAAGAAGGCAATGGTGAGATCAAGCTCTTCCCGTTTCTCTTTTTGAAAAATCTTGTCCATTGGACCAAGTGTAATTGCTCTTCTTTTTGCTGCTTGTCCCCCAATAGAACTCTCAAATGGAAATTTGGTGGTGCCTTTCCTCAAAAATGGTAGGGGGTCTTCATTCTTGGTTTTTCTTGATTTTGCAGCCACATTTTCCATACCAATGGACTCCTTTTCCATTTCTTTCCTCTTTTGTAAAGGAACAGCTTTACAAGCTCCAATTTCACAACCAGGTAAAGCCAACAAATGGCCTTTCACACGAAAATATGTGCTTTTGAAAGCAATGTGACAAAAGTTGCATCTCCATTGCACATTGCCTCCTCCCTTCCCCTTGGTGCTTGTCCCATCCTCTCTTGTGACATATTTCCACAAGGGATATTTCTCAATGTTGTCTTTAGGTCCTCCTCTTCTCAACATTACTTGCAGCAGACTCTGATGATATTGGGGGAGGAGGGGCATCTCCAATGGAGACATTCTTCCCCTTCCTTTGCCCCCTAACTACTGCCTTTGATTTAGCCATGAATACCGTAAAAAAAATGAACAAAACATGCACAAATTTGTAAAAAAAAATCATATACAAACTTTTGTAATAGAATAAGAAATGCAAAAAAATGGAGTTGAAATGCACTTACCTAGTGCTTGAATCTCCATGTTGAACACTCTACTCCTTTAGCTCCTTGCTCCAAACCCTTAGCTCCTTGCCCATAGCTCAAACTATGCAAAAGTGAATGAGAAATAAGGTGAAAACAAAAAAGAACAGCGCGTTTTTAAGTCTGCGGAAGGCATATTTAGGGGATTCGAATCCCAGAATCGGGATTCGATGTGTCCGTACAGGATTCGTACGAATCCTGTACGGACACGTTGAATCCTGTTCTAGGATTTGAATTCCTAGCGAATCGTATCCGATTCGCAAGATTCGGATTCTCAGAGGGGTTTGGATGAATCCAGTTACTTAGTTGATAAGTAAACCCAATACTCAATTACCAAATGACAAAACATACCTTTAGATTTGGGGGGGCCACCTTCAAACATACAATCAATGCAGGTGGGTGAGGGACCACATGGCTAGCTCAGGTGGCAGAGACATGGCACAACGAGCTAGTATGAGGCATCAAGGGGCTACCGGCTGAGGCTCATCATGGAGAAGAATTTCTCTTGGGGATATCACTCACAAGGTGGTGGGTAACAAGAACCACAACCCAAACATCATTCTTCATGATGGATTTGTACTCCTCATTCATCGCATCCTTCCACACTTGGTGTTTCGTACTCCTCATTCAGTCCTCAATATTTTGATCTTCTTCCCTGTTTGATTCTCCACCAAGGCTTTGAAAGCACGGAACCATTTGAATACTTCATCCTTCTTCTTCAAGAAATAGATCCATGTTTTGCGAGAGAAGTCATCCACAAAAATAGCATAATATAAGTATCCTCCTAATGATGTTACGAGCAACATACCAAATAGGTCAGAATGGACCAGTTGAAGAATATCAGAAGTTTGACTTTTGCTTGAGGGGAATGGTCCCCTTGTAAGTTTCCCAGCTACACAACCCTGACAAACACCTTCATGATTCATGTTGAAATCAGGCATACTTGTGACCATCTTCCTTACCCCAAGTAAGGCTTTGTAATGAAGGTGGGCAAATCTTCGGTGCCATAATTCGGATTGAAGAGAAGTGTCGCAAGACATGGCTCCCAAAGGACTTCCTCCAACTTGATAAAGACCATCAACCCTAAATCCAAGTGTAAATGCATCTTTAGGGTTTCTTTGCCAAAGACGTACCTTTCCATCAACAAATGCTACCTTGGAGCCATTATATTCCATCGCAAAAATAGATACCCGGGTTCTTCTTCAAATCGGGCACATACAATATTTCTTGTAGATGAATGGTTTGACCTTGATTCAAGTGAAGAGTGACGTTACCTATTCCTTTTACGAGATAGGTGGCATTATCTCCAAGTATGATTTGCAAGTTAGTCTTCTTTTCAACCAAATTCGAGAAGGCCTCTTTGTACCCAATGAAGTGCCTTGAGGCTCCACTATCAATCAGCCAATGATCTATCTGGAGGAGATGCAGTAGATAAAACGGAAATAAGATAAAATTCATTTTGTTTTTCTACAACATTACTTTCCTCATACCTGGAATTTCTTGATCTTTTGGGAGGATGACCATTTCCATATCGAACAGCGGGAGCATTCCTCTTTCCTTTGTTGTTGAACTTGTTGTTCCTTTGATTGTCATTGCTTTTGTAGTTGTTGTGATTGTTGTTGTCATCATCCCTTGGAGTATCCTTGTTGTGAGGACACTCTCTAGCATAATGGCCAAACCTGTTGCAATTGAAGCATCTTCCTTTTCTTCCTTGTTTGAATCTCAGCTTAAATCCTTGACCTTGTCTTCTTGGACCAACATTGTTCTTCCTTTTACTATGAGCGGAGAAAGCAGTAGGATTATTTCCATTTGAGGGTTTATCTCTTTCCATCATCCTTATTTCTTCTTGAGTGCATCTAGCCAATAATTCATCAAAACCCGAAATCCTGTCATTGTTGAGGGTGGTGATGTTAAACACAGTCCATTCTCTTGTAAGACCTCCAAGTGTAATAAGAGTGAGCTCCCTATCACCAACAACTTCTCCAATAGATATAAGATCACTCTTGATTTCAGTAATCCTCATGAAGTAGGATTGAATGGACTCTCCTCTATCCATTTTGATGTCTTTCAACTTGTTCTTGAGAAAGAGGACTTGATTTGTATTGTTTACTTTGAACATCCCAACTAGCTTGTCATACATCTCCTTAGATGTTTCCAAATCAGAAATATAGGCAACCAAAGGCTTGTGAATGGAATCTACAATCATTTTCTTAGCTTTGACCTCACCTTTAATGTACTTTGTTTTTGTAGCAGTGGGTACATTTGAAGGAGATTCCACCACTCTTCCCTTTACATAGTCCATAGCATCATTCCCTTCCAAGGTCAAATCCAGAGATTTGTCCTTGAGTTTGTCCTCGGATTTGACGTATGATGTAGTCATCATTGAAGCTAGCTCAAAATTCTTGTCCAACGGCTTTCCTTAGTGATTTCTTTTCTCACTCTTGCTTGGGCTTTGTCTTCAACTGAGCTCTGAAACCATGTTAATTTTAGTTAACAATGATATGTTCTATGCTTAGCACAATTTACTTCAATGTTCCTTTAGTAGCCCAATAACAATTTCCAATTAGTTCTAGTAGTAGTCACATTAACCATTAACACATTGACAGTAGATGTAAATAGAACATAAAACAATATGCAGAAGACAAGCCAAGACAGGAGAACACAAGATTTGGCGAATGCCAGAGAAAAACCCCAATGTGGGGAAAACCCTTCGATCAATTCTTCTTATTATTATTCAATAGTTCAGCAGAGAGAGAGAGGGAGAGTACAAAAGTCAAATTGACTAGCCCAATACAAAGTCAAATCAGCCTTGTCAAATTTTGCAGTCAAACTTCAGCGCTAACCAAAAATTCAACGCTGGTCAAAACAACAGTCAAACACCTCCTTTGAAGCTCAATCAAAGGCAGTCAAACTTGGCCTCCAGCAGTGGTCAAAGTCAACTCAAAACAATCACAAAAGTTTGGGTCAAACTCAGTCAACTTGCGTTCAAACAGGCATGCGGTCATCGCAAGTCAAACAAACCAGAAAACCTTGATTTCTGTGCCAATCAATGCGGCCTAAGAAAATCAAAATTCTGCCCCAAAAACCGCAATCAAAACTGGTCAAAATCACCTCGGTTAACACTGGTCAAACTGTCTGAAATTCGACCTGTAATTTTTGCCCAGAAATTTTGTCCTCCTAGCCGCATGTGTGAGAGAGAGAGAGGTTGCCCAAGTTGTACGAACCAATCTGATGAAGAGAGAGAAGAATGTGTGAGTGATGGATGTCCAAATGAGGTGTGAGGTCTCTTGTATTTATACACTTCATTGTGGGTGAAGAGACACATCCATTGGGCTTCTTGAGCCTACATAATGATGAAGCCAACCTGATCAATTTGCACATGAGTGGGCATAAATTCAAAATCACACTTCTGCTTGTCCGAATGAGATGATCTTTATATCAATCTTGGACCTCTCGAAAAGAGGAATCCAATGCAATCATCATCTCCATCAAATGAGTTGTCCCAAGGTGGAATTTGGCCCTAGTTGCCAATTTTAACAACTATTTCTCACGTTGATATAGACTGTTTATTCTCACATTGAGGCTCAGAGTATATATATATATATATATATATATATATATATCTCATCCTTTACAGGTGTCTCGACTTCCTTGATTTAAGGATGACCGTAGCTCTGTAATAGTCCTTTCAAGTAGGGCATAAATTCAAAATCACACTTCTACTTGTCTGAATGAAATGATCTTTATATCAATCTTAGACCTCTCAAAAAGAGGAATCTAATGCAATCATCATCTCCATCAAATGTGTTGTCCCAAGGTGGAATTAGGCCCTAGTTGCCAATTTTAACAACTATTTCTCACGTTGATATAGACTGTTTATTCTCACGTCGAGGCTGAGAGTGTATATAAATAAATAAATAAATATATATATATATATATATATATATATATATATATATTCTCATCCTTTACAGGTGTCTCGACTTCCTTGATTTAAGGGTGACCGTAGCTCTATAATAATCCTTTCAAGTAGGTCTCCAAAAACTTTAAACAATTCGACCTTTGATCCTTTCTTTGCTAATTTCACAGACTACTTTTAGTCTTCAAAATTTATGACTTGGTCATCTTGATTTTGCATAGTAATTGTTATCACAGTTTGATTTTCAACAGTTGTCCGTTTTCAAAATAATTTGGTTTCAGTTTGAATATGAGCTTCCAATGTGTATAAAGGATTGGCATTCCAAAAGTGACAATTTCTAGCATTTAATTTTCAAATTGCAGTCTTGTTTTCAGTTTGGGGTTGGTTTGAGATGGATTTCATGAGCATGTTACAATTCTCAGGATTGGAAGCAGGTCCTCTATTAGCACTAATTTTGTATTTTTACGGAGTCAAAATGGCGTGAAGGAAAATTGTTTGTTTCTTGAATAGTTTGAGGCATAAGGTGCATTTGAAATTTTGATACAGGGGATATCATGAGCCTTAGGGTTTAGTATAAATCCTCTTAAGGAGTACCTAACCATAGAACCAAATTTCATAAAGGGTTGTGTTGTGATTATTATTTTCAAAGAGCGCTGCAAAAATATCTTCCAACGCCTACAAGTGGTGCTGCAAAAATATTTTCCAGCACCTACAGGAAGCGTTACAAAAACATTTTGCAACACCTACAGAAATGTTATAAAAGTGAGCCCTAACCGCTAGGTGTTAATTCAACATTTGATTTTAAATGTTGAAGACCTTAAAGCCTAAGTTAAGTTAAAGTTTCAAGAAATATTACATCAATTAAGGTTTTAAATGGTCGAAAAGGTCTTTCAAAGGTGTGTTAAGTTTCAAGTAGATGCAGTAACAAGTTAATCTTCAACAGAAACACTTAAGCTTATTTTTGCAGCATTAGAGTGGTTTTTTCATCATTTTGCAGTGCAATTGTCAACAGCTAAAGATGGGGAAGTCGGGGCACATCAGGCGTTATGAACCTGAGAATATGGCATGGCTCGAGGCATATGATGAGATGATGCCTATGTTTAGAGATGCGGGTTGGGAGTCAATATTTCACTATTTCAGTGGTTACAATTTAAACTGGAGCCATGATTTCATAAACTCTTTTGATGGCAGCATGACTAAGATTAGGGATATGCAATTTCCAATGATAGAAGACTCAATCACAGAGGCTACGGGACTACCAACTGAAGGAGAGAAATGGTT
Organism: Pinus tabuliformis; assembly: GCA_031772625.1. Taxonomy (NCBI): domain Eukaryota; kingdom Viridiplantae; phylum Streptophyta; class Pinopsida; order Pinales; family Pinaceae; genus Pinus; species Pinus tabuliformis. Next base: position 1,154,595,617 of record CM062811.1, read on the forward strand.
TAAGAAGAATATGGTTCAAGGTGTTGATTTGAACTTTTCCTAAGGATGATTCTCATAACCCTTACTAGAGCGTTGGAGTTCCTCACAACCTATTGAAACCCGAGTGGAACAACATTGTGATGATAATCAAGATGTACTTCCCCTGCAAAGGTAGGTATTCTAAAGTTTACCTGTATCACATGAGGTTCCTTCTGTCATTTGGCTAATTTCAGTAAAATGAGTCTATCGTATTTCTTCCACCAGAGTCTATTAAAGGTCACTACAAAAGCTAGAGCTAAGAGGGTTTTGTATCCCCATGACATATGTCACCATGGTTTAATAAAGATGCTCTACATTCATGAACTAAACAAGCAAATAGAGCAGATTAGAAGAAACCCTTTACCTAGGAGACTAAGAAAGGGTAAAACTAAAAAGTCTAGTGAAACCCTAGAGGCCGAAACCAATGAACGAGCTCCTGTTGAACCTGCAAAAAACCCAGTTAGTGAAACAAAAGCTAGGGTTTATCAACGAAGGCCACAAAGAAAACAAGAAAAGGTACAAGAGGTTGAAGAACCAGAACATATGGAGGTAGAAAGAAAGGAAAGCATCCAAGCAGGAAAACAGAGAACAAAACAGAGTATTTCAGAAAACCACACACTATGCCTACAAACAAGTTGAGATTAGATTTTAAGGCCAAGTTTAACCCTAAATTGAAAGAACCCATCATTATTGATGAGGAAGAGAACGCAAGACCTTATGGGAGCAAGAAGAAGTCTGCAAAAAGGGTAGAAAGGAAAACCCTAGAAGCTAACAAAACCACTCAGAAAAAGAGCAAGAGAGTCACAAGGTCAATGGCAGGTCAAGATAAGCTAAGCATGCTTGCACAAGCAGCGGAGAAAATGGTGAATTGAACAAACTGAAATATTTCCTTTTGCAAACATTACATCAACAAGAAGCAGGGGAGGTTTACGATTTCTGCAAACCCTAACATATTGTTATATACCATAAACTACATCGATGGGCAGTTTTTGTAGTTTCAAGGACGTGTTAGTATGAAGATAATGATGAATACCTTTTGTGGCTCCAGTCATGCAGTTGAAGTTTCTTTTTGTAGTTTTGGTTGCACAGTCAATAAAATAAAGGTGCCTTCAAAAGTGGAGACAGTTTTGAATTCGGTTGAATGATTGGAAGCAGTTTTGCAGGTTCGATGTATCTCAGTTACAATAGGAGATAAAGGCATATGTATTGCAGTGACAGTACACACTGGCTACAATCCAGCAAGTAGTTTCTAGATCCAGGTTTTTAGTGATTTGACTCCACAATTTTTTCCAAAGAAGCAGCATCAATCTCGAGATCAGTTTTCTTAGATCTTTCATTTTGTGTCTATATTCAAGATTGGAATTCAAATAATTCTATCAATATAGATTAGGCTTTACTTTGTAATTTAAGTCATAAAAATATTGTAATATTTTACAGTTACTTTCCCAAATATTGTGGTTCTTAAAACTTTGTATATTTTCCTATATAATGGATGAAAAAGAATGTTCAAAGGGTTGGAATTTTGTGGAAAAAACCTTGTGTATTGTTGTACTTTTTGAGATTAATATATATTTTGCTATAAACAATTTTATATGCCCAGTTTGCAGATATTCATGTATGAATAATTTCCTGTTTGTTTTCTATTGTGTTTAAATTTCTCATTAGTCACACCTTCTGAACATTTGTCTTCAACATTTGGATAAAGTTTGATGAATTAGAATTCATGTGGAATTGCTCAGATTCATGTTATTTGGATGCTTAATTGTTTTTTCATCTTAAATATCACTGCAGAAATCTCAGTGCTCTGTCTTGATGTTTATCTTCTATAGTCTTCTACATACCTTGATGATAACCTATCAAAGAAATTGTGAGTTATCTTGCCTTTGTTTATAGTTGTTCATGTGATCTGTGTTTAGCAAGTATTTATCTTTTGTCAAAGACTCCATGCCCAATGGTCTCTTTCATTACTTTCCAAACCAAATTCATTTCTGACAAACCAAATCTGGCCAATGAGCTTAATGACCTACTGCTAAAGTGACCTTGAGTAGTAGTTTAAGGAGAACTCCCTCTCCAAATTAAAGGGCCAGCTTTCAATCTCAAAGTGGTATGAAGGTTTCCTCAGTTAGTTTCCTTCCACGGCCAGGAAAACTTCCGAGTGATAACAGTACTTATGGTAACTTCAGATGCACAGAACTGGGTGACTTTTAAATTTCAATATTGATGACAGAGACTAATATTCAAGTACAGAACTCCGCTTTATTTCATTATGGACTCGGCCTTGTTAAAACTTAAGACTATTGTTCTAGCCTCTCAGATCTTTAAGTAAAAGCTTCTTTGATCGTTTAACTATTTCGATTCACAAATTATGGTCTGCGACCTTGTTGCAGGGATATAGACTCATAATTATGCCCAGAAATATACTATACCAGATTGGTTCTTCTCCAAGGTAACTCAGCCTTCAAAAGTAGATATGCAACCTTTTTCCTTTAACACAAAAGTGATCTCTTTAGTTGCCTTGTTTCACTAACCTTAGCTTTGATACCATGTTGAGAAATCCATTAGGGCAGCATTAGGGTTTCTTATTAGTTAGATTTCTCTTTTACTTGACAATTTCTTGTGATTAGTTATTACTTTTTATTCTTTGTTATCATTATTTTCATCATCAAGACAATTGTCAAAACAGGAGAACACAAGATGTATGCACTCAGCTAGGGCAAAACCCATATGAAGGAGAAAACCTAGTCAAACTCTTCCACTAGTAGATTCAATCAAATTGAGACAATCTTGACCTTTTGACCAAAACATAGATTCCCTTTATCCACCAAGTCAACCCTTAACACAAATCAATGAAGTCATTTAGAATGTTGGATCTTCTTCTTTGCAACTTCTGTAATTCGACTAGCATCTTCAGCCCCTGCAATTAACTTCAAATACTTCACACGTGTGGCATAGAAACAAAGAAATTCCGTCTTTTGTTTTGATAAGGTTCTCTTTGTTCTTTTCTTGACTTTGCACCCCTCTTCTTGACATCTCCAATCGCAGATCGAATGAATGTGTGTGTTTGTCCCTCAATAGATCGAATGCATGGGTATAAATAGTCTTCTTCAAGCTGGTCGTATCTCTTCATGAGGCCGACTTGGTGGAGAAGGCAAAAATGACATTCTTGACTTTAATAATAAATTTCTTTCTTGATTTACAAGGCCCAAAAGGGTCTCTTACATGTTGACAAGTACTAAGACTCTAGATACAAACCCTAGAAGCACACAATGGGTGCTTTGACGTATTGACCAATGACCCAAGCATGAAACCCATGCTTTAATAAGTCATTTTTCTTTTACAGTAAAAATTTCTCTTTTTCTTTCTTTGGACAATTACATCATGACTCAAATACAATTTATGAAGACCGGCACTAGTTACATTCTTCAACAATGAGTACCCTCATCTTTAAAGATGAAATAGATCTTGAAAAATGTATCATGAAGAAGTCGGATTTGAAAACGCTTGTCCTTCAACTATTTGCTTATGAAACTTGACATTACCTTGAAATATGGAATGAAGTCAATCTATTCATGAAAGCAATGGATTTGCTACCAGATTTGCATGGGAAAATCTAGTGTTAGCACCCCTCTATACCTTGTCTCTTGTCTATTACCTTCGGTTGTCAATTCAACTTTGTTAGACCATTTGGGGTGCTAATCTAGGGCATTTACTCATTGTTTAGGCTTTGCTTGGGGCTCTAAGCCCCTTATCTAGCTCACATTTGGTTAGGATACCTTATTTCAAGTACTCAAAAGCCCAAATTTGTTTTAGGTTGCTTAGTTGGGGATCCACGGAGTCAAGCCTTCATTAATCCTTGATGATTTCTTCGTTCCAAATGAACCACAAGTTTTTTGGGCCATATCACACCTGTAAGTTGTGGTCCATGGAACAATGTCAGAAGTGGTTCATAAAACAGTGTTAGAATTTGGGGAAAATATTTGCGATAGGGTTTAAGAGACCAACAATATTTAGTCAAAACCCCACAATGTGACTCTTCTATACAAAACACTTTGCCCAATGGCTAGACTAACATTCACTTGCCTTATCATTTATTTGCCTATTTTATCACTTCTCTACTTTTTGTGAAGCCTCTTCTATTACTCTTTGAAGCTTCTACCTTTGAAAACCCATATTGCAAAAACACTATGGAATTGGCATCAAGTCTTAAGTTTTGACCTAGCTATCTTACTACCCTTCCATGATTTTGGGCTACTCATTCTTTGCCATCTCCAACACCTCTACATGTATCTCTTTCTTTTAGTTTGGTTTCTCCTTCGAGGGCTTGTCATTTTGTCCTAGGGCATCTCCATTAAATTGGTCCTTGCTAACACCTTACCTTGGATGATTCAACGTTGATACCTCAAGGGAGGTTCAAACACAAATAGGGAAAGGGGTGCGCAACAACATTTTCGGTCACCATATAACTATTCATCATTTTATCATTTATATGGTAGATCTAGGTGTTTTTATTACATTCTATTAGAGATGTAATTGCATTTGTTTTGCAAGTTCATTCAAATTGGGAAGCCCTCTCTTGGATGCCTGTAGCATCTTTCATCTTCAACTTGCACAACTTGAACACCTACCACAACATCCTTCTAGGTGAGTTCTTTCATTTTTGTATCTCTTTCAACTTCGACGTATAGGTTAACAAGCTCAACAAAGGAGATCAATTAATTAACCCTAGCTAAATTGCCTTCCTTTGTTAATTTCTTGTTAATTCTATTGTCGTTGAGACATAATTGAATTACCCTAATCAATCTACATCCCTAGGTCACATAATCAACCCTAAAACCCAGATTAACCTAGTGGCCTTCTCTCTCCTTTTCTTTGTCTCTTCCTCTCTACTAGGGCAATTCCACTCTATCCATCCTCCTTGTGGTAACACGGTGCCCCACGCTAACCTTCACACTAGCATAATCATGCAAGTAAGTTCAGTAACAAGGACACTATTCCCATTGTCTTTGGGTTGTTGGTAAATCAAACTACATAGTCATCTTCAATAACAAAGACATATATCACCAAGCTATGTCTTTTGTGGGTTTCTGATTTCTAAGGAGACCTAGGCTTGGATACAAGGCCTTTTTATAGATATGTTTATGTCACAAATCCACTAGTGGTTGTTCTACTTGGGGATCCTCGATGCTGCTACGAATTTGTCTTGAGTGTATAGCTACTAGCAAGTAATTAAGATGGCCAGTCTTTGCTTCATGTAGCAAAATAGATGCACTAGAACATTTGAAGATTTGCCCAAAGGAAGCGTAAGTAGAATTTGATTAAATTCTTGATTTGAATGGAACCTTAGTTCATGGGTGAGTTTGACAGAGTATAAACCACCCACCAAGATTCCACTCTTCTCATGTGTTAAAATTGGCAACTAGGGCCAAACTCCATGAGGGTCACCTCATTTATGGCAGCTGATATTTTTCCTAGATTCCTCTTATAGAGAGGTGTAGGATTGATCTAAAGATCATCCAATTCCGACAATTATTTATGGAGATATGAATTTATTTGTAATTACTTGACAAATTGTCAAGGTCGGCCAGCAGTGAAGTGTGTGGCACACATGCCCAGCATTGCATATAAATAGAGGAGAGGTTGAGTCATTATTTCATCTCATCATCTCTTCTTCTCTCTCACTCTCCTTTCTTGTTTGGGTTAACAAAGGAGCAGCTAGTGGGAGAAGAAGGATGCAGCCACAAGGAGGAGGACGCAGCAAGGAGAAGGACGCAGCAAGGAAGGGACGCAGGTCTGTTCTGCGTTGACCTAGGGTGCAGCCAGCAAACAGGGACAGCGTTGACCAGCAAGGAGCCTCCTTTGACTGCGACCTTGTGTGGGGAGTCTCCCTCAAGCAAGCCGCAAATCAGATCTACTGTTTGGAGGGCTAATTTGACCACAAAGTAACCAGCACAAATTTGGTTAGGGCTGACCGCAGGGCTGCCTGAACGTTGACCAGATTTGACCATGTTTCTTGAGCTGTTTCGGGTTGTCCTTCATCTATGTTGAAGGCTGGGTTGTCTAAGGTTGATCCTAGACTATTTGTGAATCATTTGATTCACTTTGCAAATGCTGGTTAGGGCATCTCTTACTGCTGTCATAAAAATTATAGATCTGATATATTGTACTATTTCTCTCTCTGCTGAACTATTGAAGATTAAAGAAGAATTGATCAAAGGGTTTCCCCGCATTGGGGTTTGTCCCTGGCTAGCTGCCACATCTGGTGTCTCTTGTCTTGGCTTGTTTTCTATCGATCTTTTAATGTTCTATCTGCACTTTACTTTATGTTTATGTGATTGCTAAACAGTGGCTAATAAGAAGAAAAGAAGTAAATTGCTCTAAGCATAGAACATACCATAATTTAACATGGTATCAGAGCTGAGGTGAAGACAAAGCCCAAGCAAGAGCAAGAGCAAGCGCAATCACCGAAGAGAAGGTTGGCAAGGCTATCTTAAAGAAATCATGGGGTCCTCAGCACACTTCCCTTGCTGAAGACAAACTCCGTGAAAAGTCTAACTATCACGGATGGAAGATGTCTCTCGATCTAACATTAGAAGAGCAAGAAGTGTTGAACCATGTGAGAGGCAGAATTGTTGAGCCTCCATCAAATGCATCCGCTGTTGCAAGGGAGAAGTCAAAGCAAGGAAGATCATTTGGGACTCTATCGACAAGCGCTTGGTGGCCTATGTTTCCGAGCTAACCACCTCCAAGGAAATCTACAATAGACTGGTGAGTTTATTTAAAGTTAATGATGCAAATCAAGTTTTGTTCCTTAGAAATAAGCTGAAGGAAATTAAGAAGGGCAAAGATGAGAGTATGCAAGCATATTTCTTAAGGATCACCGAGATCAAGAATGATCTCCTATCTATTGGGGAAGTAGTTCCTGACAGGGAAATGACACTCACAACTCTTGGAGGACTGCCACCTGAATGGTATATATTCAGGACTACTCTTCTCAACAATAATGTAATTCCTGGATTTGAGGAATTGATGGCAAGATGCATTCAAGAAGAAACAAGGATGGAAGAGCAAGAAATGCCCGCACTTAAAGGCCATCCCTCTGCCTTTTCTTCTCATGCTAAAAGAAGAAACAATTCTGGGGCTAAATCCAAAGGAAAGGCTGGACCGAAGGGTGGAAGAAAAGGACGATGTTACAATTGCAATAAAATGGGCCACTATGCGAGGGAGTGCCCTAATAAAAGGGACTCACACCATGACGATGATCAAAATCACTCTCAAGGCAATCAAAGGAATGGCAGGTCCAATGGCAAAGGTAAAAGAAATGTCGAAAATCAAGGAAGAGGACAACCCTTCAAGAAGGCAAGAAACTCCAAGTATGAATCTAACGTTGTTAACAATAAGCAAGATGAATATTATCTACCAGCGGCCCTCTCTACTACTGCTCCCCCGGACTCGCTGGGAAATTGGCTTATTGATAGTGGTGCCTCAAGGCACTTCACTGGTTACAAAGAAGCTCTCTCTAATCTGATAGAGAAGGAGACCAACCTGGAAATTGTTCTTGGGGACAACTCAAAATATCCCGTGAAAGGCATAGGGAATGTCACTCTTCAATTGAATCAGGGAAATACAATTCATTTACAAGATGTATTATATGTACCTGATCTCAAAAAGAACCTGGTGTCCATTTCGGCAATGGAAGACAAAGGCTACAAGGTGGCCTTCATCGATGGCAAGGTACATGTATGGAAAAAGAACTTTAAAGATGCTTTCACTCTTGGGTTTCGAGTTGATTCATTATATCAGATCGAAGAAACTCTGTTGGGTGTCATGTTTTGTGACACATCTCTTCAGTCCAAACTATGGCATCAGAGGTTTGCTCACCTTCATTATAAAGCTCTACCCGATGCAAGACAAATGGTGACTGGGATGCTCGAGTTCCGAGTAAAGAAAGAAGGTGTATGTCCGGGATGTGCCGAAGGGAAGCTCAAAAGGGGACCATTCCCCTCAAGCCAAAGCAAGACCTCCGATATATTGCAGTTGGTTCACTCAGACATATCCGGTATGATGCCTGTGAACTCCTTGGGAGGATATTTATATTACCTCACTTTTACAGATGATTATTCTCGCAAGACTTGGATATACTTCTTGAAAAAGAAGGATGAAGTGTTCTCCTGGTTTCGTCACTTCAAAGCCTTGATCGAGAATCAAACCGAAAAGAAGATCAAGATCTTAAGGACTGATAATGGGACTGAGTATGAATCCAATGAGTTTCATGACTTTTGCAAAGAGGCTGGCATTAAGAGGGAGACTACTACACCATATACTCCTGAGCAGAATGGTGTGGCGGAAAGGAAGAATCATACGATTGTGGAAGTTGTCCGTGCTATGCTCCATGATCAAAGACTTCCGAAGTTTCTATGGGCCGAAGCTGCAAATATCGCCGTATATGTACAAAACCGATGCCCTCATCAAGCATTGGGTTCCAAGACTCCCAAAGAGATGTTCACTGGTAAGAAACCTGACGTATCTCATTTTAGAATTTTTGGAAGTCCTGTATATTTTCATGTGCCGAAGGAGAAAAAAATAAATTGGGTGCATCTGGAAAAAAAGGACTCTTCGTGGGCTATAGCGAAAATACTAAGGGCTATAGAATCTATGTGATTGGTCAAAGGGAAATCGAGATTAGCCATGATGTCACCTTTGAAGAAGATATGGCTCTTAGCAAAGTTGACAATCTTCCTACTCTAAGGGGATCTAAAGAAGCTGACACCAAGGAACTGAAGGAAAAGGAAGATGAGACGATGCCCGATGTGGAAGAACATATGGATCCTATTGATCCCCCTCCGCAAGAGCACTCCTCTTCTAGCAAGAGGCCTTCATGGCTTAAGGGGACACTTGATGATGCTGAAGGGCACGTTGCACCCAAGGGAACCTTCCGTGAAAGTAAGAAGCTGACCAGGTATCAGGGATACTTGACCATCATGAACACGATCATCCAAAATGAGCCTTCGTCATTCACAAAAGCTATCAAGCATCAAGTATGGAATGATGCTATGACTGAGGAATATGAGTCCATCATGAAAAATGATGTCTGGGATGTGGTCCCCAGACCCTAGGACAAAGCAGTGGTCACTTCGAAATGGCTTTACAAGATAAAGCATGCAGTTGATGGAAGTGCGGAAAAGTATAAGGCTTGTTTTGTCGCTCGTGGTTTCTCTCAGAAGGAAGGTATAGACTATGACGAGATATTCGCACCTGTTGCCTGATATACCACCATCCGCTCAATCATAGCCCTTGCTGCTTCGCAAGGATGGAACCTACATCAGATGGATGTCAAGACTGCATTCTTGCATGGTTCGATCAAAGAGAAAGTCTATGTGGAGCAACCCAAAGGATTTGAGATTCATGATCGAGAATCTCATGTGTGCAGGTTGAAGGAGGCCCTCTATGGGCTAAAGCAAGCACCCCGAGCGTGGTATGAGAGGATCAATAGCGACTTGATGAAGCTGGGATTCACTATGAGTGAAGCCGACCCTAACCTTTACTTTAAGGTCAAAGATGACAATCCTCTCATACTAGTGTTGTATGTTGACGACCTCTTTCTAACAGGGGCAGACCCTCTCATTCACAAATGTAAGAGGGAGTTGGCTTCTGAGTTTGAGATGAAGGACCTAGGACTGATGCACTATTTCCTAGAACTAGAAGTTTGGCAGAAGCCAAGGGAGATTTTCCTATCTCAAGGAAAATATGTGGTGAAGATATTGAAGTGATTCGGTATGGTGGACTGCAAGCCCGTAACTACCCCGATGGAGCTTGACTTCAAGAAGTTAAGAGGTAGTGCTGTTGGACCTATTTTACGAAATGCTTCCGAGTATCGTCAACTCGTCGGAGCATTGATGTTCTTGGTGAACTCCCATCCGAATATATGCTTTGCAGTCAACACGTTGAGTCAACATATGGTTGAGCCTCACCACACACATTGGATTGGTGCCAAGAACCTGTTGAGATATCTTCGTGGCACAATCACTCATGGGTTGAGATACACTGTCGGAGATGTGAGACTACTTGGATATACAAATGTTGATTGGGCAGGAAGTGTGGTGGACCGAAAGAGCACTTCTGGGTGTTGTTTCTCTTTAGGATATGCCTCAATAACCTGGATGAGCAGGAAGCAGAAGTCAGTGGCTTTGAGCACCACCGAGGCAGAGTACACTGCTGCTAGTATGGCCTCTTGTGAGGCGGTCTGGTTGCGAAAGCTCTTTAGTGAGTTGTTTGGATTTACATTGGATACCACCGTGATCCTATGTGACAACCAGAGCGGGATTCGTTTATCAGAGAATCTCGTATTTCATGATCGCTCCAAGCATATCGATATCAGGTACCACTATATTCGGGATATGGTGCAGCGGGGAGCAATAAGGCTCCAACATATCAGTACAGATGAACAAGTCGCCAACATTTTGACAAAGCCCCTAGGAAAGGTCAAATTCTTGACTTTCCGAGAACGACTTGGTGTCATTCAGAGACCCTCTTATGAGGGTCGAGTATGATGTATTGAGCTCTGGGAGCTCCAAGGGGGCGCGGGGTACTTCTTGGAGTGACATGCGACCACAGGGCGACTCACCATCCCCTGGTGGTGCACTATGTACAGGGTGAAAGGTTCAACCTTCCCCTGTGACACCCCGTAGCGACTATAAGACAAGATGATTAGTTCTCCTGTGGGCCAGGATGATTAGTTCTCTGTGGTGACTGTAGGACAAGATGATTAGTTCTCCTGTGGGCCAGGATGATTAGTTCTCTGTGGCGACTGTGGAACAGGATGATTAGTTCTCCTATGGGCTAGGATGATTAGTTCTCCGTGGGGATTGTGGAACAGGATGATTAGTTCTCCTATGGGCTAGGATGATTAGTTCTCCGTGGCGACTGTGGAACAGGATGATTAGTTCTCCTGTGGGCTAGGATGATTAGTTCTCCGTGGCGACTGTGGAACAGGATGATTAGTTCTCCTGTGGGCCAAGATGATTAGTTCTCCATGGCGATTGTGGAACAGGATGATTAGTTCTCCTGTGGGCCAGGATGATTAGTTCTCTGTGGCGACTGTGGAACAGGATGATTAGTTCTCCTGTGGGCCAGGATGATTAGTTCTCTGTGGCGACTGTGGAACAGGATGATTAGTTCTCCTGTGGGCCAGGATGATTAGTTCTCCTGTGGCGACTGTTGGACAGGATGATTCGTTCTCCTATGGACAGGATGATTAGTTCTCCTGTCGAGGCATCCTACCCATGCACTCTGGGACTCATGGGAAGTACCTCTCATCTGATCAATGAGCAGAGAAATGAGGTTAGGGACCATAATAGTACTATCGATGGACGCATCGTTGTATCTACCGTACTCCCTATGCCAGAATGACCTCCATTGATCTGGGATCAATGATACTGATCTGGGATCAATGAGAGTGGTATGACACACTCTGAGACTGACTTTGGGTCAGTGGAGGATGGTATGACACATCCTCGATCATTTCTTCTTCTTCATAGTTTGACCAAAGCAAAGCAGAGGCGGGCCAAGCAGTGCAAGGCAACATTTGATGGTTGGAGAGTAGCAACAGTCAGACGGATTGCAGATGGAGTTCTCGCTAGTTGAGAGGGAGTGTTAAAATTGGCAACTAGGGCCAAACTCCATGAGGGTCACCTCATTTCTGGCAGCTGATATTTTTCCTAGATTCCTCTTGTCGAGAGGTGTAGGATTGATCTAAAGATCATCCGATTTCGACAAGTATTTATGGAGATATGAATTTATTTGTAATTACTTGAGAAATTGTCAAGGTCGGCCAGCAGTGAAGTGTGTGGCACACATGCCCAGCGTTGCATATAAATAGAGGAGAGGTTGAGTCATTATTTCATCTCATCATCTCTTCTTCTCTCTCACTCTCCTTTCTTGTTTGGGTTAACAAAGGAGCAGTTAGTGGGAGAAGAAGGACGTGGCCACAAGGAGGAGGACGCAGCAAGGAGAAGGACGCAGCAAGGAAGGGACGCAGATCTGTTCTGCGTTGACCTGGGTGCAGCCAGCAAACAGGGACAGCGTTGACCAGCAAAGAGCCTCCTTTGATTGTGGCCTTGTGTGGGGAGTCTCCCTCAAGCAAGCCGTAAATCAGATCTGTTGTTTGGAGGGCTGATTTGACCACAAAGTGACCAGCGCAAATCTGGTTAGGGCTGACCACAGGGCTGCCTGAACGTTGACCAGATTTGACCATGTTTCTTGAGCTGTTTCGGCTGTCCTTCATCTCCGCTAAAGGCTGGGTTGTCTAAGGTTGATCCAAGACTATTTGTGAATCATTTGATTCACTTTGCAAGTGCTGGTTAGGGCATCTCTTACTGCTGTCATAAAAATTACAGATCCTATATATTGTACTATTTCTCTCTCTGCTGAACTATTGAAGATTAAAGAAGAATTGATCAAAGGGTTTCCCTGCATTGGGGTTTGTCCCTAGCTAGCCACCACATCTAGTGTCTCTTGTCTTGGCTTGTTTTCTGTCTATCTTTTAATGTTCTATCTGCACTTTACTTTATGTTTATGTGATTGCTAAACAGTGGCTAATAAGAAGAAAAGAAGTAAACTGCTCTAAGAATAGAACATACCGTAATTTAACATCATGGTTTGCCCCACCCAATCAAAAGGGGATCTCACTAGGTGAAAGTCTCAGATAAATTTGACAAAATAGATACCCCTTAAACTCAGCACGTAAGTAAAAGGAAGTTCATGTTGTGCAATGCATGCCACTGACCTTGAGTCATGTTTCTTGAAACAACTTAAAAGAAAGTTCAGCTCATTTGATTGCTCTGAGAAAAGAGCATAGATTCATCTAAACATTAGATCTATCAAGCATTGAGAGAGATCAAATTCTTTGAGGTGAGAATTGGTGCAAAAGCTTCAGGTTTGCAGCTGGAGGAATATGATCCTTCTTAGTGCTTAATAGATCAAGTGTTTAGATAAATCTAAGCTAGTGTATTTTTTTATTTTATTTTATTTAGCAAACAAAAATCAGAACTCAACAAGAAGTTCAAGAAAAGGACCCTGCTCATCAATAGCAGGGTGCAAGGGATTTCAATTTTCATCTGATGAGAGCATCAACCGCTCATGTATCAAGCAGATTTATGGAGATTTGGCAAGTTTGAAGGCTATAATCTCCAACGAAGGTGAGGTTACTCCCGGAGATCAACTCGCTGGCATCTATCTGTTCTTCGCTCCGACAGAATATTGTGGACATCCTTCATCGACCCAGCAGCCTGCTGGTTTCCAGATAAGCAAGGCTAAAGTCTTTCATTAATCAGTTCGACTTTTTAAAAACATCTCTCTTAGTTATTTGAAGTCCTGTACATCCAGCGGGGCTAGTAGGCAGTAGCAACGAATTGATTTTTGGCTTTGAATCTGAACAGTCTGATAATTTAATAGGAGATATGAAAGGCAATGTAAATGACCCACTAGTTTCTTTGATTATTTCTTGGGATGTATTTATGTAAGGATGTATAAATTTTGCATATTGCTCTATAATAGTTGTTTTTGCAGCTCCAAAATGACTTTGGATTAATGATGAATGGGTGTACTGTTAAGACATTCTTTGCAATAGGCCATCAGTTCAACCGCACCTAAATGTTGGGTTAAAAAAATAAAAAATAAAAAAAACCTTCTGCAGTTGAAAAGCATCAACATAAAAACATAAAAACCTTGCTTTCTAGACCAAAAATTAAAAGAATATATATATATATATAAATTCTTTTAAATTTTGGTCTAGATAGCAAGATTATTATTATATTGATGCCTTTCAACTACCGCAGAAGGGTTTTTTTAAGCCCAACAAAAAAACAGATTATTATTATATTGATGACTTTCAACTACCGCAGAAGGGTTTTTTTAAGCCCAACAAAAAAACACTTCTGCAGTTGAAAGGCATCAATATAAAAACCTTGCTCTATATATATATCCTCAAGACAAGTACGTGTGGCATTTGGCAAATATCCACGTCATAAGTAGAAGAAGAAAACAAGATTTTGAAAAGGCGGCATCTCATAATCTTGCCCTCCTTGCAAGGGTAAGTAGGGAAGTAGGCTATTTTGATGCCATGATGGCAATACACTCTGAAGGGAAGACAATTGTATTATAAATATCTGGTTTTAATTAAAGGAAACAAAAAACATCCCCAGGCGAGTCAAAGGCATTACGAAGACAACCTTGCATGTTGATATCTCCTGTAAAGCTAGTTTTCAGATTTGGCATATGACATTTGCAGAAAAATGCTTTACAGTTTTTAAGCCAAGAACATAATTGCAAATACCTACTAAAATTTAAAACCATGGATACTATTTAGATCCGTGTCTCGCTGCCTAGAACCCTACAAGTTGAAGTCTAAAAGCTCCTTAATCTCGGGAAAAAAAAATTACGACGTTTTATTGATTTAAAACCCTGTAAATGATGGTAAGAAAGGAATTAGGTAGAAACCTGATAGTATCTGCCATCGAGCTTCTTGATGCCATAACCCAAATACACCTTCCCAAAAGACTTGATGTCTGTCACAACTCCGTTTAGTGAATGAACGCGCCTTCCCAACCGACCCACAAGCTCAATAATGGCCGTCCTCTCCACCTTGGGCTTCAGGAGCAGCATACAATCGTACAGAGGCATTTATTACACCTCAAAGGCACCAGAACTCTATGTAACTTATGGCTTGTGTTGTTTGGCATTAAGACCTGCGGGTTTAAGGTCTTGGCTGCACGGGGAAAAAATAGTTTAAACTGGAAATTGGGAGCAACGACATGTGAATCACTTAGTTGATTGTCCGAACACAGTGGTGCTGGTTTTCTGCCAGAAAATGATGTGGGATAATGGGCCAGTTATAAACAATCTTTGTTTTAAAAATAAAAAATAAAAAAAATTGGTCATTACTTCGGGGGAGGTGAGTTTTTAATGGTGGCAGATTGAAAATTTCCTGTGAGAAATTGGTAGATTGTGGTGAGTTTTTAATGGTGGCATATTGAAAATTTCCTGTGCAAAATTGGTACATTGTGGTGAGTTTTTAATGGTGGCAGATTGAAAATTTACTGTGCGAAATTGGTAGAATTTTAAATTTTAAGTAGTTAGACGGAATATTTAGAATTAAAAGTGTGGGAAGTTATTAAATCAAATCTGCATTATATAAATAAATAAATAAAAAATTAAAGTTTTAATGTATTATGTTTATAGGTATTTTTATTTTGGAATAGGATTTTTATAATTTTAATTTAATTATCAATAATTAATAAGTGGATGATTGTCAGTAAAAATTTTACAAATAAACTTGGAATTTCGGGAGATTTGAGATCGTTATTTAAATGTTCTTGCTATTGCACATATCAGAGTTTTTCTTGCTATTGCACATATGAGTGTTCTTGCTATTGCACATATGAGTCCAAAGGACCCACCCCGCACTCCGCATCTCTGCATATTCGGGTCTCACCTCCTCATTTAGAGAGACGAATTCAACTTGGTTCAGAGAGAGACAAATTCAGGTTAATGTCAGCATGTAAGGAGATGGGAAAACTTAAACCTGTGGGAGCACATCTTGAGCCTGAGTAATTTATTTTCACTAGAGGTTGGAATAGATCAACTTTCAACTTATACCAATGGAGGAAGTTTCATGATTTGCATAAGACTGATAACTTTATTGTTGACACCTTTTCAGGATCTATTTTGACTCCTTCTTGGGAATTAATATGGTCTAAAATATTTCCTTCTTTCATGGAAAATATGGACTTCTTAGGATTAAGGGAAATTCCAATTTTTTTGAATTTTTGAAATGCTTGTTGAAGATGTTTCAAATGTTTAGAATCTAATTTTGAAAAAATAGTAATATCATCTAGATATATCATAATGAATTTGTTATTTTGACCAATAAAGGCCAAGTTCATAGCTCTCTGAAAAGTTGCATGTGCATTCATTAGATTGAAAGGCATCTTTGCATACATAAAGGTGCCCCAAGGTATAATAAATGTTTTCTTATTTAGATCCTCCTTTTGAATGACCATCTAGTTGTATCCTAAAAAATCATCAATCATGGAAATCTTAGTTGCACCAATGACTTTTTGTAGAAGATAATCAATCTTTGGAAGTGGATAGTTGTCCTTGAGTGATATGTTGTTTAGATTTATGAAGTCAACACACAACCTAACAAGAAGCAAATTAGTTACCCACTTAGAATATCTTAGTGGGACTATAATTTTAGCATCCAATAGTTCTTCACTTCCTTCTCTATTGTTGACAACATAACTGGATTGATTTGCCTAATTTTCTACTTGAAATGCTTAGAAATAGGTTTTGATGGAATCTTGTGTTGAATGATAGATGTATCAAAGGTTTTTAGATCTTCATACTTCAAGGCAAATACATACATACATACATACATACATACATACATACATACATACATATATATATATATATATATATATATATATATATGTTTAAACAAACATATGTATGCTTTCTTTACCTCATGTGGCAGAACTTTGCAAGTTTGATAAACTTAGGCTCCTCTGTTATTCCAATATTAAGAATCTTCTACCTCTTTGGTTTGTTGCTTTACAAATGAATTTCTAGGAATATTATTATGATCAAAAGTATTTCCAATGGTACCAATCCTATGGGAATAAATTTGTTTTTTAGTTGTATAATTTTATGATCAACAATAGTATCTTGTCATTTTATTTTTGGGTTTGGTACTTGGAATTCATCCTCCTAATATAACTCTTGATCAATATAAGTAGCAGAAAACTCATCTATGACCTCCATAAATCTCTTGATCTGTTGATCATCCTTAAAAACTTGCCAATATTTGACATTATTAGGGATAGATGGCCAATTTTTTACTTCTACTTGATATTCTATTTGAGGAATAGCTTGTGCTTTTAAGGTACTCGCTAACACAACCAAAAAAATTGCCAGATGATTTTCCTCTCTTTGAATAGTATTTATATTAAAGGCCTCTACATATATCCCATGCCTCATTTCTATAAGATCAGAGCCTTGGTTGCTTGGTATGACAAAGGTTTTTGACTCAATTGATTACCAATTTTGAATCAGCAAACAGTGCAAAATTGTGACTTCTTTTGAAGACAAAACTAATAAAACTCTAGCTCTTAAACCTTGTTTTGAGGAAGCCCCATCAAAATATAATTTCCACACTTTATTTGCTAAGGATTCTTTAGTATTAATAAATCTATTTACAACATCTAAAGTATCAAACTCAATAATTACAAATAATATATAACAACCAAGATCTTGGTAACCAGAGTATATAAGGAAATTGTTAGGATGCTTGGCAGCACTAACATTAAAAGCGAACTTGGATTCTTTGTATAACCGCGTACTCTCTCCTTCAAGGACTAGACTATTGCATAGGTCATATATAGTTGAAGGCAAATTAGTTATACAAAGCAAATTAGTTGTTAGATCATACCTAACAAGAAGCAAATTAGTTACCCACTTAGAATATCTTAGTGGGACTATAATCCTTCTCTATTGTTGGCAACATAACTGGATTGATTTGCCTAATTTCTACTTGAAATGCTTAGAAATAGTTTTTGAGGGAATCTTGTGTTGAATGATAGATGTATCAAAGGTTTTTAGATCTTCATACTTCAAGGCAAATACATACATACATACATACATATACATATACATATACATATATATATATTGTTTAAACAAACATATGTACGCTTTCTTTACCTCATGCGGCAGAACTTTGCAAGTTTGATAAACTTAGGCTCCTCTGTTATTCCAATATTAAGAATCTTCTACCTCTTTGGTTTGTTGCTTTACAAATGAATTTCTAGGAATATTATTATGATCAAAAGTATTTCCAATGGTACCAATCCTATGGGAATAAATTTGTTTTTTAGTTGTATAATTTTATGATCAACAATAGTATCTTGTCATTTTATTTTTGGGTTTGGTACTTGGAATTCATCCTCCTAATATAACTCTTGATCAATATAAGTAGCAGAAAACTCATCTATGACCTCCATAAATCTCTTGATCTGTTGATCATCCTTAAAAACTTGCCAATATTTGACATTATTAGGGATAGATGGCCAATTTTTTACTTCTACTTGATATTCTATTTGAGGAATAGCTTGTGCTTTTAAGGTACTCGCTGACACAACCAAAAAAATTGCCAGATGATTTTCCTCTCTTTGAATAGTATTTATATTAAAGGCCTCTACATATTTTTCTACAATATCCCATGCCTCATTTCTATAAGATCAGAACCTTGGTTGCTTGGTATGACAAAGGTTTTTGACTCGATTGATTACCAATTTTGAATCACCAAACAGTGCAAGATTGGAAATTTTAAGCTTTCTAGTAGCTTCAAGCCACAAAATGAGGGATTCATATTTTGCTACATTGTTGGCAACTTCAAAATCTGGTTTGTAGGACATAATGATGACTTCTTTTGAAGACAAAACTAATAAAACTCTAGCTCTTAAACCTTGTTTTGAGGAAGCCCCATCAAAATATAATTTCCACACTTTATTTGCTAAGGATTCTTTAGTATTAATAAATCTATTTACAACATCTAAAGTATCAAACTCAATATTTACAAATAATATATAACAACCAAGATCTTGGTAACCAGAGTATATAAGGAAGTTGTTAGGATGCTTGGCATCACTAACATTAAAAGTGAACTTGGATTCTTTGTATAACCACATACTCTCTCCTTCAAGGACTATAACTATTGCATAGGTCATATCTAGTTGAAGGCAACCACCTAATATGACACCCCATGACCTAGAAAGAAGAAACTCGAACTTAGCTGGAATATCTACTACCACCACATCCATGACCATATTTTCAGCATTAATTTGTGCCAAAGACAACCAAATCTTTGATTAAGCCAATGCACTTAACCTTTCTTGAATCAAAGGAATATAGGTCATGATATGGCCTAGTAATCTACAACTATGACTTTTCCATTACAGTGTTATGCATTAATATATGAGATGCCCCTGAGTCCACAGTACAATTATGAAGGAAAAAATCATGAAACTTTAAGGTAACAAAGAAAGGAGCAACTGCTTTGTTTCTTTCCTCATCATAAGGACCAAACAACACATAAGGTTTTTCATCTTGTAAATTCAAAGTACCTTGATGAGCAACAATATGTGGATATTGAATCACTTTGGCCATTTACTTCTAGTAGATAGGATTTTTGGCCAACTCAATTAATGGAACAAGTATTTTAACATTTTCTAGTTCCTTCTCTAAGTTAAACTGAGGGGAAATGCTCTCTACCTTTGTTTGTTCTTCATTATCTTCAGGTTGTTGCTAATGAGCTTGTGAAGTAGTAGGTCCTTGTTCCTTCTCTTTAGATTGATCAGTGGTAACCTTCTTGTTTTGATTAATTTGTTTGGTTGGGGTTACTCTGGGCTTTAAATCATATTTCTTTTGAAGTTCAGCTTGAAGAAAATTTGAAAAGACTTTATATTGAGAAAGGAGAGAAGGATCTATACCTTGAAGTGTTCCATGCTCAAGCTAATGAAAATATTCCTATGCATCACAAGTGTGAGAAGCCCGACCTTCAAGACAAATTATTTATTCTGCGAGTTGTTTAAGGTCCTCTTTAACTTGTTCATCAATAATTAATGAATTTTGGACAGGTTGATCAACATTCCTTCTATCTACAAAATTTGAGGTTTAAAAGGCCTTTAAAACTGGTTAGGTGGTCTATTCGCAGGTTCTTGACATTATTTAGGAGGAATTGTGTTCTCCGGCTCCATTCTAGCTATTTTATTAGACAAATTCCTTATCGTTATGGTTATTTCCTCCATACTTTGATCATGTTCTTCGTTAACTATCCCTAAAGGACTTGATTCATCCTTTGCCAAGTTTTCTTTCTCCTACATCCTCCTTCGCTTTTAGCTTTACTGAGGCAACTATATTAGCCTCAACCTCGATTGCATCATCTTTCATATCATATAATGATCTATATTACCTTTCTCTTAGGATTAATGCAAAATCTAGTTCAAAGGAATCAACAAAAAAAACTTTAGCACATGTAGGAGAAGGGTTCATATTAAGAGGAATTGTGTTATATAACTTATTGAACCTCTTGATAAAGTCAAGAATAGTCTCCCCAACTTTCCTCTTCAAAGAACCAAATGTTGTGAGATATTAAAGGTGATCCCTTTTCTCACCCCGCTTTTTAAGAAATGTATTTGTGAGGGCCTACCATGAATGAATGGTATCACCCTTCAATTGCCTTAACCACTTTCTAACCTTTCCTTCAAGAGGTTGCACAAATAACCTCATATAGACATCATCATGCTATATATTCATATTATCTGTAAAGTTTAAGAAAGTATCCAAGTGCTTATCTGTAATGATTTCACCTTCACCATCACATTTAGGTAAATGTTTCAAATACCCCTATGGGAAATCATGTAATTGAGTAGATAACCTTAGATAGGATTACATAGTAGCTACCAAGTTACCTACTCTGACCATTTTTTGTTGTATATTTTGTGGCAGACTGTTGCTGTGGTTGATGATATTAAGAAGCTTGTGCCTGTAAAACATGCTTTACCTTTGGAGTGAAAGGATTAATACATAATTTTAATCTCTTATCTTGTTGTGACACATGAAGATGGATGGTATAGGAGAATAATGAAAAGGGCTCTTCAGGTGACTCTAGCTCAACTAAAGTATGAGATGTTTCTTCGAAAGGTTCAAATTGTTTGATGAGGAAATAAGTTTGGAGGGAAATAAACTCATTTTTCAAAAAGACAAAACACTTTACAAGTTAATTCAAGGAATTGATTCTCGGGATTTTATTTAGAATACTCAGGAAAGCAGACAAAATTGAGAAGTAGCTAAAGAAGTGGCTTCTTGTCTTTGTTTTATATTTTCTTATTTGATTAATCTTTCGAGATCAAACAGGGCCAAAATATCTTTAGGATTAGGGTTACTCCTTGTAAATTTCCTCAAATATGTTAGGGTTCATAAAGTGAAGTTCACCAAGTGAACAAATTTATCCATCCAATCCTTGTTCACCATCAATGAAAAGGTACAATCATTTTCTTATGGAAAAATATCTTATTTCCTTTGTTCCTTGGCAATGACATCAAATTGATGTTGTATCATTGAGATAATTTTTGGCTAGAAAACTATGCCAAGGAACCAATAATGCTTTTGAAAGAAAAGTTCTGATTCAATTCAGTTCCTATTTTATGGACTGCAGGATAATACCTTTCACATATCTAATCAACATGCGAGCTTCCAACTAAGGTCAATAACTAATTGGGTTAATTGTGGTGTTCAAAGAAAAGATGAAAGGGTATAATAGGCTTTATAACATTCACCAAATAGTTTGAGATTTATTACTGTAAAAAATGTACATGATTGATATTCCAATGAATCTATAACAGAGCAAAAACTTTAATAATATGAAACATGGACAACAATCTAATCACTCATTTAGAGATACGTTAAAAGAAAATAGATTCTATCATAAGTATTTGTGTATAACATAACATTAAAATTTTTAAGGAAATTGATCTTCAATTTAGCTTATTAGAGATATCTCATATAACTTCACGTAATTGCACATATGAAACATAATGTAGAACTTACAAAGGAAAACTACCACAAAAGGTTACACATTGCCAATAGGTGAAAGAAAAATCTCTTGATTAAAAACTACAACAAGAGTATCCTCAGATAGAATAATACAATTTGATCCAAACCCCTTCTTTGAGTTCTTTTTGTGTTTTTACATAAAAATATTACAACATATTTTTGTTGCAAAGGCAACTTTCTAGGAACAAACTAATAAAAATAGAAATAGTTTACAAATATCCAATAACCTTTGTCCACTTGTCCCTTTTTCAACTACATTTTCTTAATGAAAAAAATATTTGGGGGGGGGATTTGGAAAATCACTCCCAATCTGACCCGATTTGATAGATGTATGACATCATTTTTCTGTGGGAAAAATCCAAATCTATGAATTTCTAATATGTTGGAGTAGTTTAAAATAACATTTTCACTTGATAATGAATGTAAAAATTGTTCCAATCATGTTTGAAAACTTACTAGAATTTGCCTTGGTTCTTGATAATGCTTCTTTGTATGCATCTAGAGACATCAACCTACCACTCTGATCCCAATGGGAGGGCATACCCATGTCCTTTAAAACACTAAATTTGGAATTAAATAAATCAAATTCTTTTTTAGCAAGCCTACATTTATCTTGTGCCTGTTGTATAAAGTTTCTCTTAGTTGAAACTGTATTGACCTCCATGATACATATGCTCTGTCTTCCACACCTAGATTTCACAGTTATTCTCGATTCTTGGTTTTGACGAATTTTACTATTTTGGTAACAGTCTGGGGCTTATCTCCTAACTCTACATGGATTCTTTCAATGGCATTCTCAATATTATAGCCCAAGTCTTGTTCATCTATAATGATTCTAATAGATCCCCACATCTTTGAAATCATTATTTCCCCCCAAATAATTTTTCTATCTTCAACCAAAGACTGTGTTCCTACTAGTTGATTCTTCAACCAATACATTTCCTTCTGTAATCCTTCTTTTAGGTCTTGATCAATGTGGATTGGTGCATTTCTGTCAACTAATTCCTCCCCGAGATTACTTTTTTTAGAATTATTTACTATGAGTATTTTCTTGAGATTACTCAAAGAGGACATTGTTTTAGTCAGCTTCTTAAAAGGATCAACTTTTGTTGTTGATGATGTTGAAGAATTTGATGCACATACATGTTCATTTTTTCTTTTATAAGGATGATAATTTGTTGCATATGACTCTAAGTTGTTTATTCTATTTGATTATTAGGGACAATACTTATTATTTTTCTTTTTGTGCAACCTCTAATTCAAGTGTCTAAACATGTTCAATGGATGGAATTTTAAGCTTGCTTCTGAGCACTTGAATATTGATGTCCCTATATCTGATTAGATTAGGTATAGTTGAAGATTCCTTTGGGTCTATCCCCAGTTTAACTATATGTTGCTCTGGGTCATCAATCTTCATTTATTTAGTTCTTGTTGCAATTTTATCCCGCTTCAATTGATTAGTAAATTTTGTGAGCATTGTTTCTAACTTTGAAGCATTGATAACAATATTTGTTAAGCTTCTAAATATCATTTCTTTAGTATGTCTATGTAGGTCCATCTGGTCCACTAAATGTGTTTTCTTCAAATCAATAATGAACTTTGTTGCCTTGTAATCTTATGCAATTTTTATAGTTTGAGTTTTAGGTTCCAAAACTGTCATGCTTAGTCATCCCTTCTCATAATCTAAGACAAAGAGTAACATTGTTTGTGAAGAAATTTAACCTTGCTTCCATAGATCTATATAGGCATCATGTTTCATCTTAAGATTCTTTCCTTAATTTCCATAAACTAAGAATACATGTTGTCTTGCTTTCTTCCTATTGAAGGTGACATGACAAAAGATGATGTCATTTGAACCACATAAGTTGTTGGGAAGGGTTCCCATTTGAATCCAGGCTCGCTTGATGAGCTTTCTCTCTATTTAGAGCTAAAATGATACCTCCTCTTTTTCAACTCTTGTATTTTTCTGCAACCTCTACTCCTCATCCTCTATTTCTAGAACTAAGCAGGATTATTGTGTTTCGTCAAATCCTCTATTGAGCTCTTTTTCCTTTGGTTGTGGTGCATCCATGATCTAGGTGGATGTTGGTGGCCACCCACCTATCCCATTTGGACCCCCACAACTGTCTCTTTCAGTTTTTCACTTTCCTTAATTATAGCGCAGTTTACTATTTTTAGCAGTTTTTCGGGTCCTAAACTTCCGGAGCCGTTTTGAGGCCCTAAACGACTTTTTTTGGGAAATCCACCGCCAAGCGATTTTTCTGATAAAAATCGTCTTTTCCGTCGTAGTCCTCGGAGAGATCTTTCTAACGGGCTATCATGCGCGTCAAACGGAGATAGTACGACCAATTCGCGACCCCGGGAAGTTGATGTACCAACTTACCCAAAAACGGGGCCCACAATTTGGCGTTTCATCTTCTAGGGTTAGGTTTTGGAATGTGAAGGGTTTTCTATTGTTTCTCAACAATAAATAGGCCCTCGAGCCTCATTGTAACACAGTTTTTGGGGGAACAGTTCAGAGGCATGTAGCCGACACATCTCTTCTCAGAGATAAGCTACCATCGCCCTAGCTGGGTTATTTCTATTTCTATTTGTAAGCATATTTCAGTATTTTACAGTAATGAAATGAAGTATTATTCCCGCTGCATATCTGTCTTTATGGTTAGCGCATCTCTGTGTTTATGGTTATCTCTGTAATTTATTGTGTTCCTGTTTAAATCTGGATCAATCCATAATATTTGGTTGTGAATTTTGACCTACTATTTGGCTAGTTTGAGTAGTCTAGACTAGATCTTGCTCCCAGACATATCTATTTGCAAATTGTTCAATATTTGGTTTAGGAACATGTTTATAAGGAGTTGATCCTTATTTCACTCTCCTTTTTGATATGATCTTGTCAGGATCATATTGCCATAATTCTCCTTGGGGAAATTTCACCTGTTTTACCATCTCCTCAACCTGTTGTAATGATGCTCTGATGTTGATTAAGAAAAGTCTAACCTCTTTCTTTAGTTTGAACATAGCTAGATGCTTCTTTGACACAAAATGAATATTATCTCAGTTGAGGCTTGGTCTAGTAAATTCTAATACAAATATCCTTATAGGTAAGAAAGTTGGAAGCATGTAGGTAGGAACTTCACAAGCATAGATTTTGATTTCTATAAAATACTTGTACACATACCAATCCCCTACTCTAATATCTAGGTTGTGCTGGAGAATCTTTTTAGTTTATGGAAACATTCTAGGAGGAAGCTCATCAAATAGTAAACTATATGCAACTAACAAAAAATGGTTGACAAATTTAACAAAACCCAAATTCTTTGGATGTGTTTACACCAATGGAGTCTAATGAATTACTAAGATAACATTGCCATTCTATTCTTGAGTATGCAAATGAAGATTTGAAAACTTATCCACCTAAAAATATAGAAAAAGTATATACACGGATTGACTAATACCTAAAAGACTTAGTGAGAACATAATGGGATAAGTGAACATTGATGACATCGACCAAACACTGACTGAAGTGGAACTTAACAAAATACTTTTTGGCTGATGAAAGTGAAGTTAGAAACCTCGATACTATATAATCTATAGATTGGTCATCGTCATATCCTAATAAACACAAATCATTGATATAATTTGCCTTGAAATTTCAAGGAATATGATTCAGGTGTAAGGACGAGCATTCTCTAGTAATTGAGAATTCAAAGGAAAGAAAGGTTATAGGACAATAGATTTTTCGTCAGAGGTTAAGTTGTTATAACACTGACTTAGAAAATCATTGTTTAGGGGCTGCATTTGATTTGACATTACTATCTTAAGCATTTCTTGAATGGAAATATAGAACATGGTTACTCCATTTTTAGACACGATAATTTTCTTTTGTTGTGAATGTGTATGAGGCTTATGATGATAATCAATTTTTTTGGGAATCTTTCTTTACCAGTATTAAAAGAGGAAAGAGTGATTATTAGTGGGAACTTGAATTTCAATCTTCAAAAATAAGAGGTTTGGGGTGTTTCTACAAGGTCAACAAGTTAGTTGATTTTTTCAAACACAAGATAGAGCAACCTGTACCTATGGATTTGAAAATGTATCCCTCATTTCTAGTTGGAGGAATCACAAAGTGGGAGAGATTGGGGTTTCAAAGTGATTGGATATATTTTTCATTTCAAAACAATTACGAAATTTATTTGATGTCGAGATCTTGGCTTGTCAATTGGATTTATCTCTGTTGGTTACGAGGAATGGTTGTTATCCTCCCCCCATAAGATCAATTCCTTCAAGTGACATGTTGAGCTTATATCAAGTTAATTTATGTAATTTCTTTGAGCCTTCTTGTTGAATGACTTTAAGCCCTGAATAATATCTTACCCTTGCCAATGGGTTGGAGGGTGGGGTGATTAAAAGTCAAGATATTGGGTTGGTGTGGGTAGAGGTTCAAATCATAGGTCCATTTAATTGTAGTCAACAATGAAGGATAACAAACCCTCAATCTCTTTCAAGTTCAATCCTAGTTAGCTAGAAGAGGATGAGTTTCATAACTTGATTAAAAGAGAGTAGAAATTTTTTGATACAAATTTGATGGCATTTACATGTGTTCATTTTGAAAATGGATTGAAGAGTATAAAAGTAAAGTGCTGTTATGCAACCAACTCACAAAATATAAGAAGAGATGGATCAACGACTTCAAAATTAGCCTCTTCGACGGGGCAACCTCCTTTAAATTACACAATCAACAATTCTTGGATCATTCAAATGACAAAAACTCCTTTCTATATATAAGAGTCTAAGGGGTCACAATATAATCATAGTTGACATAACAATAATAATGTAAGGGCATAACAATAATAATAGTGGGCTTCTATGGGGCACAATAATAACAATATTGGGACTACATGGGCGCACCAATAATAATAAGGGGGCTACACTGACAATAACAATGAGGGAATACACTATTATTATAGGGACCTAACATGCCCCTCTCCTTCAAAAAAGAGTTGTCCTCCACGCTTGAGTAATTCTGGATGCTTCTATATAAAATTCTCCTCCTCCCATTTGGAATCTTCAGCAGGTAAGTCCTTCCACTTGATGAGATACCTTGAAATTGACCGATTTCATAGTTGTCAAGTTCTTGTTTCCATGACTGCTTCAGGTTCCAATATGATTTTTCCTTCCTCTCAAGTTCTGGAAATATTGTTTCAGCTAGGAGCTTTTCACCTATAACCTTCTTTAAGCATGAAACATGGAAAATTGGGTGCACTTGGGAAGATGTAGGAAGCTCCAACTTGTATGCCATAGTACCAATCTTTTGCAAAACCTTGTAAGGACCATAATAATTTGGTGATAATTTATTATCTTTCTTAGCTTACTTGAGGGACATTTGTTTGTATGGTTGTAGCCATAAAAATACCGATTCACCAAGATCAAAACTTCTTTCATTGTGATGTTGATCTACCTGTTGTTTCATTTTATTATGCGCCAAAGTGAGGTTATCCTTTAAGAGTTGGAGAACTTGTCGTTGATGCTCGATGTGATATTCCAAGGCTTGAAACTTAGAATGATTGTTTAAGACTTTTTGGAGATTTGGAGAAATAGATGATTTTGATGTTTGAACCTCTAGTGAACATAATTGTGCAATTACGCCTCGTTGTTCTTTCTTTAGAAGATTTTTCATACCATTAGAGTTGATTACCTTTCTTGGTTTCCTAGCGATACCCCTTAATTCAACTTCCTTTCCTTCCCAAAAAAAATTCAAGAAAAGTTCTTGAAAATTAAAAGATATCATAACCAAAGATTGTAACCATTGGACTCCTAGTACAACATCAGCACCACCCATTGGAATGGAAAACATTGGACTATTCAATACATATTCTCCCATGGATAGCCTGAAATTATGGCACTTTCCAGAGCAATTTATGGTTCCTCCATTTGCAACCATCACTTGACACTTTGGTGCTGGATATAGGAAGCAATTCAATTCCTTGGTTATCTTACAATGAATAAAATTATGAGTACAACCTGAATCAATCAACACTATTACCTTTTTATTCTTGATATGTCCTTCTATCTTGAGAGTTTAAGGAGTGGTAATTCTAGTCAATGCATTACAATATATGGTCGAATTCATTTCTTCTTTCTCTGGGATTGGTTCCTGGTGTATATCCTCTTCTTTTGACGTTTCATGTTCATTTTCTTCCTCCTATTCCCAATCTATGTAAATTAATTTCTTCTCAGCACACTTATGACCTTTAGTGTATTTGTTATCACAATTGTAACAAAGCCATTTTTCTTTTTTTTCTTCCAATTGTTGTGGTGTCAACCTTGTAGGTTGTGGAAGGCTAGGAGCAACAACACTTCCATCTTTATAGTTATGAGTGGTAAGCTTCCTTGTTGCCATAATTTTGCTTTCAATTTGTCTTTCCAACCTGAATGCTTTCCCTAATGAATCAGGTTCCTAAAGGCGAACCTCATGTTGGATGCTATCCTTTAAAGTCCCTATGAATACATAAATCCTATGCTCCTCTAGAATATCATTTACCCTTATATTCAATTTTTGGAAGTCCTCAGTGTGCTCTACCATTGAACCCTTTTGTTTGAGATTTATCAATTGGCTAAAGAAGGTGTTTCTCTTTGTATCCTCATAATGTGCTTTAATTTCCTCCATAAAAATTGACCAAGTGACAATTTGTTTACGAGAGAAAAGCCATCGATACCATACAAACTGATTGGGTACTAAATATGAAGTTGCAATACGTACCTTTTGTGTGTTTTGCACATTATGGAGATCAAAATATTGTTCCATTTGTAGTATCCATGTTACGGGACCCTTGCCATCAAACTTCCTCATATCGATCTTTGGAATATGGTGGGTATTCAATCTAACATTAGATTCTATGAAATCATGATTGACATTTCTTTTGTTCTCATCATGAGTTTCCTCTACTACCTTTTTTCCATTAGGAAGCCTTTCTTGTAGCAACTTTGTCAAACCTTCCATGTCTTTCTTCAAATCTTTCATGTTGCCTTTCAGTTTTGCTTATATACCATCAATCTTAGCTTCCATACCATTCTTCAAACCATTGATCTTAGTTTCGATCCCATTCTTCAAACCATCCATCTTAGCTTCTGTTACTTTTTGTGAGAGCAAATTTGTTGTACTTGGTCTCATCATTTTGATATATCATGTTGCATTTCTTCCTCTTCTTCATGTGTCATGGTAGAGATTTCGGGTTTCTTACTAGGTGTTTCCATTTTATTTCTCTGAGGCATCAATTAATGATAATTATGCTTCACTATGCCCTTTGAATCACTTCAAACTATTTTTTCAAACAAAACTTGTGCAAAATTTAAGAAACTACACACCCTTTTTTCGCTTTGTAGGAGCTCAATATTTCTATTGTATCTCTGTAGTTTTGGATCTCCAAGGTCTTAAATTTTGTCCTATGGTATCCCTATGCATCTTCTTTCCAACCCCACAAGTCAGACCAATATTGGATTCTTCAAGAAAGATTTATGCCAAATCTCCCGCAATGACTTGATTATGGATTAGTTCAATAGAGCGAAATTGTACGGGATTCCACGTGTCACTGTTTCAACCTTCCACCCTGAAATCGCTACAAGAAAAACTACAGTCCATGCAATTTCATCCACTTTGTACATAATTCAGATCTGATGCCTAAAACACCAGTTATGACGATTTTCCCTAGGTCACCTGTTTGAGACAAAATTCTGGAGCCATCACAAACCTTAGCTTCCTCAAAGCATATCTCCGAAAATATAGCGAACCGAGATATGAAATTTTTACACAAAGTTCTCTGCAAATTTAGCGTCACCTTGTAACAATTTTAGCTTCTCAAGCCTCGTAGAAAAAAGTTATGACAATTTTCCCTAGGTCACCTGTTTGAGATAGAATTATGGAGCCCGAAAAAACCTAACTACGTTAGAGCATATCTCCCAAAATATAGCGAACCAAGATCTGAAATTTCAACATGAAGTTCTATGAGATTTTGGCTCCACGTGGTAAAAATTTCAGCTTCTGAAGCCTCGTATAAAAAAAAATTAAAGCAAAAATTCCAAGATGACCTGTTTGAAGAAGCGAAACCCTAGACTCCAAAGATCTGATACCAAATGTTATGAAACCAGCTCACAAAATAGAAAAAGAGATAGATCAACGAATTCAAAATTAGTCTCTCCGAAGGGGAAACTTCCTTTACATTACACACATGAACAATTTTTGAATCATTCAAATGACAAAACGTCCTTTCTATATATAGGAGTCTAAGGGTTCACAATATAATCAAGGTCAACATAACAATAATAATGTAAGGGAACAACAATAAAAATAGTGGGATACTATGGGTCACAATAATAACAATATGGGGACTACATGGGCATAAAAATAACAATAAGGGGGCCACACTGACAATAACAATGAGAGAATACACTAGTATTATAGGGACCTAACAGGTGGTAGAATGGGTTGTAAAGAAGCACAGGACAAGGATGGAGTCTTGAAAGAGACATAATTTAAGATTTCAAGGTTATATGAAGGAAATGTTGGGGATGTCTACACTGACTAAGAAAGGTAGAACTGAAAGATATGGAGTAAAAGAAGAGAAGGTTATTGGACAATAGGGGAAATCATCTAATAATGGGTGGTGTGTCCACTTAAAAAATTGAGACATTCTAAACTCCAATACACTTTATCTCCAAAAATATTACCACAATAATGTCCCCACTTAGTCACCAGTGATTCAATTTCAAGTCTTTGAGTGGCCACCTCACTCTCCCACCTGTCAAGGCATGACCTTCTGTTGATGTATTTTTGCACTCCTATTGTATTTTTCTCATCCCCAAAATTTTCTTGACTTAGTCATTTTCCAAGATAAATGTGCAGAAATACTATTTACTCTGCACCCACACTATGGTTCCCGCACTTCCAATACTTATTTATTTTCCTTTGTGTGCAGAAAAATTCATCAACCATGCTTCTACACATCCATCCTTCGACACACGTTGTATCCAACACATCATTATTCTTGTGCATTCAATCCCCTGCAAAAGTAGCTTTCTGCACATCCATATTTCTGCACAACATGTCATAACTTACATTTCCGCTTTCATTCCATACTTAGTGAAAATCATCTTTTTTTCTCCTTTTCAAGGCTAATTAAACACTCATTTAAGGAAGTTCGATCCTCAAGGTGGAAAAATGTTCTTAATATTGTACTATGTGAACCATATCTTCCTACACCTTGATATCATGTTATGTGAATTATCCATGTATCACACCTTACTATTGCACTATTGGGATTACTTAACTCATTACCTTGATACTTTGTTACATGAATTATTTCCTATGGCATCTCTTTAAGACTACATATAAGCTATTAACTTCCCTTATCATTCTCGCATGGCCCAATGAAGGTAGTATGTGAAAATGATATATCCTATTAAATACTACCATAATTCAAGGATTTAATAGATAAGACTTCCACTAAGGCCTCATTGATTTGCCATGCATCTCGAAAATACATTAAACCAAAGAGAAATATGGAAGCTAAAGGAAGGAAGGGGTCAATTTGTGGAAACACAACCAACTCATTAGCTAGAAAAAATAAAAAATTTCACTACTCTACTACATATCAATGGTACTTAAGCTTGGTCCTAGAATAAAGACATAGAAATAAAATTTGGAAGACATGGTTGGAAAATTTTGGATACATCACAAAAGTATCTAACTTCAAAGAAATAGTGCATCGGTCTACAAAACAATTTGATTCAAAGACTAGAACCATCAGAATCAATTCAAAGAAGAACCCACTGCTTCTTAGTCCCAAGGTTTTTAGAAGAATTCTAAATATTCTTGAGCCCAATAGGCAGCTTATGCTCACTAACATTGATTCTTTCCTTCACTCACAAGGTGACATGATGAATATTCTACAATAATTTATACTTCCCTATGCACCCATCTTGTATAGTCTTCCTTATATAAATATCTATTTTGTTGAGTTGTATAGATAATAGATATTTTTTTGGTTATTCCAGAGTTATGGGGCATGAATCAAATGCAATAGTTCCAAGGAAAGTATTATATATTTTGTATTTTTCTTTCAAAGGATACACCTTGTTTGATTAGGAGGGACTTATTTCCAATGATATTTCATATAAGTTGGTCAATTTCCCAAATACCCAAAAATTATATATGATGACCTACTTGGTAATGGAAATAGTTTCATGCAATACATTCCAATAGCTACGTTGTAAAGATAACAAGAACCTAGAGATGGAACTAACTCAATTCGGGTCTCCTATCTTGTGGAAGCACAAATCCCTATTCCATTTTTATCAAGTCCAGGATCATTTTGTCCACGAGTTCAACCATATGATGATACAGAAGTATCCCAAAATGATTTCTAATGAAGCACCATAGTTTTTTTATAAGAAAAGGGATATGTGAGAAGCGGGACGATAATACTCTCATCAGAATATATGGATATCAAGGCAAGGATATCCATACGTTCATTCTTAATAGATAATTTGTTGCTAAATTATGCAGACAATACCACCCATGGTTGATTTTATTTGAGAGGAAAAAGAAAAGGTAACTTATTACACTCCCTTTTACTATGGAAGAGACTATAGTAAAAAATTCTGCCCATTTTACATAATTTGTTAAATTATTGAAACCTTTTAATTTAGTTTAAGTTGAATCCATCTAAGGATTAGACCCAAAAGGTACGTTTTCTAGTCACTTGGAATCTATGAGATATACCATTTTGTTCACAAGGATTTCAGAAGAAAGTAGAGAGATTCAAGTCTTTGAAACACCTACCCCTTCCTACCATGTTATAACAAAAGAAAGTACTAATAGTGAAGGAAAAACAAAACAAAAAGGGAAAATACCCACAAGGTCTCATCATATTCAGGCACCACAAATTGGTTGAAGTTCCTATTCTAAAGAGGAAAAAAGAAATAATTGTTATAAGAGGAGATAAGAAAATGCCAACACTCTGGTGATGGTGATGGGGAAGAGCCACCCCCTCATGTTTCCCTTTAAAATCACATGTAATTTCATCATCTAAAAGCAAAGTTTTGAGTAAAAAGGGGTCGTAGAATGAAGGACTCATGGACATGGAAATAGACAGTATTGTAGTCCCCAAAAGAGTAATGACTTGAATGGATGAAGCCCAAAAAATTGTTGAATAACTGGGTGTTAAAGAGCCTACCTCATATAAAGAGAAATCTTTAACCATGTAGGACACTTGTTATGATAATTCTACGAAGAAGTTGCAATTTGAAAAGGCGTGAATGAAAAAAGAAGAAAGTAGTTAGTCAAGTGAAGAGTGAAATAGAAGTTTTAGGAATTGGACCTTATAGACTTTTGGAACTAAATCAAACTACAGGGGATTCCCTTGGTCATTCTATACAAAAGCAAGAAGATGAAAATTTAATAATGAAGAAAAGAATACATGAGCTTGAAGAAGCTCTTAGTCTAACACTCTTATTCATGGCTCCATTATCTATTCAGGCACCTAAAGTAATAGTAACACCTGACACACCCTAGAGGATAAGAAAATAAGCACATCTATTGACAAGAATATGACATACATCACTATGAATATTAATAAACGACTTGAAATCATAGAGGAAGCATGGGAAAATTTTCCACACTTGAGAAATGTATCTCTAAGTATTAAATATTCTTCTAAATATCTATGAAGGGACCTTGAAAATGATTTAAATACATTTATAAACAAAATCAACTCTCTCAGTGAGATTCAAAGACATCAGCAAAGCTTGCCTACCCAAAAAAGAATCAAGCAAATCAAATTAGGATGGTTTGCTAGAATTAAGATGCTCAAGGATGCCCTTGTTGAATGATTAAGCATATTAGATGTCCTTAGAAGCAATAGTTTCTTTAAAGCCATTAATTTTTTTGAAGATATTAAAGGCCTTGAATGATTAAGACTCCACGGTGTTCCCTGTAGATGTTTTAAAAGAAGAATTGGATACTATCAAAGTAAATTGGGGGCTAACTTTGACAATCAAGCCAAGTTTACAGAAGCTCAAATAAAAAAATGGCTAGTCACGTTCATCAATGACAATAATGACCAAATGGCTAATATTGTAGAATTGTAGTTAGATGCTAAAGAAATAGAAGATAAAATATTTACTTTGAGAGTGAAGTAAGAGATAACCATTCCACCTATGAAATACTACATCGAAGAACGGCTCAATTATTTTTGGATGAAGTCGTTAACCCATAATAACTACCTAAGCAGTTAGGATAACAAACAGACGAGGACCCAATTCTATGTAATTTCTTCTACAATAGCTACATGAGGGAGAGAATTCTTTCCATTTGTGATCCTTCTACAATTTTGTGAGTGTTTATTTTTCTTTCGAAGCAATTCCTCTCTTTCTTCTTAGTCTTTGATTAGTTCGACTTTATTAAATTGTTGCAAGTTTTCTAGAGCCAATCTTTGACTACATTTTATCTCTTTCTTCTAGGTACCTTTATCATTACTATGTGGTCCACGAGAGCCCAATCCCAGTCCCTTAGGAAATAATGCATTTTATTTTAGATTTAAGTAACAAGACTTTGTGACTATACTTTAGGCACTAGATTGTATCATCTGTAAACTGTTGTGGATATTCCACTAGACAGTTCATCACATCAGATCCAATAAAATTATATTTTAAAATCCTAAATCTATGCGTTTAAGGTTTTATTCCTCTTTAGGCTTCTATATCTGTGGATTTAAATTATGCAGAAAATATAGAACAATGAAATAAAAAATCACAAACCATGATTTGACACAAGATATGACTTGGGAAACCGTTTTGGGAGAAAACCCAGCTAGAAGGTGAGGTCACTCTACTCGCTTTCTTTGAATTTAAAATGGATGCAAGTTAAATAAGTATGGCTTATGGCTCATGGGAACTATAAAGCACAAATCCTCTCTGTGTTCTCTATCTCCTATCCCTGTCGGTTCTTTTGCTCATATATGGAACAAATGCACTTAAAAGAATGGAACCCCTTTTCCTCCTAGTGGCCCAACTATAACACAACTCGATAGCCTATTAGTGGTTAGTTTTTACTATCTCAACTCTTAACTAGAGTTACAACATAGACTCTTCTAGAGTCTTCTGCATCATAATCACATGGTTAGCCCCTTTTCCATGAATAATGGGGGTCAATGTGTCCCCTCAAATTATGGTGGTGAAAACAAGAAGGTCAACTTCTGAGTGGCATAACTTTTGCACACAGAATCTAATTAACATGATTCTTGTCATTGGAAAGGTATATGTGTATAGAATATGAAAAAAAAGCATGGTGCTAAAGTGGAAATTTTTTACCCCCAAATAACATTGTTTGATGCCTCAAAATTCTCTCGGAAGGTTTCAGACCCCAATTTGCTAAATTGGGTCTCACTAGTAAAAATGGTCCTATGAGTTGATTCCTCCACTTTTATGACTCTAAGAGAATCAAGATAGATGAAAAAAAATATAATGATCCAATCCCAATCACACCTTCCCATTTTGGGAGGATTTTGGTCCCCAAAATCTTCTACTAAATGAGGTGAGGAAAAATTTTCCTCCACCTTCTCTAAGGTGTACCATTTAGATTCACCTGAAAGTTTTTGTTTCAACCCAATTTGCCAATATTCATATTTCCATTGTCTCGTAGTTATAGACATTTTACACAATTGTATCTTCTTTCAACTCTTTCTAATAATTTGGTGCCAAATACTCCACAAAAGGTAGGACATGTTCCTCTTCTTGATCTAGCATGGAAGGCTCATAGATTTTTAGATTATCTACATTCACAACTGAGTAAATGCACATGTATGGTGGTAGAATGAGTTGATAGTCATTATCACCCACCTTTTCTAGTATCTCGAAGGGACCATACCATAGAGCCTTGATTTTCTTACCAGGATCATGTAGCATCAACTTGTTCAACTGTAGCCATACCCTATCTCCCACCTTGAACGATTTCTCTTTTTTGTGTTGATGATGCATGGACTTATACTTTTCTTGTGACTTATGTAGTGTCTCCTTTACTTGTATATGGATCTACCTAATCTTCTCAACAATTTTTTCAACCCTCAAGGAATCCCTTGTAAGGTCCTCCCTCACTCCTCCTTACTGCCCATATGCAATATCCAAAGGTGAAGGCAACAAATATATATAAAAAAAGTGGCAAATGGGGACTTACCAAAAGAAGTGTGGATTGCTTAGTTATAACAATGTTGTATATATACCATATTTTCATCCTAGGTCTTCGGATGCTTCTAAATATAACACTTGAAAAGGTACACCAAAGTCCCATTGACTACTTTTGTTTTCCCATATGTTTGAGGATGGAAAGTTGTAGACCTCTTCAACTTTATGTCTATCTTCTCCCACAATGTAGTCAAAAATGCATTGAGAAATCTCGTGTCCCTACCTAAAATTGTGCTCCTTGGTGTCCTAAAGTGCACCCATACCTATCCAAAGAACAAATTTACTACTTCTTTCCCATTGATGGTCTTTTTACAGGGCATCAGAACACACATCTTGTTGAACTTATCAACTACCATAAACAAGTAGTCATGTCCCTTCGTGGTTGTTGGTAAACCTGCCATAAATTCCATTGAAACACTTTCCCAAGGATTAGTGGGTATAGGTAAGGGATGATATAAACCCTGTTTCCTATTACTAGGCTTGTTGGTACAACAAAGCATGCATCCTATTATTAACCTAGCTACATGTTCTTGAATCTTGGGCTAAAAAACATACCTTTGCAAGTTGGCCATTGTCTTCCCTACACCAAAGTGCCCTGCAACATTGGAGGTGTGATCCTCTCTAATTAGTTGCAATCAGCTTTAGGAATACATAAATTATCTATCCTGTAGAGTAACCCATCCTAGAGATGGTAGTTAATGGTGTTGTCACTATCATGCACATGACTCTGAGCCTACAATTACTGAAACACCTCCTTGAAGTCCCCGTCCTTTGAATATGCCTCTCTATATGCATCATGGGTGAATGGCTCCATGTGCATCATAGTTCCCAAGTTGTGATCTTTTATGTGGCTGGCCTTGAAGCATGTTGTCCAACATTTTATGCTTCCCTTATTGTACATAATCACTGAATGAAATTACTGTAGAAACCCCATCCACTTGTAATGCCTGGTCTTTTGTAGCTTACTCTGGTCTTGAAGGTATTATAGTAGCTAGTGATTTGTGTGGATCATTGTCTCCTTTCCCATTAGGTAGTGATTCCACTTCTTCACAACTTGCGCCAGGGCATAGATATCCTAGTCCTAGGTAGGGTAGTTAAGAATTGCCCTAGGAAATGCTTCAGAATGGTAGTATACAGGCCTTCCTCCCCACATCAAGACCATTCCCATAGCATACCCACTCGCAAGTTTGGTAATGGAAGAATTGGTGCTTGACTATTCTTCTTCTCCTCAAAAGTCGTCTGTTGACCCTTTCCCCACTAGAATTGCTTGCCGCTTACTGTTATGGCATGGAGTGGTGCTATTACCACTGAAAACGAGGATATGAACTTCCTCAGGTATTGTGCTACCCCAATGAAAATCCTAACCTCAAAAACATTAGTAGGCATTAGGCATTTCATGATGGCCACCATCTTGGCAGTACCTATCTTCAAATCTCCTCCACCTATCACATACAACAAATACACCAAAGAATGTTGAGCCAACTCACATTTCCTGAGATTTGCTAGTAGCTAGTGCTTCTTTCATGTCTCTAACACCTGCGTCAAATGTGAGATGTGCTTCTCCCAGATAGCACTATACATCGATATATCATCCAAATAGAAAATAACAAATGAATATATAAAAGGGCACAATATATCATTCTTTAACCTCATAAATGTAGTTGGTGCATTGCATAGGTTGAATGGAATAACTAACCATTCATACAAACCTTTCCTATTCTGAAAGCAATTTTCTAGGCATCTTCTTCTTTGACTCGAACTTGGTGATATCCAGACTTTAATTCCATCTTGGTGAAGTACTTCACTTTCTACAATTGATCCAACAGATCATCTATCATGGGCAAGGGGTACTAGTTCTTGAGTGTGATTTTGTTCAATGCCTTGTAATCAATACACATCTGCCAAATCCCATCCTTCTTTGGCGTAATGATGATGGGTGGCCCACATGATGATGTACTTGGTTGAATGACACCCTGTTCCAATAGCCATTGCAACTGTTTCTTCACCTCACTTGCTTCTATAACAGATTGCCTGTATAACCCAATGTTTGGTAATTAGGAGTTCGACAATAGTTAGATCTCGTGCTCCACTTACCTCTTGGGCGGTAACCCCTTAGGCTCCAAGAATACATCCCTATATGCCTGTAGCAACTCTCTCAGTTGTTGATTCTATTTCTTAGTACACCCCTCCAAGGATGCCTTGCCTCTTACAGACTCTTCTACAGACCGATTTTCTCTAAAAACAATAAAACATACTTCTTGTTGGAACTAATGAATTTATTGGCTTGGATGGCACTCACTAGAACATTTTTTGACTTGCCTTTATACATGTTAATTATGAACAATTTTCCATCCTTGACGAGCTGGTACTGGTTGGATCTCCTCATGAATATTACATCTCTCATTTACATGTAGGGACTTCGAAATATGACTCCACATACATCAAGGGGAACTACATCTAGTTCTACTTCACCAGTAAAATCAACACTGATGGAAAATCTAATTTTGCATAATTTTGTTACCTTCAACTCTACATCCTTATTTACCCATCCTAATGGATATGGACCTGGAAAAATTCTAATCCCAAATTGTTGACCAACTCTATTGCAATGAGATTCACCTATGATCCTTAGTCAAATAGAGCATCAATCTTTATCTTCTTGACCTGTATCTTGATGTGGAAGAGCTGGGTCATTTCTTTCTCTTCTTGTTGTGAAGGCTATTTGGATTCACCTCATTTTGTACTAATGTATAGACAATATTCTCATCCACATTTGAGGTTCTTTCAACTTGATTTTTTGAATTAATGGCCATGAGATTCTTCTTCTTATTGTATTTCTATTTGTTCTTCAGGTTAAGTTCTAAATGCAACTTCCAACACTTCTCTTTTGTATGAAACAATTCCAACGCTTGTTCTTACCCTTTATTCTTTGCTCACTTTGAAACACATCAATATAAGAATAGTCATGCCTCAGCATTTTCGATAGGGGAGAAGGATAGTAAGTATGCCGAGATTTTAAGCACATTCCCTGATGTTGCTCCACTGCTAGCGAGCATAAACAGTACCCCGACGTAGTCACCTCAAGAGAACACAAGCATCACTTCGATGCCAGCAGGTTTGGATAGTACCTCGATGAAGTTGCTTGCTTCACCTCTTTGCGCATGAAATATTTCTCTTCTTTCACCATTTATTTATTTGATTTACAGAACCATGCTTAGGCACATATTATTTACCAGGGCGGAAGAGGGATCCCGACTTATTCAGAGCAAAAGAGGTTGTTCCTTATTTTAAGGGATTTAAAAGATACATGCTCATTTAAAGTTTTTCTCATTTCCCTTCTCTACGCAGTCAGGTTGGTAGGTCGAAACACCATTCAATACAATATTGAGTTAGGAATGAAGGTGTTAATAAAGATACGAGCTTCGTAGTTTGACCACAGGCTTTCTGTATTGAACGAACCATATTTTCCGTTTAAACGTCTTTGAATTTAAAAATATGTAAACCCAATATAAAGAAGAGGTAACAGATTAGCCAAGCATTGTTTGTCATCACAATTTCCTTTTTCATGTTTTCCCACATTATCTTTTAAGCCAAACAGGAATATCTTTCATGCAAAGTTTTGTTAAGAAAACACGAAAGAAAAGACAACAAAATAAAGAAGCAAGGAAAAAATAAAACTAATGTGTAGAACAACATGCATAATAGAAAATAAGAAAATAAAACACAAGCAGAGACTAGATGGAGAGCAGGACAGAGGGTGGATGCAATACAAGGGGAACTAGATACAACTAGACCTACTTCTAACCTAACATGCTATAAAATCAGGCCTGTGTAATTATATTTTCAATGAATCCACCACTGTTCCTAACCTGCAATCACAAAGATAGAGGAGATTAAAATTGACGTAATACAATGCACAACAGAAAAGACAAGAACCTTAATATCTTGCACAATTAATAAACAATCTTTTCTAAATGCAGAAAAATGTGTCATATTACCTAACTTTACCCAAACTTCCACCTTACCTTCTCAATGAAAACCATAATCAAACAAACCTTGATAGCTCCCTGTGAATGCACCTGCACTTATACTAGCCTAGATCCATATAACTCTGGATATATCATGTGTCAAGAGGGATCAAATCCCTCAAGGTGCAAAACTTATTTTTTGAGTATGGAATTTGAGGAAAGGTTTGCACCTTGAGGTATTTGATCCCTCTCGGTGCATGATAGATCCAGAGTTAGATGGATCTAGGCTGGTTCCAGTTGAGAGCGACAATGACACATTTTTAGATTATCATTATTATGTATATGTTTGAGATAAACTTCATACTTTTAAATTTACATTATGTTTTCTTTGTTTGACATGACTATATCATTCTCTTCTTTAATTTTGTTTTTGTTGCTTGCCTTGAATGGTTTGTACGTCTGCGCTTGGATGCTTTGAGTGGTTTGTGTGTTTATGTGTTTGGATTTGGATGGTAATGTTTGTGAATGTTACAATTGTTGTGTTATATTTCTATATGTGTATGTAATTGTCTGTTAGTAATTAGTTGGTGATGAAGAAGGGAGACAATCTTGTCGATAGTTTGCAAGAGGATTGATATTGCACATATATTTCATTTAATTTTAGGTATCACAACTTTTGACAATTAATAATTCTTAATAGTGTCCCTCCAAGTATTACTAAATATATTTTGAAGAGTAGTTTTAATAATTTACTGCATCAAGATTACTCTTGAAATCATTTGTTTCATTGCTAATGTTTGAAATAATTGATTTCCTTCAAAACATTTTAATGGTTTGTTTGTTTGTTTGTTTTTGTTGTTGCAAAAGTCAAGAAATAATGTAATTTTGAATTTGTTTTAATGAGTGGTCGGATTTACAAAATCTTTAAATTATTTGTTAGTTTTTCCATGTTTTCATATCTATTATATGAAAAGGATAGTTGTGATTGTAAACCATTCAATTCTTTAACTCGAACTATTGTAATAAACATCATACCTTGTCTCTCTTTCTCTCCAATATTAATAGGTTGAATTACTATAACACAAAAATCAATGCAAATTGTCAATCATTTTTTCATGCTTACACTGGAATCAATGCACGTTGTTAATCCAATCACTTTAAGTTAATGTATCATCATACATTGAGTTACATCAAATCAGAAATCATCATCTACATGGAAATCAATTCATCAAATGCACACAATTAAATAATATTAGAAAACATCTACATTGAAATCAATGAATCTAATGCAATCAATCAAATAAGATTAGAAATAAACATCTACACTAAAATCAATGCATTGAGTGCAAACAATCAAATAATATTAGAAATCAGCATCTACGCTGAAATCAATGCATTTAGTGTAAACAATCAAATACAATTAAAAATCAACATCTACACTAAAATCAATGCATCTAGTGCAAGCAATCAAATAAGATTAGGAATCACCATTTACACTAAAATCAATGCATCTAGTGCAAGCAATCAAATAGGATTATAAATCACAATCTACATTGAAATCAATGCATCTAGTGCAAGTAATCAAATAGAATTAGAAATCACCATCTACACCAAAACCAATGCATCTAGTACAAGCAATCAAATAGAATTAGAAATCAACATCTACACTGAAATCAATGTATTTAATGCAAGCAATCAAATAGAATTAGAAAACATCTACACTGAAATCAATGCATCTAGTACAAGCAATCAAATAGGATTAGAAATCACCATCTATCATGAATTCAATGCATTTAGTGCAATAAATCTTCTCCCCTCTCTCCCCCCTCCATCTATATCTATATCTCCCTCCATATCTCATTCTTTGTCTCTCTAACTCACCCCCAAACATACACACTCACCCCCAAACATACACACTCTCTCTCCATCTCTTCCTTTTCACTCCCCCCCTCTCTCTCGCTCCACTTTTCTCTCTGTATGTCTTTTTTCTTCCCTCCCCCTCTCCACTTCCCATCTCCTTTTCCTCCCTCTCTCCTCCTCTCTCTCCCTCCCTCTCTCCTCCTCTCTCTCCTCCTCTCTCTCAAGTCGTCTCTCTCCCTTTCCCTCCCATCTCCCTCTCTCTTCCCCCATCTCTCTCTCTCTCTCTCTCTCTCTTCCCTCCAACCCTGACACTATCTCCCTCCTTATCTCCTTTTTCTCCCCCTCTCTCCCCCCTCCATCTTTGTGTCTCCCTCTCTCACTCTTACCCTCCTATCCCTCTCTCACTCCTCTCCCTCTCTCTGTCTTCATTTCTCCTCTCCCATGTCCTTTAGTTTATCTCCTTAAATGCAAGGAATCAAATAGGATTAGAAACCACCATCTACACTAAAATCAATGCATCTAGTGCAAGAATTCTTCTTCCCTCTCCCCCCCATCTATATCTCCCTCTATCTCTCCTTATTTATCTCTCTAACTCACCCCCCCCCCCAAACACACATGCTTTCTCCCTCCATATCTATCTATCTCTCCCTCTCTCTATCTCTCTATTGTTCCCTCTCTTCACCTTCCATCTATATATCTATCTCTCTTTGTCTCTCTTTTGTCTCTCTATATCACCCCCAAAACATACACACTATTTCTCCATATTTATCTATCTCTCCCTCCCTCTTCCTCTCCCTCTCTCTCTTTCTTCCCCTTCTCTCCCTCCCCCTCCTTCTATCTCTCTTCCCTCTTGCTCTCCTCTCTTCCTCTCTCTCCATCTCCCTTATCACTCCCTCTCTCTTTCTCCACCTTTCTCTCTCCGTGTCTTTCTTCTTACCTCTCTCTTTCTCTCCCTTCCTCTCTCCTTCTCTCTCTCACATCCAATCTCTCTTCCTTCCTCTCTCTTCCTCTCTCCTTCCTCCCTCTGTCTCTCCCCCTTATCTCTCTGCCTCTCCCTCTCTCTCTCTCTCCAACTTTGTCACTATCTCTCCTTCTCTCCCCCTCATCTCCCAATCTCTCCTTATTTATCTCTCTATCTCACCCCCAAACATATAAATTCTCTCTACATCTCTCCCTTGTCACTCCCTCTCTCTCTCTCTCTCTCCACTTTTCTCTCTCTATGTGATTCTTCTTCCACCCCTTTCTTTCCTTCCAACTCCATTTCCCTATCCCTCCCTCTCTTCTCCTATCTCCCAAGTCCTCTCTCTCCCTTTCTCTCCCTTCCTCTCACTCCTTATCTCTCCATCTCTATCACTTTGTCTTTGTTCTTCCCTCCCATTTATATATCTAGAGTTAATATATATTATAATATAACAAATTTAATATTATATTAAATTAATATTGTATTAATCCTAAGTTATTAAATTTATAATATTAATATTATAATATATTGATATTAATGTTAGATTGAATGATATTTTTTATATAGCATGATAACAAAATTTTCAAATATTACAACTTTGATGTGGAAATATTTATGTCTTTAGAGATTTTAATATATCCATAGGATATGGTTTTCCTTTATTCATTTTACAAATATTTAATTAAAAGAATTTGGAGCAAGATTTTAG
Organism: Pinus tabuliformis; assembly: GCA_031772625.1. Classification (NCBI taxonomy): domain Eukaryota; kingdom Viridiplantae; phylum Streptophyta; class Pinopsida; order Pinales; family Pinaceae; genus Pinus; species Pinus tabuliformis. The sequence goes on from CM062811.1 coordinate 1,154,639,040, forward strand.
ATTCTTTGTGTTGAAATAACCTTTTTACTTTATTTTACAAAATGGTATTGACTTTAGTAAAGAGTAAATATGTTTAAAATTTTACGTGATTTGGAATTTTAATGTGGTAAATTTTTTTGTTGAAGGTAAATTTATGATCCATTCAAATTATCTTATGATAATTGTATTGTAATACAATTATCTTATGCATTTTATAGTTATTTTATCATATACATTGAATTTGAATAACTCTATAAAATATTTAAATTAATTATTTTTATTTTTAGATTATTTTTTTTGGCCAACATGAGCAAAATTTCAACTTTGATGACAGGTGGACACGCTTATTGTTAGGCCCCTATACTACTAGTGTAACCCCTTATTGTTATTAGTACAACCCCTTTATTATATTGTTGTACCCATGTAGTCCCCATATTGTTACTATTGTGCCCCATAAAAACCCACTACTGTTATTATTGTGCCCTTACATTATTATTGTTATGTCGGCTCTCATTATATTATGACCCCTTAGACTCCTATATATAGAAATGAGGTCTTGTCATTTGTATCATCCAAGAATTGTTCATTTGTGTAATGTAAAGGAGGTTGCCCTCTCGAAGAGGCTTATTTCTAAGGTGTTGATCTATCTTTTCTATCTTTTTGTGAGTTGGTTTCATAACATTTGGTATCAGAGCTTTGGATTCTAGGGTTTTCGCTGCTCCAAACAGGTCATCATGGAATTTTCGCTATAACTTTTTTTTTTTTGGCGATGTTTCAGAAGCTAAAAAGAAAACCCATTTGAGACGAAATCTTGCTGAACCTTGGGTCCAAATTTCAGAGCTTGTCTCGCTATATTTTCGGAGATATGATCTGAGGAAGTTATAGTTTTTGCAAGCTCCAAAATTTCATCTAAAACAGGTCATCGTGGAATTTTCGCTATAACGTTTTCGCTACAAAGTTTCAGAAGCTAAAAAAAAAACCCATTTGAGAAGAAATCAGTTTGAACCTCAAGTCCGAATTTCAGATCTTGTCTTGCTATATTTTCGGATATATGATCTGAGGAAGTTAGGGTTTTTGCAGACTCCCGAATTACATCTTAAACAGGTGACCTTTGGAAAATCATCATAACTTTCTCTTTGAGCATCAGATTGAAATTTCGTAAGAAGTTACAGAAAGAGGATGGACTATATTTTTTTGTGTGTATTTTTTATATCTGAAGGTCAAAACAGTGACACGTGGCACATCATACAAGTTCGCTATTCTGAAAAGGTGTATAATCCGATCATCTTGGGAGATTGTGCATAACTCTTTCTTGGAGAATCCAATTTCGATCAGACTGGTGATATTGGAAAGAGGACACAGAGGACTACTTCAGCTCGTGATTTCAAAACTGGAAGATTCGAAATTACATAGTTACAATCGTTTCAAGATCGAGCTCCTAAAATCAAGAAAAAACAAGATGAGGAAGTTTGATGGCAAGGATCAAGTAAATTGGATACTACAGATGGAGAAATATTTTGATCTACATGGTGTACCACTGTTACAAAAGGTATGTATTGCATCAAATTATTTAGAACCATCAATTTTTATGGTATAAAGGGCTTTGTTCTCGTAAACCACTTGTCACGTGGTGAATTTTCACGGAGGAAATGATAGCACATTATGAGGATACAAAGAGAAACACCTTCCTTAGCCAATTGATAAATCTCAAACAAAAGTGTTCAATGGCAGAGCAAATTGAGAAATTTCAAAAATTGGATATAAGGGAAAATGATATTCCAGAGAAGTAGAGGATTGATGTCTCCATAGGGACTTTAAAGGATAACATTCAACATGAGGTTTGCCTTTGGGGAACTTGATTCATTGGAGAAGGCATTCAAGCTGGCAAGAAAAGTGGAAAGCAAAATTATGGAAACAAGGAATTATACCACTCACAACTATAAACATGGAAGTGTTATTTCTCCTAGCCTTCCACAACCTACAAAGATGACAGCACAATAATTGGAAGAAAAAAGAGAAAAAGGGCTTTGTTACAATTGTGATAACAAATGCACTAAAGGTCATAAGTGTGCTAAGAAGAAATTATTTTACATAGATTATGAAGAGAAGGAAGAAAAGGATCAAGAAACATCAAAAGAAGAGGATATACACCAGGAGCCAACCCCAGAGAAAGAAGAAATGAATCTGACCATATCTTGTAAAGCATTAGCAAGAATTACCACTCCTCAAACTCTCAAGATAGAAGGACATATCAAGAAGAAAAAGGTTCAAGAAGTGAAAGATAACATCGATAAAGAAGAAATGAATCCAACCATATCTTGTAATGCATTAGCCAGAATTATCACTCCTCAAACTATCAAGATAGAAGGGCATATCAAGAAGAAAAATGTTCAAGAAGTGAAAGATCACATCGAGCATCAAGAAATGAATCCAACCATATCTTGTAAAGCATTGGAAGAAATTACCACTCCTCAAACTCTAAATATAGAAGGACATATCAAGAAGAAAAAGGTTCAAGCAGTGAAAGGTCACATCGAGCATCAACAACAAGTTCTCCAACTTTTAAAGGATAACGCCACTTTGGTGCAGAATCGAATGAAACAACAGGTAGATCAACATCACAGTGAAAAATGTTTTGATGTAGGTGATCATGTATTTTTACAGCTACAACTCAAGCAAGCTATTTATAGAATGAAATGTTGGCAATACTACATGCACTTAAGAAATGGCAACCTTACCCAATGGGAAGACACTTCAAGGTAAAAATGGATCATGATAGTCTTAAATACTTTTTAGAACAAATATTATCTTTAGAAGAACAGAAAAAATGGGTCACAAATATGTTGGGTTATGACTTTGACATCATCTATAGAAAAGGGAAGCAAAATTTTGTTGCAGATGCACTCTCAAGAAAGGATGAGGATGTCGAAGCATTGTTTTGTGCTATTTCTATTATCCAACCAGATTGGATAAATGAAGCAAGGGATGAATGGAAGAAGGACGAAGAAGTGTGGCCACTCATTCAAAAGTTGCAGAAGATCCCAATTCAAACAATATTGCCAGAACTTGAAGAGGAAGGAAAAATCATATTGGAACCTAGATGAGTCACAAAAATAAGAACCCGACAGCTATGAAATCGATCAATTTCAGTGTATCTCATCAAGTGGAAGAACTTAACCGCTGAAGATTCCACATGGGAGGACAAGAATTTTATACAGAAGCATCAAGAACTACTCAAGCATTGAGGACAACACTTTTTGAAGGAGAGGGGCATGTTAGGCCCCTATACTACTAGTGTAACCCCTTATTGTTATTAGTACAACCCCCTTATTATATTGTTGTACCCATGTAGTCCCCATATTGTTACTATTGTGCCTCATAGAAGCCCACTACTGTTATTATTGTGCCCTTACATTATTATTTTTATGCCGACTCTGATTATATTATGACCCAATCAGATTATTTCATGACACAATCAGATTATGTATTACGAAATCCTCAGGATCCCCTAATCCCAAGGATTCACTTTTATTTATTTACTCTTTTAATGTTATATATAAGGCCGAAGGGAAAACGGGAAGAGGGCAGAATTTCATAACTTGTAATTATTATTTTGAGACATATAATATTGTCATCTCAGTGATGTTGTAACCTTGTTCCTTAGTTTAATGAAGAAAGATTGTGTTTGATCCATACTTATATTCTGAGTATTTCTTAGCAGAGACTTCCGGCGACTCTGGGCCCGGTCAAGAAAAGTTTTTTTGCTTTCTTGTGTTATAATCTTTTCTATTTAGTCTTTACTAATTGTTACTATTAAGTTAATATAATTTTGCTTATTGTGAATATTGACGATTCCGATTCATACTGCTGTTTATTTAGATTTAGACTTAGTTGTGTGATATATCTAAGTAATGCTTTGATTGGATTGGTTATGTTAGTTTCAGTAGTAGATTGCTGTCCATTTTGAGTTATGTTATCATAGATCTTAGAGATAGAATTAATCGATTTCCATAATTTTCTTATATAAGCCATTTGCTGTTTAGATATCATTTATGATTATATGCTCATTTGTTGTTTAATTATCAGTTGTCGTTCAATTGAGATTTGTTGTTCAATTAGGATTTGTCGTTCAATTAGATTTTTTATAGATTATCATTGTTGTTCAGTTGTTACAATTCTCTTTCCTGATTGAGTGAGTTAGTTTTAATTCTATTTGAAGATTGCTAAGCACGATTCTTTGCATTTGCATTTAGATTCATTTGATTTCGGAACAAGTTAAATAGAGTTGCATAGTGTGTTAAGAGTTCTTTCAGAGTTCTTTCAGAGTTATTTCTTCCATAGTTATTTCTTTCAAAATTGTTTGGAGTGAGTTGAAGAAATAGTTATTAGTGATTGCAACGATTAATCATTAGATAACATCTGAATTCACTGCACATATAGTGCTGAGACTCTTGAGATAAAAAGACTTACCTTGGGTTGACAATTAATGTAGGAATTGAGACTGTTTGTAAAAGGACATCTTAGTGCACCAACATTTTGGTGCCATTGTCAGGGAGAGTGTTTCAAAGTGATTTCCTTTTTTTTTTTCTCAATCTGTCTACTCCTATTATTTATACAAAAATATTATAGCAAGGCCATGGCCTTGAAAGTCCTGCCATGAATTTGGCATGTTACAAAAAAGATCATGATCTCAGTACAGTGTGAACCTTTAACAGTATTTTGACTACACCTATGACATGACACATTGCTGAACAAAAACTAAGACGAAACTTGCACAGCTAGACAACGGTAGACATAAACGACACATTGACAGACAGAGATCTGAAACATGCAATAACTTCGAGAATCAAAACAGAGTCGAGCTCCTACTTCAGAAACTGCAAGGGCGAAAACCCGGGCTGGATCAGTCATCCTCCGAGGTGTAAGGCTCCTCGACGACCCTGCACCCGAATTGAAGAGAGTCCTCCGAGTCAGAATGAGGAACCGCCGAGCCTGTAGGTTCACCACGAGCTAGCGCACTTGGACCTGCAGGGACAGCTGGATTCGCTAGCGAAGCACCTCCCATGACCTGGTGCTGATTGTCCACCGGATTCGCCATCCTCTGTTCTGCGAATGCTCCTGGATGAGCTGCTCCCAAACCCCTATTATCTTCACATTTGTCTATGGTGACTGAGACTATGAAGGTGGAGTTGGCGAGAGAACATGGGATGCGATAACGCATAGTGGGATGAGCAGCATGCTCACAATCAACCCTCCCAATTCTCCCACGACCCCTGCCTCTTCTGCTTCTGGTGGCCAGGGGACTACTCCGCCCAAGTTCCAACGTGTCCGAGGATCGCTGAGAGGCCGCGCAGCCACGGGGGCCATCACGTCTGCTCCCCATCCTGGGCCGTTCGCGCGGCATTGCAATGTTCAGTGAATTGTCGAGAGAGTGAATACATGGAGAGGAGTACCCTGAGCGAGGCGAAACAGAACATCAATTGAACCATAAGATCCCAGAACCAGAAAGGGAATGACGGGCCTAAGTTCGCTTGCAAAGAAGCTCAGAGAGACACACAACACTACAATCCATGAAGCCGCAGAGGAATGTGACAAAGCCGTGGGAACGATTAGCTTATGGAGCGCCATAGCACAATTAACCAGGCAACAGATGGAGGAAGTAAATGCCTCCATTAATAGGCTTGTGCGAGACTAGCTTGCCTGTCCTGCCTCATAACTCGTGGCATATTGGGGCTGACACCTGCCCACGTGAAATGCCATACGCATACCCTCCAAGCTGTCAAACACCCGCATCCGGGAGTGAGTGATCCTGTTGCACCAGAGAAGTGCATTCCTGTTTGAGTTGTTCATCATCTACATCTTTGAGGGGACCTGAGAAGTGAGGAAGTTGTTGGTTTACTCCTTGATTGGCCAGTCTGTCTGCGACTTTGTTGGCCGTTCGTCTAACATGCTTGAAGGTGATGCTTTGGGGATTCCTCAGCCTTTCCTCCAGGAGTTCCAATCTGCTGAGCAACCTCCAGCTGGATGCTATCTTGGCTGCGGAAGTGCCTGCTTGCATTCTGGTTGCTGCTTTTATTAGGATGAGTGAGTCTCCCTCGACCTCTAAAGGGAAGAAGTTCTTTGATCTGCAATGCATATCCCTTTCCAGAGTCCTTCCAGCTTAGCTGCATTATTAGTATCTTTGCCAATCGATCCGTAATAGATATGCAGAGCTGCGCCCGTGTGGCTCCTGAAGATTCCTCCAAATCCCGTCGGCCCTGGATTGCCCTTGGCTGCCCCATCAAAGTTCAATTTGAATGAGTTGGTTGCAGGGGGGGACCAAGTGAGGGGAGAGGCAGAGCTGGTTGGAGGACGGGCTTTGACCTGGGCTAGAAAGGATAGGTCCAGATTCCAGGCTTTCAAGATGAGGCATTCTTGTGGAGAGTCTGGCACATCCGTATCATGCCAGTTTCTGATAGCTAAAGTTTCTTGAAGATTTTGTTTCAGGAGGAGCCACAGGGCATCGATTGGCCGGCTAATGTTGTTGAAAATTCTGCTATTTCTTTCCTTCCAGAGAATCCAATAGAGAAAGCCCGGGATTAGATTCCACAGAGAGTTTAGAAGCGGGCTTTTAAAAGGGTGCTTTGTCCATTTACGAATGGTTTCTGTGATGTCTCCCATCCGATCTTCTGATCTCCTATTGCATTGTTCAATTCTCTCCCATAGTTGAGTTGCTAGAGGACAAGTCTCCATTAAGTGTCTGATGGATTCAGAGTGGAGATTGCAATTGGGGCATCTTGATGGGCCAATGAATCCTCTTTTTTGCAGGTTGTCCCAGGTAAGGATGCGCCTTTTACTTAAAAGCCATAGAAAAGTGGAGACCTTGGGCCATATGCCTGGTTGCCAGACCCTTTCCCATATCTGATCCTTGTCTGTTTGGGAGACTGAGTAGCGAAGCTGGTGAGCTTCCTTGGTTGTGAACATTCCTTTTGGCGTATGACCCCATCTCAGTTTGTCCTCCAGGTGTGAGTATTTAATTCTCCTGTAATTTAATTCCTGATCTATTTCAGTGTGCGTTTCCCCTTGCCAATCAGGTTGCCAGGTGCTGGCAGGTTTCCAAATTTGGAAGTCTTGGACCGTGTGCTGCTGCCAGAATTGATGGACGAGGGTGCGATTTTCCTGTTGCATGGAAACTTGCCAGATTGGCTTGTGGAAGAGAGTGGCCAGTTTTGGGAGTTGTTGCCAAGAGTCCTCCCAGAACCTTGTTGTGGTACCTGAGTGAATTTCCCAAAAACTGTGTTCTTGAATGAAGGTGCTGTGGAGCTTTGCGGCGTTCCATATCAGAGAACCTTGGGTTGTGGTGCTGATTCTGATGAGGTCGTTCCATTGGCTGCCCGGAGCATATTTTGCTTGCCAAAGCCTCGCCTAGGGTGTATGTGGTTTGGAAATCCAGTTCCACCATATACGAGCTCCCATTATATTGTTGCTTTGGAGAGGATCCCTTAGACCAAGCCCGCCTTCTGATTTTGTTTGGCAGACCTCCTTCCAATTGACAAGGGCCCATTTCCTGTTAAGACTAGAGGAGCCCCACAAAAAATTTCTCTAAACTTTGAGAACCCATTTTGGCATTGCTAGGATGGAGAAAAGATACAAAGGCATGGCTTGGAGAACCAATTTGATCAAGATGAGTCTGCCAGCCATATTTAGAGAGCGGAAGGTCCAAGACGAGAGCCTTGATTCCAATTTGTCTAGGAGAGTCCTCGAGGAACTGTGTTTGATGGCCGAGTCTAACAAATGAGCCCCCAAGTATTTGGAAGGAAGCGTGGCAATGGAGAACCCAGAATACGTGCAATGTTCCTTTGAGTGGAGGCGGGGGTATTGAAAAAGAAGAGTTGGGACTTTGAAGCGTTGATGGAGGTGCCGGAGGCTTCAGAGAAAAGAGAGAGCAGAGATTTGAAGGCTTTGGCCTCTTGAGAGGAGGGATGACCAAATAACATGGTGTCATCTACGAACAATTGATGGGATAGGGGATGAAGACCATGGAGGGAAATACCTTTTAGAGCTTGGGAGCGGATTTGAGTAGTCGACTGAGCCCTTCTGCCATTAGGACAAAAAGGAAGGGAGATAGGGGATCCCCTTGAAGAATACCACGGGAGGGGTGGAAAGGCAATGAGGGGGAGCCATTGAGCAGGACAGAGATGCTGGGAGAGGAAATGAGATTCATGATCCATCTAGTCCAGGTGGAGTTGAAGCCAAAAGCCAATAACATCTGATGAATATAATTCCAGCTAAGTTTATCAAAAGCTTTGGAGAGGTCCAACTTTAGAATCATACCTGGTTTTTTCAGAAGCTTTAGAGAGTGGATTACTTCATTTGATAGAATGATACCGTCCATAATCTGCCGCCCTTCTACATAACCTGTCTGCTCCAGAGAGATGAGAAGAGGAAGGAGAGGTTTGAGCCTGTTCGCCAGTACTTTAGAGATAAGCTTGTAAATGACATTGCATAGTGCTATCGGTCTGTATTTGTCGGGATTATTAGGTTCATTGCCTTTAGGTACTAGTGCTAAGAAAGTTGCATTGAGGGAAGGTAGAATCCAGTGCATAGTTCTTGATTCCTCCACTAATTCCCATACCTCTGTTTTGATGAGCTCCCAGAACTCGTGAAAAAAATTGGCAGTGAAACCATCAGGACCAGGTGCTTTGCCATCCTTGAGTTGGGCCATCGCCTCTTCTACCTCCTGAAGTGAAATGGACTGGAGCAGTTTGTTGTTATGATCCTCCGTTATGATTTTAGGAATGTGCTGCGTGATCGTTCTGATGGCGTGATCTCTGTTTCCAGGAGGCTCCCTGAGAATTTCCTGAAAGTAATCTTTGAATTCCTTCTCCATGTCTTCATGCGCTTCTAACCTTTCCCCTTGTTGGTTATTTATGAATGCTATGTTGTTATGCATTCTTCTTTGGATGGCAGTTCTATGGAAGAATTTTGTATTCTTCTTCCCCTCCTTGAGCCATCTGATTCTGGACTTCTGTCGCCATAGGATTTCCTCTTGCTGCCTGCGGGCTTCAATTTGATTCCAGAGAATCTGCTCCTGATGCGCCTACTCATCTGTCCTACCTTCCAAGATGAGAGTTTGTTGAAGTGCTTTCATTTGCTGCTCCAGCCTTTTGCGGTTCTCAAAAATATTGCCAAACTGAGTGTGATTCCAGACTTTGAGAACTTGTTTTAAGTTTTTTAATTTCTGTTGGAATTGGAACATTTTGGCACCTTCCGGTGGGATGAATGATTGCCATGCCTCACTTACTACTGTCTTGAAGTTGGGATTTGAGAGCCAGAAGGCTTCAAATCAAAAAGGTCTATTGCTTCTTGTGCTTGGCCGCGACCATTGTAACATGATTGGCCAATGATCTGATCCACCTTGTGGCATTATGGAGGCGTGAAAGTCTCCTCCCAGGTGTATGGCGTTGTCCAAGATGAGAAACCGATCTAGTTTGGAGGCGATGTGTTGGGTGCCCCTGTGCTTATTGGTCCAAGTGAAGACTCCATTGGAGGTTTGAATGTCCATTAGTTGATTATTTTGAATGAATTCTCTGAGACCATTGCTGTCATTTTCTAGCCTTATTCCGCTTCCTTGTTTCTCCTCCATCGTCTTGATGATGTTGAAATCACCTCCACCGATCCAGAGGGGGAACTGCCTGTTTGCATTGAGTATGGTGAGAGTATCCAAAAGTTCTAATTTTTGCTGAAGATTCTGCGGAAAATATACATTTGAGAGGTGCCCATGGATGTTGGTGCCGATGAGATGGAAGGACGCTTGGATGAGGTAATGGGTGGCATGAAAATCTCTTAGAGTTAGAACCTACGGGTTCCACAAGATAGCCAATCCGCCAGAAGCCCCAGAGGCATCTACTGAAACTGAGCAGCTTCCTGACCAGACTTTATTGCGGATTCTCTCTATAGCAGTATTATTGCTTTTTGTTTCTTGAAGAAAAACTAATGATGGTTTTTCTTACTGTATCAAGTTTTTTATCATTCTGTGTTTTGAGGGGCTATTGAGCCCTCTCACATTCCAGGAGATGAGCTTCATGAGGGACAGTGGGGTTTGGGTTTGTAAAACTTTGTCAACTTAGGGAATCGCTCGGATTCCATAAGTATTTCTCCTACTATGATTGTCCTTTGTAGGTCTGTTTTGCGCCCTCTTTTCTTTGTTTCTTTGAGAATTTTTTTTTCCGTCCCATGGGCTTCCTGCGTGTATGCCCATACTTTTATTGCGCTGTGCTTTGATTAAAACTCCTTCAAACCTGTCGATTTGCCAAGGGGGTATTGAGTTGTATTCTTTTTGCTTGCAAGCCGTTTCTAGTTTGAAGATATCTAGACCATCCAGGCTAACATTCTCTGGATCTTCTTCCATGATGGTGGGTGAAATCTGATCTTCCATAGCTACTATATCCTGTAGAATGAGGGCTAGAGCTACGTCTAGCTGCATTGCTGAGGGCTGTTGGTTGGACTCTGGAACATATTTCTTTGAGGTGGAGGGGAGAGAGCCAGCATCTAGCACTAGACTTTTATCTGAGTGAGAGCTGGTTATGAGGCTGGGAGGAATGGGAGTGGGAGAGGGCCTAGGGGCGTTGGGTGCATGGGGAGATGAGGGGAGGGAGGGGTTCTCCTGGGGTTCTGAGCTTGGTTTTTCTGGCTGATCTGGAGAAGAGAGCAAAATGAATCGATTCTGGGAATCAGGTTTGAAGGGGCTTTCTGGAACAACATGATTTTTCTTTGCATGCCGACGGCGATTCGGAACTTTGGTGAATCCTTCAGAGTCTTTACTGGATTCATTAGCTAGGGATTTGGTCTGAGAGTTCAGAGGACAATCTCGGAAGAGATGGCCATGTTCATGGCATTTACGACAACGAAAGGGGATATGCTCGTAATCTAAAGGTTGGTTCCATTCAAAGTCGTCATGGAAGAGACTTACCGAGTCGGTGAGAGCTTTGGTCAAGTGCATCTGGACACAGATCCGGGCATAGGAGGTGTATCTGCGGGTTTTGGTTTCCTCAGCAACTTTGATGAAGACCCCTAATTTGTTGTCGATGTCTGCTAGCGTTTCCTCTCTCCAGTATTCCACAGGAAGGGAGTACATTCGTATCCATACTGGAGCCCAACTGAAATCTTCCTTGTCAGGGTTGAACCTAGGCTTCCAATCCCATAGGTATAGACCTGAGGAGTTGAAAAAATACGGGCCACCTTCGAATATGCGAGATTTTTCCTCTACACAGTGGAAAATGGCCGTGAAGAAGCCTTTAGGTCCAAGCTGCAGAGTAACTTGTCCTTTAGGCTTCCATTTTGAAGCTATCCATCTTTGCAACGCTTTTTCAGTTGGCCAGAAATCGAGGAAATTTCCTATGAGCGCATGGTCCTGCATGTACTGGATCTCGCTGTTGATGCGATGACTGGGGAGATTGACTTTAATTCTTTCTGCAGCTTTCGGAATGCAAGTGGCCGAGGTCGCCTTTGGCTGTGACGAAGAAGACGTTTGATTCACGCCTTTTCCTTTGTCATCTGCGTCACATGCTGCTGTGGGATCGGCTTCACTGTTCATCTGTCTTGCTCCCTGATCAGTTTCTGGTAAGCCGCCAGGGGAGGTCAGAGGTATTTCAGGCTTTTCAGTGTCAGAGGCAGAGGCGGTGAAAGGAGGGGGGGAGGATCCCGCCCCTCCTACAGGCGCATCCATGGAAGGGAGGTCAGGAGAAGCACGGCGGCGCGAGCTTGGAAGGTCAGGGAAGTACAGGGATTAGGGTTGTGTCGTTTCTTGCAGAGCGAGGCGTTCGCATCGTCTCTCTCTATTTTCTGTCAAAGCACATTGATTTCCTTTTTATTTTGCTGTGAAAGAATTAGGTTTTAAAAACGGAAGGTAGGAATCTGCATACCTAGCAAGTAAAGTGCTTGCTTACCAGCCCGCTTTTTAGCAAAATCTTAGAGGTTAAATAGGAATTGGTTTTTATGAATGAATAGGAATAGAAAGATAGAAAAAGAGCAGAACCCCCCACCTAAATCCAAAAAACTTAAAGGATCGGTGAACCTTGGGAGAACGACCTTTATAGATGAAATTGTGAGAAAAGCAGAGTCTCAAGCATCAGTAGGATTCCGGGCTATAACTGGAAAAAGTCATACTATATTCCCTCAAGCAGCAGGCTCACCATTTGTAGCTCATGCTGAGATTCCAAGTCGAATTGGAGGATCTAAACAGAGTCTTCAAGTTACAATAAGACTACTTTATGATCCTCTACAAGAGGGAAAATCCTATAATTTAAGAGAAGGAGAAGGAGAAACCAGTGGAACTGCTAAGGTAGGACCTCAGCTGTCTGAACAAGGGTCTCCTGTGATCCTAGATCTAGGCAGTGCTGCAAAGCCATCTTGTGTTGTTAATCCCCCACTTACTCGAAAAACACCCCCTAAAATTCCTGAAGAGTATTGGCACATCTTTGACCAAATGGAAAACCAACCACATCAAGGTCAAACCTCGACATTGGAATACCCCATAGTCGACCAAGTGGCCAATGCCCCCATGAAGGCTATTCCTCTGTAGAGCATCCCAACTTTTCATGGGATGATCACAGAGGATCCCGATGCCTTCCTGTTCGAATTTGATGTCCTCTGCAGAGGGTATGACTACACCACTGACCCCCAAAAGCTAAAACTATTCCCTTCTACTCTGAAAGGAGCAGCTTTAAGATGGTTCATGGGTCTGGGTGGGTGTACTATTAATTCTTGGGACGATATGAAAACTACCTTCCTCACCAGATACTAGGACTTTTGCAAGACTAGGGAGCTAAAGGATGAAATCTTTAAGATGGCTGCAAAAGATAATGAAACTCTAGAAGAGTACGTCAAACAATTTCATTATAACTTGCAGAGATCTCCACACACCACCCTACCAAAAAACGTCCTAAGAGCTATCTTGATCAAAGGAATGAAAAAGGAATGGTTAGAAACTTTAAATTTAATGGGGAAAGGGGATATTTCTCAGAAAGATTATGATGAAATTGTTCGCTTGTGCATCAAGTGTTCGTGAGGAATCTCACACACAGGAGCAGCACATCAAGATACCATGAGCAGGGGAAGCAAACCACATAGTGGAGGAGGAACATGAATGGAGATCGACAACCTCCTGGAAGATTTCAAAATAGACATCCTGGGCACCCTCACGACGCAGCTGGACGTCCTACAGGCTAAACAAAAACAAGCTTTAGCAGAATAAAACTTGGCTATTTTCTATTCACGCTGTCGGAAGAAGCACAACCAACAGGAGTGTTCATTAGACATGGTTTAGACATGCACTATCTGTACCAAGGATCACGCTACTAAACAATGACCATCGCTCCCAGGGTTGAAAGCAGTGTTCAAGGAAGCAGAAGAAGAGACAAAGCTAGTATATCTAATGAACCAGCGTCGATAGTGGCAGGCCAAAACTCTAGGTATGTCACAAGTTGCATCTCAGTTCTTTCCTTCTCCACAATTTAATTAGTAGTAGAACCCTGGGGCAGCATAGCAAGGCCAATCACCCTACTCAAATTGGAAACCTCAGCCATTCCCTATGACACCATGGTCAACTCAATCCTTTCTGGGAAGTGGCTAGCCAAATTCTCCTTTTACTTATGTTTGGCAAGGCAATCCCTATCAATCGTAGTGGTCTACCTCCACTTCTCAAAACCCGAATTGGTCTACAAATTGGCAGCAACCTTTGGAATATCTAACACTCCTATGGGGACAGGTCCCCAACCTCAACCTGCATTGTCAACTCCTTATCCATTACAACAGAATCCTCATCCTCTTTTGCGCCCTCAATTACCAGCCCAACCGAATCCAAATTCCAATAACAGATCGGTCCAGCTGGTGCAAATTGTAGAAATCTCTAACTATGAGATTGAGAAAAAAGAATGTAATGAACTTAGATTGAGGCCGGGACGTATCATAATCCCCGAGGAAAATGGGGATCAACCATCAATTGAGATTGAAACACCACCTGTACATATACCACCATCTATACCAACACCTGTAATTAATACTGAACTAAAACGAGGAGAAGAGACAGATCAATAGAAAGATCCAGAGGAACTCATAGTCACTTCTCCTCCATTCCCTGAAAGGTTAATGATACCTAAACCGATTGTGTACCCAAATTTTGATCTTGTAGGGGAACTAAAAAATATTTGTATAAAAATTCCACTCCTCCAAGCTATTTAGGACATTCCCATCTATGCTAAAAAAATTAAAGAGTTATGTGTAAAGAAGCCTGTGAGGAAAGCAAAAACTTAACCCACCATTCATGTTGTAGGAACCTTATCTGATTTACTTTTGGGAGAGGAAACTCTGATAAAGTATTAAGATCCTGGAAATCCCATAGTGATAGTTCAGATATATGCATCTTCTATTGCTCAGAAACATCATTGGAGTAAAACCTTTCCCGATGTGTGGCACAAGGGATTTGTCGAAATGAAGCGAAATGAAGGGGATAGGGAGTTTCTAAATTCTTGAGGAAATTTTGGGAAGTAGGGAGGGATGTCAGGAAGTAGGGGAAAGTGTAATCTTAGATATTGAGTGAGGGGAAGGGGTCCAAAAAGGCAAAACACAGGTCCAACCTAGAAATTGCCAGGTTGTAGCAAGAAACTAGGGTTTGTGCGAAAATGAGGAATTTGGGGGATCTCAGTGATGGGAAGTGTTTGATAAGGTACTTTAAGGATAGGGGAAGGTGTATGAACATTAGGATACAAGTTTTGCCGATGATTTGGCTGTCCAAGAGAAATTTCCTTCAAAACCCTAGGAGAGGGAAATGACCTTACCTAGGAGCAACTGAAGCATGAACAATGTGTAAAATGACCTAGTAGGACTTGACATGATAATGACAACTCTCTGAATGATGGTACACTCAGCTGAACGGTGACATGGACCGACATTTGAACAACTTTGACAAGGGTCAAATCAAACCCTAGACCTAATGCCTAGTGACCAAATTTTGCGTTGAAGACTCACTGAAATGACAAAATTTGACCTTGACACCTTAAAATGACTTTGTAAGAGCATGTTTGATCACTGGAGGAAGGCTGCAAAGACTGACACTAACATTGGCTCCAATAGGGATGGCAACTCCTTGGAGGTGCCAAGAACTGCAGATCTTTGGGTGAGCAGACAGTGCCTTCGTCCATTGGGCTATGGAGTCCATTATTCCGAAAAACCAACATGACTCAATTTATTGACTGAAACTTGACTCACACTGACTCAATGCGAACTGAAATGACTAAAAAACTTGACTCTATGCAAAAGGAAATGACTCATGACTGACTTAACTAAAACAAGAATTGACAAAACTTATTCAATGGCAGCAGTCCATCAAGATTCGAGGGTTTCAAATCATGATGACAGCCACCTGCGTACTAATGCAATATGTACAATCATGTGAAATGTGTCTTCCAATGTAACCAATCAAGTAGATGCCTCCTTGATTGATTCTCCGGATCAGATCTTCTGGTCAACAACAAATACTGGTAACTGGGCCTCCAAAAACATAATTGACCATGATCTCCTTCATCACTGAATACTGCAATAATGACCTTCACTGCTGACTGTAACATATTTGCCATTGGATCATGAAAGACATGAAGATTTACCTCCTACTGAGGAAACATGATGTCTTTTTCTTTTGATTCTGATCTTCCTTCATAATGTACTTCAGAAAAAGTATGTTCCTGGTCCTCAAAAAATTTTGAACAAGAAGATGAGCGGATTTCCTCTTCAAAGAACACTTCAAAACATGAAACATATGAGGAAGAGTCTGAAAGACAATCCTGAATGTTCTGCTCTTCGGTAGCCTGAATGTATTGTAGGTCACCTTCATATGATATGACAGCTAGATTGTCTTTGCATTCATCAATCACGAGAAAAGAAACTTCGAATGATTCTTGAAACCCAAGCATGACATTTCTATCATCTACCAACGATTCATCCAAGGAACCTTTTTCACTTACTTGAACAAAATTATCATCTTGCTGTTCATGAGCTGACTGGATTACCTCTTCATGAAGACTGTGTTTTGATGACATGAGAACATTTGTATCCAAAACTCTATCTTCTTCTATGGACAGATCTGAAACGACACTTTTTCTTTCATCACTTTCAGCCATATGGAATTCTTCAACCTGCTGATCTATAAAGCTGTTCACCGGATTGTCATCCTTTTCAAAAGAGGAAGAAGTTTCACCAACACTTTCTTGACCATGTGTGCACTGCAAATCCGCTTTAGCTTGAGCTGGAACATAACCATGCAAGAGTTGACCTATCTCGTCTTCAAACAAAGGAGATAAGACCTTTTGTTTCCTTTCGCTCAAACAGTGATTGTCTTCATTAATTTCAAGTGAAGGTGTATATAAATATTCCTCATACTGCTGATCCATTTCATGTAATTCCTGTTGATTGTCAAGATGCAAAATTCTTTCCCCTTCCACCATACTACAATCTTGATCATGCTGCAAATTTTCATGATCGTCTTTACGCTGATGAAAGGGATTTTCATCCAGGGCTTCCATGATTTCATCATCCATAAAATTATCATCCTCATAGTATTTTTCAAGGCTTTCAATAAAAGTAGAATCATGTTTGCAACAATCATGAACTAGATTTAATGATGGATAAGAGTCTTTATATCTTTCAATGAACATGGCATGAAAATCCTTTAAACAGTAAATACAAGAAGGCGGCAAAATTTCATATCAAGATTGGGCTTCACCTTCTAGAGTGGCCATGAATATCTTCATTAAGCAATTTTCAGGAAAATCAACCTTCAACTTGCGAATATGCATGTGAAATCGAACTAGATTTAAAGCAGCGTCCTTCTTACCATCATCTTTAAACGTAGGCAAATTCCTTGACCAATCTACTTTTGGAATCTTATTTGGAAAACCTGGGATGTGATCTCGGCTCATGGGAGCGTATCTTCTGGCAATCCGCTCCATCTTGAAAATCTCAAAGCTACTGACTTCTCTGCAGTGGAGTCACCATGAAGCACCGATTGCTGGATTCTTCAGTGAATGGAGTCGTCAGGTGAATGATTTCAACCTTCTTATGTCTGATTGTTGTTCACCATCAACAATTAGCTCTGAACTTGAGATATGTACTGGGGCAAAACAATCTTCAAGCAAACCATTTTCGTTCCCCAGTGGAGTCGCCACTATGTTAGCACCTAAATCTGCCTTAGGCTGAAGGAAGGCAAAAATTAGGGTAACCACAAACCACGCTCAGTCTGGTAGCTAGCCCTACCAGAACAGGAGAGGGCTTTCTCCGAGTCATGCTCAGTGAATATATAAGCAAAAACGGCCTGAGATGACTTACAGTGAAATATTGATCTTAGGCTAGTAAGTGAATAGGGATACAAGAAACCATTTTCATGAATGACCGAGCTTTTGGGATGGTATGGGACCAAAGATCAGTAAGGAACAGAGAATTTAATACAAAGGCACAGATTATTCCGTGAGGCAAGGCAGGCGGAAAATGTAGCAATTTAGTTTGAGGTAAAGCGGAATGAATAGATTGCTGAAGAAAGTGAAAAGGGCATAGTTACATGAATCCTTTTCAACAGAAGAAAACCACTGAACATGAAATTTTCCCACAGGCAGAGCAATAAAATTGAATTCTACCTAATCTCACTCAAAAAATTTCACTAGAAGTGAACATGAATTGGATTATGAAACATAACGAAATACATATGAAAACATAAGAGACACATTTTCTACACTCACAACCACAAGAATCTCATGAAACAGAGTCGTTGCCTTTCATTAATTCTCTATCAAAAATACACAGTGAAGAAACAGAGTTTCTTTCCCACAGTCTCCCAGAAGTTACAAGCCAACCAACTCTTTGCAAATAGCTTGCATACAATATATAGAATGTGCCATGAAGAGATAGAATGCCCAAGGGTTGGGGAGTTACTCGAATCATTACAAAATGGAGATGAAGAGCCAACCATCAGCTACTTGTGCAGTGCTACAAACATGACATTTGGCTTGGGTGACCATTGCCTTCCTTCGCCACTTGGATAGAAGTCCATCTGGAAAGAAAATGCTTTAAATTCCACCTTTGGTGCCAAAAAACTGAAGTGTAGATGAGCAGGCCCACTTGGAGAAGTCGCGGATTGAAATTTCGCGAAACAGGAGTAAATTTGGCAATTTTTCCTCTATGCGCCGCGCCATTTTCTCTTTGCGCCGTGCTACTTTGGGGCCTTTTTTAGGGGACTTGCAAGTGTCCAAAATGTACCCAAGTTGGATTTTTGGAAAGCCTGTCCTTTATACTTTCTAACCCAACTGGAATTTCTGAATTTGGTGCTCATTTGCCCCTCCAAATCTTCATTCTCCCAAGACTGCTTCCTGTGTGTCAAAAAAGGGGTAGAGAGGCCATTTTTTGGGTGTTTTTTACCTCCTGGAGACTCAGATCTTGCCCAAATTTCTTGTCCGGGCACCAGTAGTCGTGATTTTCCATGCTGAATCCAAAAATGCAAACCATTCCTCATTTGGAGCTCTAGATTTTTAGCGCTGCGCCACAGGGAGAAAAACCCTGTGTTTTGCCCAAGTTTGTCATGTGACCAAAAATTCCCCAAATTTCTTGAAATTTGGGCTGGAGGTTCTCTATGGGGTGTTATGATGGGCCAAGGAAGCCTCAGCCAAGATTCAAAGCCGAGCTTGCTCTTTTTCCTTTCTTGTTGCTTTCCTCAATTTCGCCTTCAAACTCTTTATTCGGGCCTTGGCTCTCATGCCTCACAACTGAAGTACTTAATGATCAATTTCATGAGTGGAGCATACTCATCTTTCAAATATCTGAATGGAAAGAATCTTGTGAGCTGACTCAAGAATCGGGCCTTAATGTAAGCCTCATATTGTTGCCTATCCACCTTCTTCTTCTTATGCCACTGTTCTCCAACATCTGGTATGCCTGTTTCCACTGAGATAGTTTCGAGTGTCAATGTGAAGGTGACCCCGGCCAAGATAGACTGACCTCCATGTAGGTGAAGCACAAAAATAAGGGCCAAATCATGATGAAATCTAACATTAGCCACCCTTTGACAAAATTCAAAACATGATAGGTGCTGGAAACATGACATAGCAAGAGGGCATGCCTGCAACTCAGTGAGGGTTTTTGGCTCATCTCTAACATGTTTGCCACTCCAGTGATGTCTCCTGGGGGCCTATTCTCTTGAAGATGTATCACTGTGGATATCCAACTCATACTCTGATGAAACCTCGGATGCCATGACTGCATTTTATAAACTATATTTAGGCTGCCCCTTTGATGATGGTGAAAGCTAGGTTGTTTTGATAATCTGCCACCAAGGGGACAATGAAACAAGGGAATATTAGGAGGGGAATAATATAATGGGAACATGGGTTATAGGGAGAATTTTGTTTAGGGACATGTAGGGGGTTTGGGTATTTTTGATAGGGGTAGGGTTTGGGTTTTTGGCAAGGTAGGGTTTTAGGGTTTTGACAAGGTAGGGTTTTGGGGTGTTATGTTGACAAATAAGAGGAGGGATAGGGGATAGGGTTTGGTAGTATTTTTGGGTAGGGATAATAGGAAAAATGAGAAAGGGAGGATAGGGAAAAATGGTAGGAGAGGGAAAAATGGTAGGAAAATAGAACCTTGGCCTCAATACCTCAATTATGCAACCCTAGCCACCATTGTTTTGATGTTTTTTGAGTGGTTGGTCTTATGAGTTTTGTGGCAATTGAACATAGCCAAGAACCACCATATCATCCATAAAATTTGATGAGAAAGCCATGATTTAGAACCTACATGGAAATTTGGAGGCAAATTTCAATGAAATTCAGGCCTTTTAGCCCTATGCGCCGCACCTCCCATGTGCGCCGCGCCAGTGTAAATTTACACTGGAAAATTTCTCCTAGTGCGCCGCGCTCTCTATGTGCGTCGCACCCTTTTCCAGGTAAATTTTGGAGGCCTTTCTGGTGTCCAAATTGGGCATAGGATAGCTCGTTGGAAAGGTATTTGAGTCTACTTTCCAACCCAACTAGAATTTTTCAATTTGGAGTTTATTTTACCTATCAAAAATCAAATCTCCCAAAACTGGTCAAAATGTGCCAAATGAGGCTGCCTAAAGGCAGAGTGTTGTTACAGTCAACTTTTGAATGCCTTCCTCAAATAGAAATATCTTTGTGTATAGTTAGCATTTGACTTATCAAGCAAGTCATTTGGCCAACTAAGCTAGGAGAAAATTTGATTTTCCCAAGGTCACTTCAGAGGTGCATCAATTCTCCCAGGGCGATTGTATTTTTTACATTTCTCTAAAACCATGACACCTGTGTAAAAAGTGAATGAGGTTTGTCTTTATTGGCATGTTGTGAACAAAAACCTCTCTCAGTTTTCCCAAATTCATCTTCTATTGCTCAGAAAAATCACTGGAGTAAAACCTTTCCCGATGTGTGGCACAAGGGATTTGTCGAAATGAAGTGAAATGAAGGGGATAGGGAGTTTCTAAATTCTGGAGGAAATTTTGGGAAGTAGGGAGGGATGTTAGGAAGTAGGGGAAAGTGTATCTCAGAGATTGAGTGAGGAGAAGGGGTCCAAAAAGGTAAAACACAGGTCCAACCTAGAAAATTGTTAGGTTGTAGCAAGAAACTAGGTTTGTGCGAAAATGAGGAATTTGGGGGATCTCAGTGATGGGAAGTGTTTGATAAGGTACTTTAAGGATAGGGGAATGTGTATGAACATCAGGATACAATTTTTTCCGATGATTTGGCTGTCCAAGAGAAAATGCCTTCAAAACCCTAGGAGAGGGAAATGACCTTACCTAGGTGCAACTGAAGCGTGAACAAGGTGTAAAATGACCCAGTAGGACTTGAAATGATAATGAAAACTCTTTGAATGATGGTACTCTCAGCTGAACGGTGACATGGACTGACATTTGGACAACTTTGACAAGGGTGAAATCAAACCCTAGACCTAATGCCTAGTGACCAAATTTTGCTTTGAAGATTCACTGAAATGACAAAATTTGACCTTGACACCTTAAAATCACTTTGTAAGAGCATGTTTGATCACTGGAGGAGGGCTGCAAAGACTGACACTAACAGGGTCCAGGGTAGCGCCCCGAGGAAAAATTTTTTGGACCCTATATTAGGTGGGCGGACCTACGTATGGTTTTGTGCATTGATTTCACACATGGTCTTGGGTGTGATGGTTTTCAGCCCATGGTATTTTGTAGATCTGGTCAAGGGAACTATGGTTATGTTCTAATCCAGGGTTAATGAATTGGGGTTTATGGATGATTCGGCATGTATATATATGTATTGTAACATTGAAAGGAACATAATGAAAAATCAATCTAGTAGTCTTGGTTTTGGGAAACAGGGGAAATATCTGTGTATATCTGTTTTATGTGTTATGCTCTCACCATTGTTTATTTTCTGTTTTTAGAATTTGTATGCAGGTAATTTCTATACGAGGTTAAAGCCTACAAAAAGAAATGTCACCCAACAAGAAAATATACAAAATAAGGTTTTTAAAGGTATATTAACTTGAAATTAACATAATTTTGGTTGTAAGGTCTATTTTTGGTGATTCAAAAATTGTGATAAAGAGGAAAAGAGAACTATTATTATTTTCTCATGTGGAAAAGAGTTCTACAAAAATTGTACACCTTCTCATGGATGATGGTATTTCATAACCCATGTATAAGACTATGACACCTGTGATGCAGGAAAGTGTTCCCTCTGCGGACAGAGGCAACCCCTCTAGCCCTAGAGTGGGTCTAGTCACAAACAAGGACAGATCAACAATAGATTTCCTTAAACAGTCATAGTTGGAGGCCTACCTCAATCGGTGGTCGATGGAGTTCTGTTGCGCTGCTCCAGCTTTCGCTTCCTTCTCCTAATGAGTAATCAACCTGAAACAATGCAAAGGAAATACAACAAAGCACGTAACCAGAACAACAATCATCTATTTACTCACAAAGTCAAGAAGTCATGAGCTATCAAGTACATCACATACAAGACATAGGAAAACATCATTGATTGCATTAATAATGAAATAAGAGTAAGCTTACAACCAAAGTATTGACGTCACAAGCCTTCTCAGAGGTATCCAGCCAGCATGTTCCTCAAGCATTCACTCTTTGAAGATGGATCTCCCAACACAAGTCTCTCTCACTCACAAGTTTTACACAAGAATAAGGGCACTTCACAACCTTCCTCAAGCTATCAATAGCCTCACACTTGTCACACTCACACCAGCTATCTAGCAAACTCACAAGCACTAACAACACTATTAGCAACAATTCCAAAGACTAAGAACTCCAAACTAGCAGCACATAGCAATGGTGAGAGTTTAAATAGGAGAAGGAGTCTCCATGAAAGGTGGGAGAGTGAGCTTATCTCCAAGGAAGGTAGCACAAATGATGGAACAACCACGCCAGAGAAAGCAGGGTGACATAAACTAGGCCAACAACCAGGTCTGGAGTCATCTGGAAGGCTGAATGTTGGAACAAATTCACCCAATCTGGATCATCGCAGGCACATAACTAGCCTTCTGCGCTGACATCGCTATTGAATAACGTAGCTAGTCAGGTCATCGTTGAATATCACAAGCGACAGTCACGCTGGCACATAAAATCAGATCATCGCAGGAATAAGGTGTACTTCCGTGATGGCAGCGCTTCTGGACTATTTTGGAGTGCCCTTCAGCCCGTTTATTTAGCCAACAGACGCGATGAGGAAGAAACCTTTGGAAAAGTGGGTCATTTGGCAACATCAGGGAGCATTTGTCTAACATGAGCATGTATGACTTGGACACATGACACAGTAGGAAGACTAGAGTGAAGACAGTGACAAATTACTGTGTAACAGATGCCCCCTAAAGTATGAAGCCCGAGGGAGAGGGAGAGGTGAAATGCTTTACGAAACTGGCTGAGCTGGAACACCATCTGGAAGAACCTACACGCAAGTACAACTGATATCTCTGATAATGAAGTACATGTAGTCTAGGCATGGGCGCAATCATCCAAAAGACATACGAAATAGGTATGTGGTATGGACGCAGCCATCCAGCTAATGAGACCATGATGATGATGAAGGTATGGTCGCAACCATCCATGAAGACTCAGGTATGGTCACAACCATCCATCAATGAGTCATGTAATCATAAACCAATCCACACAGCCAGAACATATGTAATCTGAGTTCGGGGTCTTGAACCCATCTGATCATAGTACAAATTCTAGCATGCGAATAAATGTGCTGAAGTCGAGCATGATAGAAAATCGCTTGATTAACGGTCAATGATGAAAACCGTTAACAAGCGTGAGAGAAACCACCAATAATGCCAATGGCTCTCAAGGTACTGTCTAGCACAATCCACGAAGTGTGAAAAAGGAGCTGAAGTCGAACACTCGTGGAATCACCCAATCGACGACAAATGATAAAATTCGACCATCAGGTGCGAAGAACTTTCCATTGAGGTATGCAAGCCCTAAGGTACCAAAGGGGATCTCTAGATCAATCTCCTGGATAATGAGCGGATGTCGACAGGAGTCGACCCGTCAAAGGAGGGCCATAATGTTTCCCCCATCAATGACACGAGATAAGGAACACGTGGTGGAT
This sequence comes from Pinus tabuliformis, assembly GCA_031772625.1. Taxonomy (NCBI): domain Eukaryota; kingdom Viridiplantae; phylum Streptophyta; class Pinopsida; order Pinales; family Pinaceae; genus Pinus; species Pinus tabuliformis. Next base: position 1,154,662,649 of record CM062811.1, read on the forward strand.
GGCGAAATAGTGTACCAGAGGAGAAGACGAGGTTGTAAACTACAGAAGGATTATACTCTTGAACATGTCGGCGACACGACTCTGGAGGGTGGCAGCATTCAGGCATCAAGGGATCAGAGGCTCGATGGAAACTAGAATGATGACCCAAACCCGCGGAAGGCCAAATGACGATGTATGGATGTCCGAACTCAACAAGAAGCAAAAGTGTCGATGTTCAAGAGTGACTAGCTGCCATAGACAATCAATGATAAACCTGCTATTGAGTCCAACCTAGTAATAGTTTAATGATCCCTAGGAAGGAGAAGCTCGAGTCTCGTCATGGTGATGAGTCCAATGTCGTCAGGGTTTAACGAGTTCGACATAGGTAAAACTTGGAGTCTTTTTCATATTTAGAGAGTTTGAAAAAGTCACGGAAAAGAAAACTCCAGGGGGGTCCTTTTTCATAGATTTGTGTCTCTCGAGCATGAAAAAGTATAAAACGATACTCGAAAGAACCGCCCGACCATTACGATCGAGGAGTACTTTTAGTAACTAGTGACTTCGACCCAAAAAAGTAGAAAAGTAGTTGGAAGCACGTCGTTTCATAACCGATAACGAGCTTGAAACGACAAAATCCCGACAATCTTTTTGTGTTTGAACGGTCAAAAAAGAGCTTAAAGGCGACCGCCTCTCGTTTCTTTTAACGATTCAAACAGGAAAACTTGGCCATCTTTTCATTTTTCAAGTCGAAAAAGAGCTTAAAGATGACTTTATGGATCAAGTGTATACGATGATGTCATAATTCCACTACCTGAAGCTCTGCACAAAACACGTAACACGTAAACCCATTTGAGATAATATGAACAATATAGGAAAAAAGCCATATTTTGACTATCCATGTGGCAAAACAATGAGAAAAACCCACATTTATAAAATGTAATTTTTAAATCGCCAAAAAGTACTATAAATAGGGATTAATCCAACCATTTTTACCATAGTTACTGTTCATTTCACTGTGGAGCACTTTGGAGCATCAAAGTTGGCGAGCGAAATTCGGCCTTGTTCGTCCATCATTTTCCCCGAAACTTGTTCCAGGTAAGTAGTCCTTGTCCTATGTTCCAATTTCATACCTTTTTCATGCATTTTGAACGTTGCATGCGTTAATTTGGGCGGTTTTTTGAACCAAGTTCTGTCGCTCGGTCATCGCGGCTATGGCCTTCGGGTCTGCGATGGCCGAAAAAATTGACACATAGCGCGCTCCGATCATCGCGGAAAAGTGGTGTACTTCTGGGATGACCGCGAAAAAAATGAACTAGAGACCTCGCATCATTGTGTCTGCTTTTAAAACAAATGCGATGACGACGCGAACTTAAGTTTTTTACAAATGACGCGTTGAAATTTGATAAACGAAGTGCTAATTCAATTTTCTTTGTCATGCAGCTGACAATGGTGTTTGTTTTGCAAGAGCGGATGCATGATGACAATGATATAGAAGCTTTCGCCAACGTGGGGTGCCAAAATGCATTGCGAGCATGTGGATTGCTCAAATTCTTCCTAACTCCGCATCTCCGATCACAACCTGATTTGCTGGAGCTACTGATTAGGGCCTGGAATCCCACAGATGGGAAATTCATCATCCGAGGCCGGGATATCGATTTTGACGCTACAGACATATATTTTTTGACCGGCTGTCCCGTCGAGGTGAGAGGCCTATTCTGGAGGGGCAGTGACCCGAGGGTGATTCCTTAGAGATGCTGATGGCTCAAGTGTGCCCACGGGCATGCAAGACAAGGAGTGGGAAGGTGGAAATCCCAATAGTGGACGACGTGGTCCTTTGTGCTATGCTTTTCATGGTGACACGGGTAGCGGGCTCCCAAGCCCAACATGAGGCTTCGAAGACCCATCTCCAACTGGCTCTCGAGTGTCTCAATCCCACCATGTTTAACTGGGCAAAGGCGGTGGCAGCGAACATGAAGAGGCAACTCACCAACTGCCGTCGAGGAGAGACGAAGCAGTTTGGTTACGGATCCATCTTAGTCCCGCTCATGCTGGAGCAGGTGCCGGCACTGCAGTTACAGGACATGGATTTGGATTTACCCAGGCCACATGAGACCAGGGCCACACGATGGGCTCACGTCATGCCACGAGGAGGTGGCGGACGACCGGTGGCGTGGGGGACATTGTTCCGAGAGTGGCTGGAGCGCCAGACGATCTTCATGGAGGATTGGCCATATGCCGGCATGGACTTCCGTGGAGATCCTGACATGCAGCTGCCTGCTGGAGAGCAGTGGGATGACGGTGGTAAGACACTTGATCACACATTTTTCATTTTTATTTTTATGATGTTTTTTGATTTTTTCATGTATATGTCCTAATGACGAACGCTATGGTATGCAGATGTAGGACCAGTGAGACCCGTTGGGCTGGCTCCAGAGGCGCGGAGGGATGCGCAGGGCATTGCAGCACTAGCCTTGGCTCCTCCAGTTGATGATACGATGGAGACAGTGATTCAGAACCTTGAGGGCCTGTTAGCAGGGATTCCAGATTACATGGGGATCGAGGAGGTCCCCAGAGCATCCCAGATCCACACAGTAGGAGTGGAACCCAGGATGCACCGCCTGTTGAGGTGGGTGACATGAGCGGCGGTGTACTATAGGGAGCACAACCCACCGCAGTAGACACCTAGGTTTTTATTTCCTGCTGGTGATTTTTTGAGAGACATGTGTCTCAGATGTACGAAGAACACAGACTCTATTTGGACATGTACACTTATTTTTTGAGCGCCTCGGTGCGCCACACGAGATATATATATATATATATATATATACATATTCCTATGGTCTATTATTGTGCTTTACATGCTTCTTGTATGATGTTTTGATTACATGTTACGCAAATGTCTATCCAATACATGATTAGCCAATGCATCAGATAACGTGTTTAATCGTCGTGGAATATGCTGATATGTAATGAAATCAAAATCCCTCTCTAACAATTTAACACGTAAATACAACCTTAAAATCCGATGGTCTCTGACGGAATATCGCCCATTGAGCTGGTGGACGACAAGTTGAGAGTCCAGGTTCACAACCAATGCATGAATACCGAGATTAATCGCCTCGGCCAGTAACTCAATCACAACACTATATTCAGTGACATTGTTTGTGGTACAACCTAAACAAACACCTTGAAGGTCTATCAACTCACCGTGAGGGTTGTAGATCACCCACGCCGCAGAGGACAAGTTGCGGGTACTGCAACAGGCACCATCGGCGAAACCAACGTAAGGTGCACCAGACATCTGCATAAGAAGCAAAAGACACAATAAGTAGCAATCACGCCTTCACACCAAGCCAAAAACATGAAAACACACACACACACAACACACCTGCTAAAACACATGTATGTACAAACCAAAGTGCATGGGATTCATGCATAGTACTTTTTCAAGTAAAGCCCATTTCGGGGCTTATCCCATTGTGCCGCTGTGTGATCATCCTAGATAATGTAGGCATCGTCTCGGCCCATTTTGTAAAATAATCAATGGCACCGATGATATACCCATGCCCCCCGGCTGAGCGAGGGTTACATGCCATATAATCAATGCCCCGTTTAGCAAAAGGGTCGATCGTATCAACAGGGTGCAATGGGGAACCAAAAGCAAAGCGCTCAAGACAAGGAAGCATTTCCCGGTGGGCAGGGAGAAATGAGGAATGATGGTGATGATCAGACCAAGGGGGTTCCTTGAGAGACATGGTCTCGATAATGGCTTCATCAGAAGGAAATATTTCCTTTAGAGGATCTGAAGAAGCGTCATCTCCAAGCCAAGGGGAATGAGCGTACGAGTCGAGAGCTCTGCTCGAATGAGCAGTTCAGGAGGTGGAGCCAATGCAGAAACAATTTCGACGTAGTTGAGCTTGGCAGGACTCAACGACATCTCATCACCCCAAGATTCTACCTGATCTGCGGGGGGAAGAACCCACGGATCAGAGTGAACAGAAATCATATTGATTGGAGCGACGTTAGGAGGTGGGAGTGAAAAAACACCCATCAGGGTAGGATCTTTAAAAATTCTAGCTCCCACACTCTCATAGGGGATGGAGGTATGCTCCACGAAGGGTACGTTGCCTTCAGAAGAGGAGGCAAAGAAGGACAGCTGGTCTACTGTGACGATATTCCCCTGATGAGGGAAACGAATGACACGAAATAGAGATGAAGCCACGGCTCGCATGGCGTATGTCCAGCTGCGTCCCAGAAGGAGGTTGTAGGTAAGATTAGCATCAACAATTTCAACTTCCACTTCGACCATCTTCCCTTCCAAAGTAATGGGAAAATGTTGGAGTATACTATAAGGGCGAGATTCTCTCCCATCAAAGGCTTACAAGGTCGTAGGAGACTGGCTCAGAGTCAGAGAACCAATAGCCTTCCAACAGGTAACAGACGTGATGCAAGTTGAAGCACCTTCATCAATGACTGTACAATGAATCGTTTTGGAATTGATGATGACCTGTATGAGGAAGACAATTTGGTGAGGTAGTATCGGTATATGTCTCTCTAGGTCAAAAGTAATCAGATCCGAGTCAGCCGGGTCTATGCCACCGATGACCAATAGCAAGGACTTCCTCTGAGAGGGGCACCTCTGGAGTACTTCTAAAGCAGACATAGCCGACGAAGCCTGGGCTAAGTCTTCAATGATGCTGTAGTGCTGGGCAGCACGAGCATTAGGGTTGTAAGAAGATTTCCGGAGTACACCTTTAAGGGGGGTCGGACGGGCGTCTCAGTGCTAGGTCTCTCGATATGGAGCAGACCGGAACTGGACGGAGGAGCACTAGAGGGGACCTCCGGCTCTTTCTCGGTAGGCGACAGGTACTCTTTTGCCTGAGTACTAATGTGGACAGGAATCGTCCCAACTATAAATACTTGAGAACCAAAGGGAGAAGAGGATTGGGATGGATCAGCCACCATTTGCGTTTGCTGTGAGGGAAAAGGTTCTTTGAGCACAACAGGAGTCCTGGGAGCACCTTTTAACAAACGACTAACTTCAGACCACCTTGGGCAGTCCTTGGTATAGTGATCCTCGTCACAGATAAGACAAGGGTACTTGGGCTTGCGTTTGGCGCCTTCCTCGAGTGGAGGCTTAGGGGACCCTTGCTTAGGTTGATCCGGTTTATTCTTTCCTTTCGAGGCTTTTTCCGCCGTGGTGGACTAAACGACGTTAACCTCGGAAGTACTACCAGAATTGGATACAGCCTGAGAAGTATTTTCATTCGGAGCATTCGACTTTTGCTTCCCAGGGTTCGTGGAAGTTTTCTTTGAAGGCGGATTAATGGAACCGATGATACCATCAATAGATGGTGTTGGCGGGGCTTTGGAAGTTCCGAGTCTCGGGGCATCAGGCAAATAATCATATAGCGTACCAGACTGGGAGTAAACCAAGTCAAGGTACTGAGCGCGCGCAATAGCCTACTCTTCAGTTACACATGCCCCCATAGCAATGTCTCGTGCTATCGGACCAACGAATGAGGTTGTGAACCAGTCGGTGAGAAGCTGATCAGGAATCCAAAACGTAATCAAACGATGACGTCTTCTACATTCATGGATATGGTCAGAGATATGCGTAGCCGTTGTCTGTTTTAAGGATGTCAGGAGGTGTGTGCCCATTTCATATCGAATCGGCAACTGAAAATGAGTTAAAAATGCCATAGCCAACGAGTTAAAATCCTGAAAAGATCCGCGAGATAACTCAATATACCATTTAGCAGCAGAGCTAGTGAGAGTCCTTTGAAAAAGGCAGAGCTGGATTGAATCATCAAGCCACGAATTCGATGAACACCATAGATGATAAGTCATGACGTGAGCCTGGGGATCTTCTCCAGCTTTACCATCGAATTTGGGACAATCACCGGGAATCTTAGTTGGAACCGGGGGCCAATACGGATTATGAAGAATAGGATCATTTGTCAGTTTGGACACATCTGGTAATTCCAACATTGCTAAAAAGGGTAATTGAGGGTTAAAAGACATCTGAGGTCGCGGGTAGGTGGTGGTACGAGAGTTCCAGCCAGTTGCCGGTTGCCCCCATTGATTTTGTCCAGACAGATTTGGTCCAGGAGGGTTTTGTCCGTAGGGATTTTGTCCATAGGGGTTATAGGATGGCTAACCCTCGATTTTCCCCCCAGCATTCCATTGATTACCAGAAGGTTGCGCGAAATAGGTAAAAGACGGACCACCAGAGGTCGAAGGTTGTCCCTGGAAGGGTGTCTTTGTGGGCCTCTAGGCTACCTTGGATAAGACTGCCCGTAATACTGCAGACCATAAGAGGTTTGCATGTAAGACGGTTGGCCTTGATAAGGTGGTCCTTGAAGATGTGCAGGCAATACTTGGCCACCGCCATAACCAGTGGTGGTCCAAGCAACGGATAATGGGACCGTGACCTCAACCACAGGCTGAGGTGGCAGAGGTCCATGGTAATAGATATGAGCCCCTCTAGAATCATAATAATGAAATGGATTTTGAGGATCCGCATTCTGAAGAGCATGCAAATATTGATCGTATGCCCCCCCTGCTGGAATAGAACCAGAAGAAGGTGGGGCACTTAGTGTAGGATCAACAACTCCGGGTACGGATGCCGATGGGCCACTGTTAGCTGACCCTGGAGAAGGTCCAGTAGTAGCAGTCACAATTGAGGATGTAGTAACGGCACCGAAAACGGGGGTTGAAGAAGCCACACAGACAGTTGGAATAGTCGGGACGAAAGTGACAGACACATTGTGAATTTGAGGAATAAAGGACTCCGAGGTCGGAGTGATGGTGTGTGACCACATAGAACTTGTAGGGAGATTCCTATAAGACATAACATCCCTCAACGCCTTATAGCGTAAAGGCAACGTAACACCAAGAGGTGTGATATGAAAAGGTGCAATTTTCGTTGAGGTGGGAATTTCATCGCTCGTCGCAATGGATTCTTCACTCGTGACGTGGGATGTGTCCTCCATATCCGAAGAAGACATTGGGATCGAAACACTAGGAGGAGTACCAGGAATATCTTCTTCAGAAGGCTCCCAAACGGGGTTCTAGTGAATTTCGTAAGTCTCATCCTCTAGAGCGGGAGAGTTAATCGGTTGGATACTCAGAATAACAGGGAGAGTATCACTCACAACTGGTACCTCAGGAGCAACAGAAGAAGGAGACCCTTGGTCACTTGGAACGGGAGATGGGATTGGTGATTCCATCAGGATGATGACTTCAAAAAATCCTAGGCAAACTAACGAGAAAGGACCCTACTTAAGCTAACGCAAACAAGATCTAACAGGGTAAATGTGAATCGTGGCTAAATAAATTTTAAGACACAGGAACAAAACTTGACCTTTTCATCTTTAAAGAGTCGAGAAAAGGACAAAAGATGACTCTAGTCGCCTTTGAATATTTAATGAGCCTGAAGTGACAAGTGCTCAGATGGACCTTTTCTTTTAGGGAGTCCGAAAAGGAACGAAAGTGACTACTCTGGAGAACTAGGCAAAAGGTTTACCAAACAAATCCGTAAAACTGCATATACACCTTGGCAGTCATATGAAAACCAAGGACTTTCTGTACGACAGTCAATCTTCCCAAATGCTGTGTTCGGTGCGTTACGGCTTGTAAGGCGACAGACACAGCTTCCTATGGATAAAGGATGATAACCTAGTGGGGTCTCCCAGCATATACTCGACGGTACATGGGAGCACAATTCCGTGCTAGACCACTATTGAGTCACAGAAGGAGGAATCACCCAACCTTGAGTGGAAACAAAAGTGACTAGGTTTAATGACGTCAGAGCACGTCTCTAGCCTAGACCTCTAAATGTGTGCATTATGTTCCAATGCATTGTTAGATTTATTCAGTTCATTTTAGAGTTGATCTTGGATTATGTTTCAGTTTTCAGGCCTTACCGTATGTATATAACAAATCCTAGGATGCAACTAGAATGAATGAAATATCCTTTTTTTATTTATGAACATCTACCTATGGGAGGGTAGAAAGATCATTCCGAAACCAAGAAAACCAAGATAACAAAGCAGTCACTCAATGCAAACAGACATCAATTCCTAAAGTGCACGGATACTACTAATGAGAGATTTAATCATTCGCTTTTCAATATGAAACTTGAAATGCAAATTCACTTTCACTTTCACATGCTAAATGAAATGCAATCCTTTTGATTTTGATGTCTCTTAAATCTAAAAGAAACCAATAAGCAATAAACAAATGTGGAAAAACGGTTGATCCAAACAATTGTAATCTATGTCCGGGTAGTGAAGAGAAATCGAATCAATGCCAAGATTGGTCCAATAGCAATCACTAAATCATCAACCAAAAGTAAGCAAAGGGGAAGGCTCAATCAAACCAACAACAAGATGCAAACGAATCTTTGAGCATCCAAGCGAAATTGATCCAAAAGACTTGAAACAATGAAACTAGGTCACAAAGCAAGAAAAACAAGATTCATTCAATAAAGCTCATGAGAGAGTGCCTCAACCTCTAAAAAGTGAAAAACAAGTTATCAAACAAGTGAGAACAGCAAGGGACTAGTAAGACTGATGGATTCAGGAGGTAGAATTGAAAAAATCAATTCTACAACAATCAGCGCTGGTGATACACAAGCAACAAGCGCTGATGAGGAGCACACCGCAGAAACAAAGCGATGTCAGTGTGGAAGTACACGAATTTTCCGCGATGGTCTGATTTACAAAACCGTCGTGACTGTTAGGTGTAATTACACGATGAATGGGACACTACAAAAGGGGTGACGCGATGACAGCGTAATCGTTAAATTAAAAGCCGCGATGATGCTTAAAACAGTAACAGGCGAACCAAAACTCCCAAATCAAACACTATCAATCTTTAATCAAATAAGGGCATTTCCCAGATCAGTCCAGGAAACTCAAAATACTAGTAACTAATCCCCAAAACTTCAAAAGAGACCAAAACAAAAATCAAGACAAGAGCAAACAAGAAAAGAACAAAGGCCAAAGCTCCCCAGCGGAGTCGCCAATTTGTGATGCAGGAAAGTGTTCCCTCTGCGGATAGAGGTAACCCCTCTAGCCTTAGAGTGGGTCTAGTCACAAACAAGGACAAATCAAAAATAGCTTTCCTTAAACGGTCATAGTTGGAGGCCTACCTCAACCAGTGGTCCATGGAGTTCCGTCGCGCTGCTCCAGCTTCCGCTTCCTTCTCCTAATGAGTAATCAACCTAAAACAATGCAAAGGAAATACAACAAAGCACGTAACTAGAACAACAATGATCTATTTACTCACAAAGTCAAGAAGTCATGAGCTATCAAGTACATCACATACAGGACATAGAAAACATCATTGATTGCATTAATAATGAAATAAGAGTAAGCTTACAACCAAAGTCTTGACGTCACAAGCCTTCTCAGAGGGATCCAGCCAGCATGTTCCTCAAGCATTCACTCTTTGAAGATGGATCTCCTAACACAAGTCTCTCTCACTCACAAGTTTTACACAAGAATAAGGGCACTTCACAACCTTCCTCAAGCTATCAACAACCCCACACTTGTCACACTCACACCAGCTATCTAGCAAACTCACAAGCACTAACAACACTATCAACAACAATTCCAAAGACTAAGAACTCCAAACTAGCAGCACATAGCAATGGTGAGAGTTTAAATAGGAGAAGGAGTCTCCATGAAAGGTGGGAGAGTGAGCTTATCTCCAAGAAAGGTAGCACAAATGACGGAACAACCACGCCAAAGAAAGGAGGGCGACATAAACTAGGCCAACAACCAGGTCTGGAGTCATTTGGAAGGCCGACCGTTGGAATAAATTCACCCAATCTGGATCATCGCGGGCACATAACTAGCCTTCTGTGCTGACATCGCTATTGAATAACGTAGCTAGTCAGGTCATCGCTGAATATCACAAGCGACAGTCATGTTGGCACATAAAATCGGACCATCGCGGGAAGAAGGTGTACTTCCGCGATGGCAGTGCTTCTGGACTGTTTTGGAGCGCCTTTCAGCGCATTATTTAGCCAACAGACGCGATGAGGAAGAAACCTTTGGAAAAGTGGGTCATTTGGCAACATCAGGGAGCATTTGTCTAACATGAGCATGTATGACTTGGACACATGACACAGTAGGAAGACTGGAGTGGAGACAGTGACAAATTACTATGTAACAGCACCACTCATAAAGTAGACCCTAGACCATATCACTTACTGCATACACTTATTGATCGAAGGGGCTGCCTAGGAATTTTTCCTCCTGCCATGGTTGGGAGCATGTGACAGGGGTATTTGATGATCCCCCCATGCATAAATATAACAACTTGGTAAGGTCATAAAATAGTGTGAATTTTGATGATGATGCCTTGTGTCATATACATACATGGCTTTAATATTAAATATGGTTCACCTTTTATGCTTCAATGAACCTTGTGTCCATGTTAGATGACCTTACTTGTTTCCTTGAGCCTGCATTTAAAGGTTATCTAGTTGTATCCATGGTCCTTTAGAGGACATTGATGATGTTTCATTCATACCTCTTGGACATTGATGACACATCCTTTGGAGGACCTTCCATTGTACGTTGGATGTTGCACCTCGATTGATGGAAGTTGATCCTAATGATGACCTGGCATGCTTAGAAACACACTCCTACACTTCCATCAACTTGGATGCTACCCATTGGAGCTAGGACGTTGTCCCTATATGTTGATGTGGTAACATAGATAATGACATGGGATTAAGGAGTTGTTGTCGGAGCTTCAAAGAGCACTTTTGGATCATGAGACATGATGTTTGATGAGGAAACATGCTTTATGGACCACCTAATGTACCATTGATGGAGAGGCATGTCTTTTTAGGATGAAATCACCCTTTCAAGGCCTATACACTCACACAGGTGGTTTGATTGAGGTGACTTTTCATGTTTTGTCAATGTATTTTCACATTTGAGGTTATATCGAGGGTCAAATTAATGACTTATCCACCTTGTATCATGGATTTGTTATGATTTGGAGTAAATCACTTAACTACCCTCATACCAATATGGGATTTATTCACTTCTTTGAGTAATTATCATACTTGGAGATCATTCATCTCTTGATTAACATATTTTCTCTATTTCACTATAGAGGTCTAGTTAAGCAACTTCTCTTTGGGACTCTTGTGATGTGGATTGATCTCTTTTCATGGATGGTTATGGTGAATTTTAGTTGAATACGTTGTAAATAAGTACAGTTAATTCTTTTATCTTGGCTTCATATTTTATTAGATGGATGAATTATGTATTAAACATGTTAGGATAGTATTTGTCTCATGATCCTTGTTAAACCAAACCTTCTTCCAAGGTTTTGATGAAGTAGCATATTATCTCCTTCCCTTAATTCATCTTTGAAAATTGCCAACCTTGATTTCAAATCTTGCGGTAAGCAAATTTATTCTCCCTAGTTTTCTTTAAATTTTGTTGCTACTCCAAAAAACCCCAAATTAGTTTGTTCCTAACTTCCCTAGATTGAGAAGGTGCTAGTCCTCTCTCTTGTGGCAATCATATTTTATTATAAGAATCATTAATTTTTTAGGGAAAATTAGGGTTTTATTACAAAAAGGTCTTATATTTTAAGCTTTTATTGACTTGGATGTTAATAATCTAGAGTTAGGAATTGTTGTAGAAGCATAAGGTTAATAAAAGCTAAATTTTATTTGCAAATTCCAGTCATTTATTATGCCTGGCATCTAGGGCTTTAAATGTTATTATATTCCTTTTAATAATACAAAATTTGTTATAGTTTATTGTCTCATTTAATCATAATTTAAGCCTCGTTTTACATTTTAATTATCATAGTTTCTAGGGATAAATTTGTTACTCTCATAAGTTGTTATATTGTTGTTTTTTCATTGTTAGTTTATGATAGCTTATGCAATTTATTGTTTGCTGTGTTTGGGAAACCTATTTGAGCCATGATAATCTTTGAACCTAAAACTAGAAGTTACTCTCTTATGCACCTAAAATCCTAATTTCCTATATTATAATTAGTGGAAAAACATTGTAGTACCCTTAGGGGGAAATTAGCTTAGGTTCCTTGGTTTATATGATCCCTACGATATACTATGGAAGCCTCTTTTCTTTGGATTGGACCTATCACTAAAAGGAGTGGAGTCGTTCAGGTGACAATGGTGACACTCCTATTGTTGCACTTTATCTAGGTCATTTAGTGACGTTTTGCACTAGGGTGTTATATTTTGTTGTAACACTCACCATAAGATCAAGAAGCATTCTATTTAGAAAATTATAAAACTAATGCTCAAAAGTTTGTGGTTAAATGTTTGGTTTTCCAACAAAATAAGGGAGAGACAATTACGAACCCAAATCTTCTATAATCATTAACCATACCAAGTCAATGTTGAGAAGAGGATTCAATTATATGCCTACCTAAGTTTGGAGGAAAGAATGTGATCATGGTAATGGTGGATAAATCTGCAAAGTATGTCCATTTTTTCTCTCTTTCTCATCATTCTAAAGAAAGTATAGTAGCTACAACATAAACTACATGGAATCACTGAGATTATTGTAAGTGATAGAGGTTGAGTTTCCACTAGTAATTTTTGGATTAAATTATTTTCTTGTTTTAGTACTTAATTGTATCACAAATCCTATGAGATTGTGAATAAATATTCAAAAGGATATCTTCATTTCATTCATTATGATAAAAAATCACAATGGGTCAAGTGGTTTACCTTATTAGAATGGTAGTAAAACAAATTCTTCCATACTTCATAAGAATGTCTCCATTTATGTCACTTTATGGCTATCATCCTCGATCCATCGCATTATCCTTGAGAGGGAAGTGAATGTTTAAGCAATGGAGGGCTACATAGAGCACCAACAATAGGTTCACTGACTATTGAATGACAACTTAATTATGGTTCAAAATAATATGAAACAATAAGCATATCAACATAATATTGAAATATAATTTGACAATGGAAGATTGGGTATTTATAAGGTTATATCCATACAAGTATATATCCCTTGAGCAACAAAAGAAGGAAAATAAACTAGCACCAAGTATTATGGTCCCTATAAGGTGTTGTAGAGTATTGGAAGTATGGATTAAAAATTTGAGTTTTCTCATTCTTCAAATGTACATCCAATCTTCTATGCTTTTTCTTAAAGAAGATAATTGGTGACAATATCCCAGTTTATAATATTTTACTAGAGATTAATGAAGAAGAGATAATCATACTAGAATTAGAAATAATCCTTGAAACACAGATCAAGCAACTACAAAATTGAGCAATTATTGAGTACCTAATGAAGTGGAAGAACATATTAGTAGAAGAGGTGACATGGTACGATGAATTCTTCATGTAGAAATGCCCATAGCTAATCAAGTGTTGAAGGGAACACTTGTTTGAAGGGAAGAGGCATGTTAAGCCATATATATTGAGTTATTGCAACTCTAATTTTATATTAATATTATCCTTATTGGTTGGCTAGGCCACTTAGGTTTAGAGATCATCTCATCTTGTGCATTTGTTATATTGTAAAAGAAGGTTTTGCATCAAAGGCACTTCTCATTCATTCTTTTCTCTCTTTGTCAAAGCGTAGAGTTACTTCTCTTTCTATTTTTCTATCTTGTAAGAGGATGTGACATTCATAAAACACAAATTGACCTAAAAACTTATTAGGTTAGCCTCAATATAATACTAATATAAAAAACAAACTAGTTAATTTTGATATAATTATTTTTAAATTTTGAAACACATGACACAAATTTCATGTATTTTATTTCATCACACACACACACACACACACACATGTAGTTTTTTAAAAGAAAAATTTGTCTCAATTTTGTTTCTTTCCAAACATAGCAAAACATATCATAACTCAGTTGTCAACTTGTTATAAAGACAATCTATAAGTTTTTAAACCTTTAAAGTAGGCAATGCACACACAAATTATTTATAAACAAAAAAGTAAACAATGAAAATCACACAATACTTGGAGATTTACCCTTAAAACTCCTTAACCAAGAAAACAACACAATGTTTAGAGCTACACCTCTAACTTTCTTCATCATCTAACTTCATCATTTACAATGCAATATATAGGATCTCGCAACATTCAAAACCCTAATATGTTGACCCAAATTAGAATCCCTAATAAGAATTATATTACAATGGGTTGAAAATCAATGGACTAAAAAACACTATAAAATAGGCCAAAATTAAACCAAGAAAACCCAAAAAAATTGTCTTTGGGGCTTCACCCATGACCCCCCTGATCCCATATCAATGTAAAGTACCTGAGGCTAATCATAATACCAAACACAATCATCATTGGTTGCTATTTTGGAATGCAGTTTGACTCATCACTATTATTCAAGGAAAACCATGCCACCTGAAATAATCCATTGGGAGTCCGTAAAGAGGTAAATTCTCATTTGTGCCAAATTCATTTGAGTCTTGGATTGTTAACCTGCTTCCTTACAGTTAAAGAAGACAAAATCTTAAACAACTCAAAAAAAAAAACTTACTTCAAAATCAAGTCAAAAACTTTTTCTATTATATAACTGTGTTAACAAAATAACATTTTAAAAATTAAAAATATACCACATAAATTATGTTTTTTTCTTTTCAAATTTTATTTATTTTTTAATTAATATTGTAGCAACATGTTACATCTATATAGAAAATTTGACTTAAAAGAATTTGTATTAACTTTAAAGTGATTACATTATTAGAAATAATTGTGTTTAAAATTATATTTAAACTAGTTTTTTTTTTTTTTTCACCTAAGTGATTATGGCTTTTTTATTAATTCATTCAAACTCGTTTGAAGGCCAAAAAATTTTTACATCTCTGACAAAATCTTCTTCCTTTGGGTTCAAAAATGTCCATAACTTTAAAAATCTTCTTCCTTTGGGTTCAGAAATGTCTAAAATTTAAAGGAATTTTTAGCTTTCTATTCTAATTATCTTAACTTACATAGCCTCCCAAACACTCCTAATATAACAATATATTTGCAGAATATATGTTAAAGATTAAAATTAAACTATCTTTCAATATTCCACCCAAGAGCAAGGGTGCCTTCATTTTCATCGTTTCTATTCTTGGCTGAGAATTGGTAAGAAGATATTCCACATTTACCTTTGCAACGTCCAACGTCCATCCCATGCCCAACGTCCATCCCATGCCACGCCCTACTGCTCGACGCATTCCTCACGATCTTCCTTATTTACCCCTCGATTTCCGCTGATTTGACTGAGGATGCCATAATGTCCAACCGGTAATCTTTCCATTTTGGTTTGCAACAAACCAACTCTTTGATTCATAAGCATAAAATGATCTCAGGAGTCTATAATCAGGTCATCGTGGGATATTGGGCATAACTCTTTTTTTCAAAATCCAATCTTGATAAGACTTATGGAGTTGGAAATAAGACTCATAGGGCTACAACTGGACAAAATTTCAGACTTTGGAGATCGGAAATTACAGATATACAACATATTCAATATCAAGCTCCTACAAAGTGAAAAACAAAGTGTGTGGTTTTTAAAATTTGCATAATATTTGTTTGAAAAATTAGTTTGAAGTGATTCAAAGGGCATAGTGAAGAATAATTATCATTAATTAATGCCACAAAGAAAGAAAATGGAAACACCTATTAATAAACCCAAAAGATCTACTATGACACATGAAAAAGAGGAAGAAATGTAACATGGTATATCGAAATTGCGAGACCAAGTGCAACAAATTTCGCTTTCACAAAAAGTAACAAAAGCTAAGATCGATGGTATAGAATAAAAACTGAAAGGAAACATGGAAGATTTCAAGAAAGACTTGATAAAGTTGCTACAAGAAATGCTTCCTAATGGCGAAAAGGTAGTAGAGGAAACTCATGATGAGAACAAAGGAAATGTTAATCATGATTTCATAGACTCTAACATTGAATTGAAGACCCACCATATTCCAAAGATCGATATGAGGAAGTTTGATCGGAAGGATCCTGTAACATGGATACTACAAATGGAGCAATATTTTGATCTCCATACTGTGAAAAACACGCAAAAGGTATGCATTACAACTTTAAATTTAGATACCAAACAGTTTGTATGGTATCAATGGATTTTCTCTCGTAAACAAATTGTCACTTGGTCAATTATTACTAAGGAAATGATAACACATTATGAGGATACAAAGAGCAACAACTTATTTAACCAATTGATAAATCTCAAACAAAATGGTTCAATTGAAGAGCACATTGAAGACTTCCAAAAATTGAATATAAGGGTAAATGATATTCTAGAGGAGCATAGGATTGATGTCTTCATAGGGACTTTAAAGGATAACATCCAACATGAGGTTCACCTTTGGGAACCTAATTCATTGGAGAAGGCATTCAGGTTGGCAAGAAAAATTGAAAGAAAAATTATGGCAATTAGGAAGCCTACCACTCATAACTATAAAGATGGAAGTGTTGTTGCTCCTAGCTTTCCACAATCTACAAGGTTGACACCACAACAATTGGAATGAAAAAGAGCAAAAGGGATTTGCTACAGTTGTGATAGAAAATACACTAAAGGTCATAAGTGTGCTGAGAATAAATTAATTTACATAGATTGTGAAGAGGAGGAAGAAAAGGAACAAGAAATGTCAAAAGAAGAGGATATACACCAGTAACTAACCCCAGAGAAATAAGAAATGATTCTGAACATATCTCATAATGCATTGGTAGGAATTACCACTCCTCAAACTCTCAAGATAGAAGGAAATATCAAGAGGAAAAATGTAAAAGTGTTGATTGATTTGGGTAGTACCCACAAATTTATTCATTGTAAGATAACCAAGGAATTGAATTGCTTCCTATATCTAGCACCAGAGTGCCTTGTCATGCTTGCAAATGGAGGAACCATAAATTGCTCTGGAAAGTGCCATAATATCAAGATATCCATGGGAGAATATGTATTGAATAGTCCAATTCTTTCTATTCCAATGGGTGGTGCTGATGTTGTACTAGAAGTCCAATGGTTACAATATTTAGGTATGATAACTTTTAATTTTCAAGAAATTTTCTTGATTTTTTTTTGGGAAGGAAACAAAGTTGAATTAAGGGGTATCACAGGGAAGCCAGGAAAGATGATCAATTCTAATGGCATGAAAAAGCTTCTAAAGAAAGAAAAATGGGATGTAATTTCACAATTATGCTCACTAGAGGTTCAAACATTGAAATAATCTATTTCTCCAGATCTCCAAAACGTCTTGGACAATAATTATAAGGTTCATGCAGTGTAATATCACATCGAGCATCAACAAAAAGTTCTCCAATTCTTAAAGGATAACCTCAATTTGGCGTAGAATAAAATGAAATAACAAGAAGATCAACATCACGGTGAAAGAAGTTTTGATGTAGGTGACTGGTTATACAACCATACAAACAAATGTCCCTCAAGCAAGCTAAAAAGGATAATAAATTATCATCGAAGTGTTATTATTCTTACAAGGTGTTGCAAAAGATTGGTACTATGGCATACAAATTGGAGCTTCCTGCATCTTCCCGAGTGCTCCCAGTTTTCCATGTTTCATGCTTAAAGAAGGTTATAGGTGACAAGCTCCCAGTTCAAATATTATTTCCAGAACTTGATGAGGAAGGAAAAATAATATTGGAACCTAAAGCAGCCATGGAAACGAGAACTCGACAGCTACGAAATCGATCAATTTCAAACTAGCTCATCAAGTGGAAGAATTTACCCGCTGAATATTCCACATGGGAGGATGATAATATACAAAAGAATCCAGAACTACTCAAGTGTTGAGGAAAACACATTTTTGAAGGAGAGGGGCATGTTAGGTCCCTATAATAATAGTGTATTCCCTCATTTTTATTGTTAGTGTAGCCCCCTTATTGTTATTGTTGTGCCCATGTAGTTCCCATATTGTTATTATTGTGCCCCATAGAAGCTCACTATTGTTATTTTTGTGCCCTTACATTATTATTGTTATGTTGGCTCTGATTATATTGTGACCCCTTAGACTCCTATATATAGAAAGGAGCTTTTTTCATTTGAATCATCCAAGAAATGCTCATTTGTGTAATGTAAAGGAGGTTGCCCCCTCGAAGAAGCTAATTTTGAAGTCATTGATCTATTTCTTCGTCGATTTTGTGAGTTGGTTGCATAAGAGAGGTTGAATATTTGGAGGGATATCAAGATAATGCCAATCAATCCAATGACCATTATCATCCCACTAAGAAATGTCAGTGATCTTAACATATCCCTTTACTATCATCCAATTGGCCAATTCCTTAACTCCTTCATTCTCATCCATTAGAGTTGCTAGTGGAATGAGATCCTTTCATAAATTTATGCACACCCCATTTTTATCTTTCTATTCCAGTTTATCAACGATAATTAATGGAGCCATCGCTTTACGTAATTTCCAAATTTAGATCCTTGGTTTAACCATATTTCTCTTCCTAGCCTAAGAAGCCTATTCTTGTGAATGTATTTGAAAATAAAGGTCATCTTCCACCATTCCTTATCTAAAAGAAGACACCACACTATCTTTACACCCAGAGCCAAGTTCATGAGTTTAGGATATTTGATTGCTAATCCCCCAAAATTTTTGGGCAAATGAACAGTGCTCCAATTGACATGGTGATTTTTTTTTTATTATTGTTCCCTTCTTGTGAAAGGAACTTCCTCAAGAGACCACCAAGTTGATGAATTATTCCCTTAGGAGTGAGAAGTCCTAAACCCATATAAACTGGAAGGGAGAACAATACTAACTTTATTAATAATGAATTTCCTGCTATATTTAGCCATTGCACACACTAAGATTTAATTCTTTTTCTTAATTTTTGCAATACTTCCTCCTAGTCATCGAAGTTGGATGTTCACAATAAAATTGGTATACCGATATATTCAAATGACCTCCATTCCAAAGCGACAAGGAATTATAATATTTGAGACATCTCAATTAATTTTGTTTCAAAACAATTCCACTCATATAACTGACATTTCTTTTTTTTAACCATCCCTCCAAAAATATATAGATAAGAATTTAGGATCCTTTTCAAGAGGACTACTATTATTTTAGAGGCTCCACCAAGTAGGAGAGTATCATTTATGAACTAAGAATGATTGATCCCCTTAATATTCTGCGCAATACTCAGTCCCACCAACTTACCTTCCCTCCTTATTTTTTCCAAATTCCCACTTAGAATTTCATCCATAATGATGTAAAGAAGAGGGGGAAAAGGGAAACCTTGCCTTAGAACTCTACAATAAAAACAAAAAGAGGAAGGTCTACCATTAACCAACAATGCTATCCAAGGTGAGAAAGTACAAGGTTTGATCCAATGAATAAAGTCATTGCAAAATACCAACTTTTCAAGCATTAAGGAAATGAAAGAATTACTTACCCGATCAAAGGCATTTGCCATATCTCGTTTAATCACCATACTTGATTCATTGGATTCCTTACTCAACGTATTTCTTCTGGGAAAAGAATGATTTTTTCTAGGATTTGTCTTTGTTGCATAAAGCCACCCTGAATCTCTGACATAAATTTTGACATCAGCTTTTTCAATCTTGATGCTATGACTTTGTTAGAATTTTGTAAGCTGAATTACATAGAAATATGGGTCAGAATTGAGTGAAGTTTGTTGGATTCGATTCTTTGGGAATCTAAGAAATAAAGGAGGAGTTGGTACTGCCTCCTATCTTATATTTCCTTCTCGTGCTTTTCAACATCTGCCACAAATATTTTTTGATCATAATCCAAAATGCGCTGTAGAAACTAATTGTGAAACCATCTAGTCCTGGGGCCTTATCTGGATCTAAGTCCCATATTGCATCAAAAACTTCTGCCTCTTCTATTTCATTAATAGGAGACAGGTTAGCATAATTTGATACAATAGAAGGGATACATTGAAGAAAATCCTGAGCTTGAGTCATGTCAATGTTATAGACATTTTTGTGCCTTACAGCATTGAGCATGAAATGTCCATAATCTAAGGGATCCAAAGTCCCTAAACATGTTGTTCCTACCCCTAGAGGAACAAGGCTAACAAACCACAGCAATTCACAGAAGTTGTCCACCAGAAACTGCTCAAAAACAAGTCAATTCAGGATCATTTCAGTGGCTACACTAGCTGTTTGCGCTGAATGTCAAAGCCAACACTGGCTACCTACGCTGAATGTCAAAGGCAACACTGGCTACCTGCGCTGAGCGAGAGTGGACATGTGGCAAGTTCATTTCTCAAGGTGTCAGAACCCAGGAAGCTTCCAAAATGACACTTGCCTCAGGGAATTCGACTGGTGATGAGTAAGAGGTTCCAAATCTCCAAGTGGAAGCAAGAACCTCCAAGTGGAATCAAGAACTGACAGAGGGAGAGGACACTAGTCAGGTCTCAAGCTGACTCATCCTCTCTCCAAACATCTATATATGGATCTCTCCTCCATGAGATCTGGAGGCTGGAATTTTGTTATTGCAAAGAATTGCTGTTGGTTTGAGATTGGAATCATTGGGTGCTTAATGCTTTGAAGGGGGTGAAGATAGGAATTCCATTTGCTGGGAAGGAGATGCTGGATTGGAGCTCTCTGGGTTGTATCTCTTCCTGAACCTTGTTATTCATCAATAAAGCTATCTTGGTTTCTCCTATATACTGATGTATTCTTGATGTATGATTGCATTAGTGTATTTGGTTTATTTCTAATCCTAAACTAGTTATGAATGTGAATATATGTCTTTGTGTAGTGTTCTTCTCTTGTCGCAAGTAGCTGTTCTCTTGTGATCTTGCAGGAACCCGTTGAAGCTGGACAAGCAAGAAGGCAAGTAGCTGTTCTCTTGTGATCTTGCATGAACCTGTTGAAGCTGGGCGAGTGAGAAGGCAAGTAGCTGTGAACTCCCAAAGAGAAGAGAGACTGGATCGAGGGACAAACGGAAGACATCGGTAAGTCTATTTATCTCTCTTCTTTCACATTTCATAAATGAAGAAACCAGAATAGCTGTCCTTGTTTGTTGCTAAGGCACTGTCACACCTTAGGTGGATAGGATCGTCCTGCATAGGCATTTTTCCCCACAACAAATTGGCGACTCCACTGGGGATATCTGTTTAGTCATTTTATTTGTGTCTCTATCATTGTTTGTTTCATAGACTCGACAGCAACAATCGAACTGCATCTGCTATTCCCAGATGCAAAGTAGACAGTTGCTGCCTTGATCCAATTAGTGGACTTGTCTATGATCTGAACAATGGACTCACAAATGATTTGATGATCCTTTGTGATAGATCTTAGTACTCCCTCAAAGCATCCCTTTGATTGTACCTTGCTTGTTGCTTTTATTTGGCCTAAAACAGTGAATTAAATAGCAATCTGTGACCCAGAACCCAGTGAGAAACTCTCGTTTCTCCTTCAGCGCGACAGCTGTGAAGAGGTTCTGCATTTCAACGCAGGTCCCGTGAAGGCTACCTGCGCTGAATGTCAAAACCCCTGTGTTGAGGTTGCACTGAACCAGTTTGGCCTTGTGCAGCTGGGGTTCTCTGCTCTGTTTTGCCTTGTTTTGATCTCTGATTTTTGCAGCCTGTAACCAGCATAGGTACCAGTCTGATAACTCCTTTTCTCTGCTTAGATTCCGCCTCCTTTTGTACAAAAAGACTGTGAGTGTTTTTATGTGTTTGTGGCATCATTTGCAGTTTTCCTTTGCATGAGTGAAATAATAATCCTGTAGCCCTTGATTCAGATCTGTTGATTGTGATCTTAGGAGAGAGTTCATTGGCTGTTTACAGTTGATTATACATTTGCTTTTGCTTATTGGTTTGAGTTTGTCTCTTTTAAGTGTCAAAACAAGTATTCATTTCGAAAATCGTTAAGTGTCGTAATCTCTTCTACCCTCTCTGATTTCGGAAAAGTAAACTTGTTTGTATTTGTCATTTAAAAGCAAATTCAAAGTTGTACAAAAAGATTTCTTTTGTAGGCATCAATACTAAGAAAGCGGAAAACAAACACCTGCATTGTGCATTTGCATCTTGATAGTTTGCATGTTTGATTTAGGAAAAGTGCATTAGAGTGTGCTGATTGCTCTTTGAGAAAAGATGGTGTCTTTCTTTTCCCTTAGTAGCTAGGATTTTCATAAGTTGAAAAGATATAAAGCTTGCTTATCATCTTTAGACTGCATTTAGGAATTGTATCATACATCTCATGGTGAACCTCGAAAGGCAAACTTATAAAAATATCAACCTAAAATAAATTGAATGAACTTAACAACGCTTTGCAACATAACGCACAACATAGAGGTCTAGGCTAGAGACGTGTTCCGGCGTCGTAAAGCCTGGTGACTGTCAATCTCGTTGATGGTGGGTGATTCCTCCTGAGGGACGATAGCGCCAGTACAGATTGTGCTCCCATGTACCGTCGCGTATATATTGGGAGACCCCTATAGGCATAAAACCTTTATCCTTAGGAAGCCGTGTCGGCCGCCCTACTGATCGCAATGCACTGAACACAGCATTCAGGAAGATCGACCGCCCGTACCCTAAAAAGTATTCTGCGGTTTTGCAAAAAGTTTGGCACACCCTCTGCCTAGAACTCCAGAGCAGTTCCTTTTGGCCTTTTTCAGACTCTATAACAGAAAAAGTCCATCCGAGCATTTGTCACTTCGGGCTCGTCAAAACATCGAAGGAGACTAGAGTCATCTTTAGCTTTTTCTCGACTCTTTAAAATTGAAAAAGAAAGTTGTGTCTAAAGCGTCGTTAAAATTTATTTTAAACGGAACAATCACCCCTATTCCTGCGTTGATCTTTAGGTTGAAAAAATGGAGCACACCAACCAAGGAATTCCCCTTGGTGGAAATCCTAGTCCCTTCTCCTCTTGGGGAGATGTTGGTGCGCCCCATATGGCCACATTGTCGCTTCCAGGACTGACAATTGGCCTGCCGGTCTGGCTCTTTTCAACCAGTGTCGTTCAGAACACCACTATTCCTGAACAGTCGAGTCAACAGTTAGACCAGACCAGAGTTGCCCACCAGCCTTCTACTTCATCCAATTCTTCCTCTCCTCCTTCCTCTTCACTTGACGGAACTGGTAAAGCAAAAAACCAAGTTCCTAAGGAGAAGAAGGAAAAGAAGAAGAAAGAGAAGAAGAAGAAAGAGCCAAAAGCGACTGGGGGCAAACAAGTGTCGTCTGACAAAAATCCACACACAGCACTGACTAGGCCT
The DNA here is from genome assembly GCA_031772625.1 of Pinus tabuliformis. NCBI lineage: Eukaryota > Viridiplantae > Streptophyta > Pinopsida > Pinales > Pinaceae > Pinus > Pinus tabuliformis. Next base: position 1,154,685,855 of record CM062811.1, read on the forward strand.
AAATCGCCATGTGTCATATGCAAGGGAGACCACTTCCACAGAGATTGTCCCTGCATCTCTTGGATACTAAGGGACTGGTCTCCCCGTTTGCACAATTCGGTAGCGTCAACCTCTGATAGCCATGTTGACTGCTCACCGTCAACTAGTGAAAGTGAAGTCACAGGACAGAGAGGGAAAGCTAGATTTCCCTGCAAACTGTGTGAAGGCGACCATGCCATCCACCATTGTCCCTTCTTAGACGAGGCTAAAAGAGTTCTGGAATATCGCCCGATTTTACGAGCGCAACTTCCTCCTGGATATCAAAAACTCCTGCCAAGTCCTTCACTAGTTGAAAACCCGGCTGGCCCGCCCAGGTGGTCAGCCGAAGCACCTATCATTGAAGATGAACCGTCTGGATCCATGCCTAACAAAAGTCAAAAGGTTGAGGCGGCAGTTGACCCGGTTTTGCCTTCAGAGGCTCTATCTTCGAATGATACCATCACAAAGGAGAATAAAGACGACACCGTCCAAATTCTCTTCATTAACACAGACTCCGACGAACAAGGGGGCAATTTGCCCATTCCTTTATCGCAGGAAGGAACTTCGTCAGATTCATACCCGACCGTCTATTCGGTCCCACCACCAAGCAACCTAGTTGTCTCGTTCGACTGGAACCAACTAGGCAGACCCCGGTTGCCAGCAAGCATACCATTCAGAATTATCGTTCTAATATACAGAATGGTGATGGCTGGCACTATCATTGATGAGGGGGCATCTGTGAGTATCCTTTCCTCTATTGCTTGGAAAGCGCTTGGTTCGCCAGCGCTTTTGCCTGAAATGAGAAATCTGTCAGGCTTTGATAAAGGAACCAGTCGACCTTTAGGGATCCTCCCCAATGTGCCCATAACATTCAAAGGGAAGACCGTTCAAATGAACGTGATGGTCGTTCAAGGACCTTTGGATTATAACCTACTCCTTGGACGAGACTATATATATTGCATGGGGGCCCTCGTCTCCTCACTCTTTAGAGTAATGTGTTTTCCGCACGAAGGAAGAATAGTCAAGCTCGTAGACCAACTTTCATTTCCCGGATCACGCATCGCAAATAGTCATGTACCATCCCTAAATGGTCTATTCATGCAAGAAGTGTCTCAACCCACGGTCCGTCCTCCTGATGAGCGCGAGTAATCCGGGAGGATATGACTGGAACCCAGGGGGCATGCGTCCTGGTCTGCTTCGGCAGGAAAACTTTGGGTATAGGGTAGGTTTTCGCGGGAGAATATGACTAGTCTGTACCCCGCCCATGCTGGAAGAGGGTTATTCTAGAATAAGATTCTTTTGTCAAAGTTATGTGAGTTGGCGGGCATCGTCGCTCACCTTTGTCTATTTCGGTAGACATTGCCGAGGAAGTGTTTTGTTTGAAAGATTAACGAGACAATCTTTGGGTAACCTGAAAGAGGTAAGCCTCTCTCGTTAAAACAATTGTTTTGACGGAAAAGAAGTAGAGGTAACCTTGAAATCGTACTTTATGCCTGGGGGCATGCAAACCTTTTGGAGTACAAGCAAGGGGCGGCTATTTATTTTTTAAATTTTTAGGTCCTCCCTTTAAACCTGTAGGTCTAACCCTTTAAAATCGTAGGATTAGTCGTTTCCGAACTTGCATAACGAAAGGATGCGGGGCAAAGCTTTGTGAGATGAAGCTCCATAAAAAATAGAATCTCAATGAGACAGTCTTATCATATGACTGGTATATCGAGCAATTTTAGCACAAAGTTCATGCTCGTTAAAAAATAAACGCAAGATCCGAGCAGTTTTAACGCGGACTTCATGGTCGTTAAAAAATAAACATAAGCAATGAGCAAGTGTTTCCACCAGCGTTTAAGCTCATTTTAAAATAAAAAATGAACCTATCCCGGTAAATAACCACTGTGATTGTAACCTTATCAGCCATTAAAGCCTTGGTCGTGTTTGCACCGTCACCTCCACTTTTCCATTGGCCGATCGTTCACCTCCATATGTTTGTTTACCCATTTTGAGGAACAGCTGCGAAGAGTGATTTCACCTAGCCATCCTTGTGACACTGCCGTGATTGGAAAATTCCAACATGTACCTGGAATCAGCCGCTAACCCTGTTTATCACTCGTTCCTCAAAAGACGAGTCTTCTTTAAGCACTTTTCATCTGACTCGTAAAATATGAAAAGATTGCCGAGTTTTGGCCTTCCAGCTCGTTAAAGCGACCAGAAGAGCTATCCCTCCTCTAGATTTTAATCTTTTTGGACCTGAGGGATTATTGCACAAAAAGATCGAGCGCTTGTTTTATTCGGCTCGTTAAAACTATCGAAAACTCATCCCTTCTGTATTGTTTTATACTTTTTCGGACTTAAGGGATTAGATGACGAAAAAGGACTTTTGGAGTTAACTTTATGTACCTTTTCAGACTCTCTAAAAATGAAAAGGACCGAGTTATCCTTGTCGTTAGACTCGTTAAAATCATTAAATAGCGACAAACTTGTCTTTAGACGAGAACGAGTTTCACTATCGCTAGGCTCGTTAAAACATAGCGATGGGCTTGCCCGAAGGGCAGGTTATAGAACAAGCATATGTTATCCTCCTCAAGCTTGACAAAAATAAAGAGGTACTGGTCAGCAATGACTGGGGAAAAATTGGGAGAAACTCAAGAAAACTTTGATGGTAGCAAGTCGCTCTTGAACATGACACTTTTCCTCCGTACCACAATCGGGTTGGGTTGTTTCATTCACTGGTCACATCCATGGTCTCGCCATACCATCCATATTTGGGGTAATGCTACCGATCCATCGCATCAGTGTCGCCATATGTTCAAGAGAAGTCGTTCAGAAAAGTCAACCGTGTCCCATCCACTGCCATACATTATCCTTCATCCTTTCATGACCGCCACCGTGAATCATATGTCACAGATCATTTTCACCTCCATTAAAATCATTAGCTCTGTTCTGTGTCACTGATGTGGGATTCATTAAGGCCCTCTTTTGACGGATCGCTTCTTGTTGACATCAGCTCATTATCCAAGAAGTTGATCTAGGAACACCCCCTTCAGTACTTTGAAGCTTGCATGCCTCAATGGCAAGTTTCTCACTTCCGGTGACAGGTATACATCAATGACCTTTGACCGAAAGATTTTGCGTGGTGTTCGACGCCAAGTCCTTTATTCACACCACGTGAATTGTACTGCAGTACCTTGAGGGTCATTATCATTATCGGTGACTCCTCTCGCGCTTGTTAACGGTTTTCATCATTGACCGGTAATCAAGCGATGTCTTTCCATGTTCGACTTCAGAACATTTCTCACATGGATCAACTTGTACTTAGAGTGAAGATCGAACGAGTTTGAAGACCCCGGATCTAGTTTCATCCATCCGGGCTGCGATATATATTCAGGAAAGATAAAGACATTGACACGTACATCATTGCAGCAGATAATCATCCTACTCAAAGGATGATAATTTCATCAAAATTATCAGTCTACCATCAGACGATTGTCTGTTCTATGTACAGAAAAATGAATTTATAAAGCTGAGCATGGGAATGCCTGCCTCAGCTAGATCATGAAAGCAGTATGAAAAATAATGTATTGTATTGTATCTTATTACAGGTCTCCTCCCAGCAGTGGATGAACTTCGGATCCCCCTGATAAAGCATTTCACCCAATAAACGGCCTCATACTTTAGGGGGCAACTGTTATAGACATTTTTGTGCCTTACAGCATTGAGCATGAAATGTCCATAATCTAAGGGATCCAAAGTCCCTAAACATGTTGTTCCTACCCCTAGAGGAACAAGGCTAACAAACCACAACAATTCACAGAAGTTCTCCACCAGAAACTGCTCAAAAACAAGTCAATTCAGGATCATTTCAGTGGCTACACCAGCTGTTTGCGCTGAATGTCAAAGCCAACACTGGCTACCTGCGCTGAATGTCAAAGGCAACACTGGCTACCTGCTCTGAGCGAGAGTGGACATGTGGCAAGTTCATTTCTCAAGGTGTCAGAACCCAGGAAGCTTCCAAAATGACACTTGCCTCAGGGAATTCGACTGGTGATGAGTAAGAGGTTCCAAATCTCCAAGTGGAAGCAAGAACCTCCAAGTGGAATCAAGAACTGACAGAGGGAGAGGACACTAGTCAGATCTCAAGCTGACTCATCCTCTCTCCAAACATCTATATATGGATCTCTCCTCCATGAGATCTGGAGGCTGGAATTTTGTTATTGCAAAGAATTGCTGTTGGTTTGAGATTGGAATCATTGGGTGCTTAATGCTTTGAAGGGGGTGAAGATAGGAATTCCATTTGCTGGGAAGGAGATGCTGGATTGGAGCTCTCTGGGTTGTATCCCTTCCTGAACCTTGTTATTCATCAATAAAGCTATCTTGGTTTCTCCTATATACTGATGTATTCTTGATGTATGATTGCATTAGTGTATTTGGTTTATTTCTAATCCTAAACTAGTTATGAATGTGAATATCTGTCTTTGTGTAGTGTTCTTCTCTTGTCGCAAGTAGCTGTTCTCTTGTGATCTTGCAGGAACCCGTTGAAGCTAGACAAGCAAAAAGGCAAGTAGCTATTCTCTTGTGATCTTGCATGAACATGTTGAAGCTGGGCGAGTGAGAAGGCAAGTAGCTGTGAACTCCCAAAGAGAAGAGAGACCGGATCGAGGGACAAACGGAAGACACCGGTAAGTCTATTTATCTCTCTTCTTTCACATTTCATAAATGAAGAAACCAGAATAGCTGTCCTTGTTTGTTGCTAAGGCACTGTCACACCTTAGGTGGATAGGATCGTCCTGCATAGGCATTTTTCCCCACAACAGTCAACATCTATAATCTCTTGATAGAAGGCTTGAAAGTGACGATATGCTTCCTGCTTGATGTCTTCAAAGGTAGTCAATTTCGGCCTTCCTTCAAGAACTATGTCTTTAACTTAGTTCCCTAATTCATGAGATTTTCCCTGATTATGAAAGAAAAAGGTGTTTTTGTCTCTCGCTTGAAGCCACAAGCTTCAAGGTTTTAATCGCCATAGTTCTTCCTCTTGCTTGCTCACTGCAAATATTTTCTTTGTTAACTCTTTATTTTTCAAGATTCCATGGCTCTACATTACTTTCCTCAACCAAAATTTGATGTATTTCTAATTCTTTAACAACTCCTTTCGCTTCTATCCTATGGGTTGATAATTTTCCTTGAGCCAATTCTTCATAGCATACTAAACATATTTCAATTTTGATTCCTAGACATATGCAAGTGATCCAAACGTTGGGGTTTTCCATGCTTACCTAATTAATTATACCACACCTTTTTCCTTTAGCCCAGCATGATTATATCTACATGGGATTAGACCTAAGTCATCCATACGATCCATTGTTAAAGAGATTGGGTGATGGTCTAATTATCCTTGCACCATAATCAAAGAGATACATTTCAATCCCTTCATCAACCAATTGCTATGAATTAGATACCTATCCAAACTAGCTACTATATGAATGTCTCCACTTCTATTTTTCGTGTAAGTGAATTATCCAATTTTGGGGGGAATATCCACTACATCCCATTCAGTTATTAAATCTTCCATACACTTTTTGAAGGGGTACCAAGTAGGACATGCTCCTCGCTTCTTTGCAGAACCTAGTATTGTATTATCCCCTCCCATGATACAATTGATATTCTAGGCCCTTTGTTTGATAGAATTTAAGGAGTCCTAAAACTCCGTTTTATCTCCATATTGCACACGAACATATACATTAATGACAAGTATTTTCTCACTCGAGTCCCTTCTTTCCAAAAGAACTGCTATCCAATATTGGGATTTCATACTATCAATTAATTTGAAATGGATTTCAAACCAATACATGCCTAATCCTCCTGATGCTCCTCTTGAGCTTTGCGATATTCCATTACTGTCTCTCCAAAAGGACTTTGTTGCTTTATTAACTTCCTTTTTCTCAAGCTTGGTTTCTTGTATAAGGAGGATCCACAACTCCTCTTGCTTCACCAAATCCTTAACTCTCAGGGATTTATGGGGCTTCCCAAACCCCTTATATTCCAAGACAAAATTTCATCATTTATTAGGAGGATTTTGTTAGGAACCTCCTCCTTCATCTACTGTTTCTGCTCCTTTAGAAGTTTTTTCTTTAAGATTTCAGTGATTATTGGTTGATTACCCAATTTCTTATTTTTCTCAACATATTTTTCTCGGACCATCTTCTTGAATGACTTTTCTTACTTTTTCTTGCTACTTTCCATTTCATGGCTACTAACTTCATCCGCACAGACTAAGGACGGTGCCATATTTTGAGTGAAAACTCCTTTAGTAGAAGGGCCTCCTTCTTCCTTATTGGACCTGGGGGGAGAAGTCTCATTGATGGATATTGGAACAATTTGAGACTCGACATGGATCGAATCTGGATGATGAAGATCTGAGTTTTTCTCAATGTTTGGGATCTCCTCTATTTAATTTATTTTCCCATCTTCCTGCTTCCCTATTACTGGTTCCTCACTAGTGACCCCATTATTCATATTAGGGTTTGGTTTCTCTTGCTCACTGTTCTACTTGATTATGTAGTAGATCAAATGGTTTGTTCATGTTGAAGCCCCATTTTTATTTTGGGCATTTTATTTCTTATCCCCCATACAATTTCCTCTATTTCCTCCTTACCTTTGGATCTGCCATTGATCTCGTTGATCTGTAGGTGGATCAGTCTCCTTGTTAGCAGGGGCCTTATTACAATCCCTAGAAAAGTGACCATATTAATGACAAAATTGACATTTGAAGGGGATCTACTCGTAATCAAGAGTCTGTCAATGAGGCCTTCCCCCAGAGTGAGAGTAATCTCTGAAGGAAAACCCTTTTCTAGATCTACCTCCACACAGATATTGGCACAAGAAAACTAAGGTCCCTTAGGTTTAGCCATATCCATATACTTTCCTACACCATTTCCAAATTCTCTTAGGAAATCGTCACTTTAGCAGGAGAGCGCGAGCCAAGGAAGTTTAACACAAATGGGGATTATAGTTAGGATGTGTTCATATGAGTTAAAATCAAGAGACCACTTATTTAGATACATCCCTCTTGATCTGAAAGAATAGGAATGATTTCTGAAGATTACATCTTTTGACACCTAATCTTCATGATTGGGGGAATTTTGTGTAAATAAATAAATTAGGAATGTGAACAGTCATCGGGAGATGAAATGAACAATCACTCCTATTGTATATAACAATGACCTACCTATGGAATAATAGACGAATCGGTTATTTGTTTTGTGCAGTTACTGCCTGGCCTGACATGGTATTAGAGCCAGCTCCATTTTAGCCTTTGTGTCCCTTGTAACTCCCTGTCTGCTCTCCATATAGCTGAGCAGGTTCTCCATAAAATTAGCTACCCCTTTGTCTGACTGTTCAGTTCTCTGACTGTCATAAACGTTTCAAAAAAAGGCGTTATTGCACCTGCGCCTCCACTGCATGAATTCCTTCACTTGATTATTCTCACCTTGGTCACATCTGTCTCCATTTATTTTCTGTAGTTGGCCACTGCTTGAGCTCTTTTTTTGTATCTTTGAACGATCCACCCACTTGGTATCCACTGCCCAACACCATATCTTCGTATAATACCATATCGCATACCGAGCCATGGGCGCAACACGAAAATGCTGTATCAGTCATCCTTTTGCTGAAAGTGGTATCACGTGCGTATGAGAACATTCAAGTCCTGGTATATCTGTGTGGGAGACAACTCATATATTAACGCAGTGGTATGAGACAGCTTAAGCGTAGGCTTAACTTCTGCGTATTTTGCGTCTAACCTTTTTTCTTGACTCTTCTCCGGCCGAACTCGTAATTTGAAAGAATACGAGTGACGGAGTAAGGCTATACAGTTTAAATTTTGTAGGTGTTGGAGAGGTAAATCCCCTCTACGGATAGAGGCGATCCCTACTAGCCCAGCAAGGGTCTAGCAACAATCAAACAATGCTGCTATGCATGTTCCTAATTACAATTAAACAAGAGGTAAAAAGCACCTACTTGGATTCCAGCGCTGTCGTTTGACGAAGAGATGTTGCCTTCGCTCCTTCGCTTTGGCTGGTCACAATCCTCCGCGATCTCCGCAAATAGATACCTGCACACACGAAGATGAAACAAACACAAACGTGAAATCTAGTAAAAGCAACCATACATCAGTCAGAAAAGATGTAATTCACATTTAACCATTGCAAGTACAAATGAGAATGGAACAATAATAGCAGTCATCTATTATTAATCAGAATAGAGAAGAGTACAACCAAATGTTCTGACGTCGGTAACCTTCTCAGGAGGGGCCGATCAGCATGTATCTCAAGCATTCACCTTTGAGGATGATTCTCCCAAGACAAACAACTCTCTCTCTCACACAAGTAACACAAAACAACCTTCCCTAAGCAATCAATCACTTCCACACCTAGCACACCAAATACCTATAGTAGCAGCAATCTGAGCACTATAAGCTCTATACAATCCAAGCTATGTCTAACTAGCTGCTCATGGCAATGGTGGAAGTTTATATAGGAGAAGGAGCCTCCTAAAAGGGTGGAAGGATGAGCTTATCTTCAAGGGAAGTGGTTACAAAGGGTCGAACAGACATGCCATAGAAGGGAGTCGACATTGACAAAGCTAACAACCAAGCCTGGAGTTATCTGGAAGGCTGGTTGTTTGAACAAATTCGCCCAAACCGGATCAGCGCGGATTATGAGGCAACTGACACGATGTCGCCGCGTCTACATAACTGGGACAGTCATGTCAGCGCGAAAGAACACTGGAAAGGCGCGCTGGGGACCAGCGCGGAAAAGTGATGTCCTTCCGAGCTGGCAGCGCACGGAATACACTATGGAGCGCCAGTCATCGCGGGTATTTTGCAAACAGACGCGCTGATGAATAAAACTTTAGAAAAATGGGTTTTGGGCCAGTTCAGAAGGCATGAACTTAGTGATTGGCACAGCAGGGTGACTGACAGGAAGGCAGTGACAAATTACTGTGTAACAGATGCCCCCTAAAGCATGAAGACCGAGAGAGTGGGAGGGGTGAAATGCTTTACAACACACGCCGAACTGGAACACCACCAGGAAGGACCGAAAATCTCTGATAATCAAGTACATGCAGTCTAGGCATGGGCGCAGCCATCCAAAAAGACATGCGAAAAGGTCTGTTGAAATATAACGCAAACCCAGCCAATCGACATCTCTATCAAACCAGGGATTGTCGAGCATATTCATATTGGAGTCACTTGTACTCCAGAGGAAGTTCAACTTTATACCGTCTTATTTCGTGAATTCCGGGATGTCTTCGCATGGTCTTACGAGGAAATGCCCGGCATCGACCCTAGTATAGTGGTGCACGAGATACCCACTTATCCAGGCGCCAAACCGGTTCGTCAGCGTTTACGTCCTGTGCACCCTCGAAAGGCAGCAGCCATCAAGGCCGAGGTTGAAAAGCTTCTTCGCGCTGGTTTCATTTATGCCATTCCTCTCACGGAATGGGTATCTAACATAGTCCAAACCGGATCAGCGCGGATTAGGAGGCTCCTTCTCCTATATAAACTTCCACCATTGCCATGAGCAGCTAGTTAGACATAGCTTGGATTGTATAGAGCTTATAGTGCTCAGATTGCTGCTACTATAGGTATTTGGTGTGCTAGGTGTGGAAGTGATTGATTGCTTAGGGAAGGTTGTTTTGTGTTACTTGTGTGAGAGAGAGAGTTGTTTGTCTTGGGAGAATCATCCTCAAAGGTGAATGCTTGAGATACATGCTGATCGGCCCCTCCTGAGAAGGTTACCGACGTCAGAACATTTGGTTGTACTCTTCTCTATTCTGATTAATAATAGATGACTGCTATTATTGTTCCATTCTCATTTGTACTTGCAATGGTTAAATGTGAATTACATCTTTTCTGACTGATGTATGGTTGCTTTTACTAGATTTCACGTTTGTGTTTGTTTCCTCTTCGTGTGTGCAGGTATCTATTCGCGGAGATCGCGGAGGATTGTGACCAGCCAAAGCGAAGGAGCGAAGGCAACATCTCTTCGTCAAACGACAGCGCTGGAATCCAAGTAGGTGCTCTTTACCTCTTGTTTAATTGTAATTAGGAACATGCATAGCAGCATTGTTTGATTGTTGCTAGACCCTTGCTGGGCTAGTAGGGATCGCCTCTATCCGTAGAGGGGATTTACCTCTCCAACAATTTGGCGACTCCACTGGGGATCAGCCTTTTTGTCTCTTGAGTCCACTTTTGTGTTTGACTTTGATTGGTCTCTTTTTCCGAGATTCTGGGATTGTCTCTCTGCTTATAAACTTTCTGGGTACATCTGGGAAGTGTCTTGATTGTTAGAAGGCTCTTGCCTTTGGTTTGGGAAGTTTTTGCTTTGGCTTTGCTTGTTTTTTATCCTCAGCGCGTTTTAATTCAGAACAGTCGCGCTGACATCGCGCCCCTGTTCCTTTGGTATCCTTTTCATCGCGCCTTTACGTCTAACAGTCGCGCTGACCTCGTTTTTAGAGACAGCGCGCTTTATTCGTGTCCTTCCGCGCTGGCATCGCGTCCCCGCTTCTTTGTGATCTGTGTCATCGCGTCTGTGTGGTTTCTTTCCGCGCTGACCTCGTTTTTCTGAGACAGCGCGCTTTATCCTTGTCCTTCCGCGCTGACGTCGCAAAGTTGCTACAGGCCTCCTCCTGTCAGCGCCGAGTTGCTGAAGGCTACCCGCGCTGGTCCTGTAAAGTTCATTTTTGACCAAATTAGCCTCCTGAACCTCTTGCTTTGACTATCCCTTCTTCTCTCCACCTGCTTTGTGACTTACTTTTCACTGTCTGAACCCTGAACTGCTTTATTGCGGAGTCTGGATCCATAGGGTTCCGTTTTTGCTTAGTTTTTGGTTTTGCGAATACCTTCCCTTTTGCTTTCGCTGCTTGGTTTGTGTTTACACCGTCACTTTTTCGATTGCTGAATGGTTTTGAGTCTCTAATTGACTGGTTGTAACTCTCATCCTTCGGTTGTTTGCCCTTTTCTGTTGATTTTGCACTCTAGCCCTAGGGTATCTAGTGGCCGTGTGTGTGTCAAGCCTTCCGTGGGGATTTTGTTTTCTCGTTTGACCAACCAACTTCAGATTTGTTTATGCACTTGTTCAGTGATCGTTGAAGTGCTTTGGGTTGTGTTTCCGAGTGTTTTTCGCTTTCTCCTTGCTTGCAATCCTTGCTTGACTTGCCGAGCTTAGATCACATAGCTCGTGCAGAACTTAGTTTTCCTTTTGATTTGGGAATCTTTGTTGAGTGTTTTGGGAACTTTGTGTGCTTTCATTAGGCAATTGCATTTTGCTTGGTGTTCTGGTTCCTCCAAATTATTTTAGATGCTTTGTGTCACTGAAAGAAAATCAAACTAGTGGCTTTACTTTTAAAAATTGAAAAGGAAAAGAATGTTTCATTGATTTGCATTTTCAAAAGAAAAAGTTTCCTTTCCTCGCTTTTAGTTGCATTAGGCTGTTTGATTGATTGTGTTCGTTTTGTTTGATTGAAATCTCTTTGCCCTTCCATAGCTAGAATTCATCGAACAAAATGATTCTCTTTGGCATGTAGTATGCATCTAGGTAATTGTGAGAGAACATACGATAGGACCTGAAATCGAAACTTAATCTCAAGATCAACTATAAAATGAACCGAATGAATCTAAAAACGCATTGGAACTAAACGCAAACATCTAGAGGTCTAGGTTAGAGACGTGTTCCGGCGTCTTTAAACATAGTCACTGTTGTTTCACATTACGGTTGGGTGATTCCTCCTTCTGTGACTCGATAGTGGTCTAACACGGACTGTGCTCCCACGTACCGTCGCGTATATAGGGAGACCCCACTAGGCTTTTATCCTTGATCCATAGGAAGCCAAGTCTGCCGCCTTACGATTCGCAATGCAGTGAACACAACATTCACGAAGGTTGACCACCCGTACCCTAAAAAGTATTCTGTGGTTTTGCGAGAAGTCTGGCACACCTTTTACCTAGAATCTCCAGAGCAGTCACTTTTGATCCTTTTCGGACTCCCTAAATGAAAAGGTGTAAGTGAGCGTCTTGTCACTTCGTGCTCATTAAACATTCGAAGGAGACTGGAGTCATCTTTTCGTCCTTTTCTCGACTCTTGAAACATGAAAAGGTCAAGTCTAATTCCAATGTCTTAAAAAATTTATTCGGCCACGATAACATTTCCTGTTAGATCTTGTGTGCGCTAGTTTGAGTAGGGCTGTCTATCGTTAGTTTCCCTTAGGGTTTTTGTGTGGGGTTTGTCATCCTGGCTGACCCGTCCACCCCCGATCCAAGCGATCAAGGCTCTCCATCTTCGGTTGCCCCTGAGGTACCAGTTGTAAGCGATACTCTTCCTGTCATTCCGAGTATCCAGCCCATCAACGCACGTGCCCCAGGCGACGCGGATTACGTAGAAGATTGGAGCCCTTCCTGGGAAGGCGACAAAGACCTTTTTCATACCCCTCCCGGTATGTCGTCTCCAATGTCTACCTCGGGGGAGACATTCCCCAGTGTAGTCGCCAAATTGTTGGAGAGGTAAATCCCCTCTACGGATAGAGGCGATCCCTACTAGCCCAGCAAGGGTCTAGCAACAATCAAACAATGCTGCTATGCATGTTCCTAATTACAATTAAACAAGAGGTAAAAAGCACCTACTTGGATTCCAGCGCTGTCGTTTGACGAAGAGATGTTGCCTTCGCTCCTTCGCTTTGGCTGGTCACAATCCTCCGCGATCTCCGCGAATAGATACCTGCACACACGAAGAGGAAACAAACACAAATGTGAAATCTAGTAAAAGAAACCATACATCAGTCAGAAAAGATGTAATTCACATTTAACCATTGCAAGTACAAATGAGAATGGAACAATAATAGCAGTCATCTATTATTAATCAGAATAGAGAAGAGTACAACTAAATGTTCTGTCGTCGGTAACCTTCTCAGGAGGGGCCGATCAGCATGTATCTCAAGCATTCACCTTTGAGGATGATTCTCCCAATACAAACAACTCTCTCTCTCACACAAGTAACACAAAACAACCTTCCCTAAGCAATCAATCACTTCCACACCTAGCACACCAAATACCTATAGTAGCAGCAATCTGAGCACTATAAGCTCTATACAATCCAAGCTATGTCTAACTAGCTGCTCATGGCAATGGTGGAAGTTTATATAGGAGAAGGAGCCTCCTAAAAGGGTGGAAGGATGAGCTTATCTTCAAGGGAAGTGGTTACAAAGGGTCGAACAGACATGCCATAGAAGGGACTCGACATTGACAAAGCTAACAACCAAGCCTGGAGTTATCTGGAAGGCTGGTTGTTTGAACAAATTCGCCCAAACCGGATCAGCACGGATTATGAGGCAACTGACGCGATGTCGCCGCGTCTACATAACTGGGACAGTCATGTCAGCGCGGAAGAACACTGGAAAGGCGCGCTGGCGACCAGCGCGGAAAAGTGATGTCCTTCCGAGCTGGCAGTGCACGAAATACACTATGGAGCGCCAGTCATCGCGGGTATTTTGCAAACAGACGCGCTGATGAATAAAACTTTAGAAAAATGGGTTTTGGGCCAGTTCAGAAGGCATGAACTTAGTGATTGGCACAGCAGGGTGACTGACAGGAAGGCAGTGACAAATTACTGTGTAACAGTAGGCATCTTGACTCTAAAGTTCCACAGAGGGTTTGTACATACGCCCTTCTTTGCTACTGTTACAAGTCTTTTTAAACGGATTGATGATAACTATTGTTTCAGACATGTAATATTTGGAACTTCTTTAAAGATCAAGTTCGTTATCGCTGTCAGTCTTTAATCTATTTCTGTAGGTTTATACATATTCCTGTGTTGTTGAAGCAATGGCGCCTGTCCAAAATCTGTATATGCGTTGAACTATACAGCGCTCTGCGGTTTTTTAAAAATCATTTAAAATCATTTGAATGGTAAGCTTTGGTGGTTTTCAGGCGCTCATTGGTATTTTTTTTTGATTTGGCTGAGAAGAGTTTTGGTGAATACAAAAGTGGTGTATGCGTTGAACTAATTTGGTGTATACAACACCTGCATTCACTTGGTATATGCGTTGTTCAAAATTTTATATGCGTTTGAAGTGATATGTAATATATAAATATATTACATTTTAAAACATTGAAGTGATATATCAATGAATGCTGGATGCTTTTATCAAACATTGGAGGGATTTGAAGAAAATAAGTTTGAAGAAAATATAGTGCATAAAGTTGTAGTGTAAGGAAGAGATTTGAAATCTTTTGAATGCCCTTTTGAGTACAATTTCACTGTATATCAGCAGAAGTATTTTTTTTTATAGAATGCATTCAATCATCTCTATGGTAGGAATAGTTCTCACTGGCAAGGAGAACTATCCTGAATGGTCCCGGATGATAGAACACACCCTCATCTTCAATGAGTTGTGGAAAGGAGTGTGTGCCGAAGAAGGAGACAAAGACCCAGTACAACCTACCTCAGACAAAGAGCTCGTCATTTGGGAAAACAAGAACAACAAAGCCTATGCATTAATCGCAGCATCTGTAAATGAAGAGGTGAGTCACCATATTTCGTCATATTCAACTGCCTTTGAAGCCTTACAAAAGTTGAAAGAACTCTATGATTCACATTCTGCACTTGAAGTTGTTCAGCTCATGAGTAAACTCTTCACTCTTGAACTGGAAAATAATGATCCTCTTGCTCTTGCATCTGAAGTAAAGTCTATAATGCATGATATCAATTCCACTAAGGTTGAGCTGGATATCCCTCTTATTGCTTTTCTCAAGGCACTCTATCCTACTTACCCCAATTATCTTGAGTCTTTGCAAGAAAATGGAAATCTCAAAGATATAACCTTTGACTCTCTTGTGAAAAAGTTTGTTGAAAGAGAGAAAGCTTTTGGAAAGAAGACAGCCCTTGAATCTTCTGAAGAAACTATGTGCCTTGCTCATAAAGAAAAGCATCTTGCTCATGATTCTACAAGAGGAAGAGGTGGACGAAGAGGAAGAGGAAGATATTTCAGAGGCAGGGGGGCAGGCATTCTCAAGGAGAAAAGGCAGACTTACACTGCATTCGCTGCAAAAGAAATGGTTCACATGATGCCTCTACATGCAAGCTACCATGGGACAAAATTGAGCAGAAAAGAAACCAACAGAAAGGTAAAACTGATGATACAGACAAAGGTAAAGCACCTGAATCCGCTCACTATATTGAGGCACAATGTAACATTGGAGTAAATGAAGATTTGTTTAATGCTTCACTTGCTTTTTCGAAAAATGATTGGTTGCTTGATTCAGGAGCAACCTGTCACATGACTCATAGAAAAGGTTTTTTTGAAGATTTCACTGACAATGTTGATGGAGCAGTATACTTTGCAGACCAGTCAAAAATCAAGCCATCAGGGCTTGGAACAATCAGGCTTAAACTGCCTGGTCTTCCAGACTTTCTTCTGGATCATGTTCTATATCTCCCACAACTCAAGAGAAACTTGTTGTCCTTGGTCCACATCCGCTAGCAAGGTCACTCCATTCATATGTTTGATGGCAAGCTTGAGGTAAGAAAAGCATCTGACCACTCACTTGTCATGAGGGGAATAGAAGAAGAAAGGCTTCTCAAACTGCAAGGAACCTCTGCTCATGCACAACATTTCTCATATATTTCTCATCATGAAGAAGGTACACTTCCATCAAGTTTATTATGGCATGCTAGATTTGGACATTTAAACTATGACAGTCTCCGCTTATTGAAGAAAAATGGTGTTGCTGGTTTGCCTACAATTCCTAGGAAACATAAGCAATGTGATGCTTTCATTCTAGGAAAGCATAGCAAACAGTCTTTTCATGATTCACATTCAATAGCACATAGGAAGCTTGAACTCATTCATTCAGATTTATGTGGTCCAATGCCTGTTTCTTCTGCAAATGGAAATAAATATATCATGACATTTATTGATGATTACACCAGAATGTGTTGGGTTTATTTATTGAAGAACAAATGTGATGCTTTTCAAACATTCAAGAATTTTCATAAATGGATTGAAAATGATGCACAATCTCATATTGGGTCTATTTGCACTGATAATGGAAAAGAATATACATCAAATGAATTTGAAAACTATCTTCGCCAACATGGGATCAAACATCAAACAACTATGCCTTATAATCCCCAACAGAATGGTGTCGCTGAAAGAATGAATAGAACAATCTTGAATATGGTACGATCCATGCTTTTCTTAAAAAATGTAAAGATAATGTTTTGGGCTGATGTTTTTCTATGTGCTGCATATATAAAGAATAGATGTCCATCTAATGCTATAAGAAACAAGACTCTTTATGAATTGTGGTATGGACATGTTCCTTTGGTAAAACATCTCAGGGTCTTTGGTTCCACCTGTTATGCTTTGATACCAAAGGTACATTGTTACAGGGAAAAGTGTCTATGCAGAACTGCTAATCCCACTAAGGTGTGGCAGCTACCTTAGAAACAAAAAAAGTAAAGCTACTTTCGTTTTTCCTTTATGAAATATAGAGGAGAGAAGAATAGAGGAGACCAACCTCTGTCTTGCGCTTGGCTCCTAGTTCGATTCCTCTCTCTTCTGATAGTCCTTTTCTACTTGCTTCCTTATACGCCCAGCTTCACAGAGTACCTGTAGAATCAGAGTAGCATAACACTATACAAGAACATGGATCTATAATCATAAACAATCTAGGATCAGATGTAAATTGACCATACAAATGCATAAAACATAAAAGACACAAGAGTATGGAGGAAAACTTGAATAGCTTTTATTGATAATCAAGAAAGAGCCAAGGGAGTTACAACCAGTTGTTCTGACCCAGCATCATCCTCTCAACAAGTAAGCCCTTCTTCACCTCATACAAAGTTTAGATCACCCAACACTATGATGCTGCCTCAAGAAACCAACAACAATTCCTTACAAGATGCAAAATTCCCGCCTCTGGATCTCTGGGATGAGGGATCCATATTTAGATATCTGTAAGGGAGATGAGTCAGCTTGTGATTTGATTAGTGTCTTCCCTCTGATAGTTCTTGATTCCACTTGGAGATTGATCTCTTACTCATCCATGGTCGAATTCAGAGAGGCAAGTGTCACAAGAGAAGTTTCTGGAAGATTCCATGCCTCTCCAGCTCGCGGATTGACACTGCCATTTGTCACTTCTCACCCATCGCACCCCATAGAAGGGCTTTTTGAAATGCAACGCACCCATAGAGTGTACTTAGGTGAGATGCAACGCACTTTGCCTATGGAGCAGGTGAAATGACCCTGTTTTGACCAGTTCTGAGTGGTTTTTCATGGAGAACTTCTAGGAGAAGCTGTAATCAGTTGACCTTGTTCCTTTAGGGGTTAGAACAACACTTTTAGGGACTTAGGAGCCCTTGGTTTATGGACATTTTATGCTTGGGGTTGTAGTGCCCAAAAATGTCTATAACAGTTGCCCCCTAAAGCATGAGGTCGTTAATCTTTTTTGACGTCAGGTGAAATGCTTTATCATGGGGATTCGAAGTTCTTTCAAGCTGGGAGGAGACCTGTAATAAGATACAATACAATACATTATCTTCATAATTTTTTCATGATCTAGCTAAGGTGGGCATTCCCATGCTCAGCTTTATAAATTCATTTTCATGTACATAGGACAGACAATCGTCTGAGTGTAGACTGATGATTCTGGTAGAGCCATCATCCCTTTGATTGGATGATTATCTGTGCAGCAATGATGTACATTTGATGTCTTTATTTCCATGAATATATATCGCAGCCCGGATGGATGAAACTAGATCCGGGGTCTTCAATCTTGTTCGATCTTCACTCGAAGTACAAGTCTATCCATGTGAGAGATGTTCTGGAGTCGAACATGGAAAGACATCGCCTGATTACCAGCCAATGATGTAAGTTGTTAACAGGCGCGAGAGGAATCACCGATAATGATAATGACCCTCAAGGTACTACAGTACAATTCACGTGGTGTGAATAAAGGACTTGGCGTCGAACACCACGCAAAATCTTTCGGTCGAAGGTCATTGATGTAAACCTGTCGCCGGAAGTGAGAAAATTGCCATTGAGGCATGCAAGCTTCAAAGTACTGAACGAGATGTTCCTAGATCGACTTCTTGGATAATGAGCTGATGTCGAAAAGAAGCGATCCGTCATAGGAGGGCCTTAATGAATCCCACATCAATGACACGGAACGGAGCAAATGATTTTAATGGAGGTGAAAACGCTCTGGTGATATAAGGTTCAGGGTGACGGTCATGAAAGAATGGAGCATAAATGTATTGTAGCGGGTGAGACACAGGTGAATTCTCTGAATGACTTCTCTTGAACATATCGGCGACACTGACGTGATGGATTGGTAGCATTAACGCCAAATGTGGATGGTGTGATGGGACCATGGTGATGTGACCGGTGAATGAAACAACCCAACCCGACTTGACCCAAATTAGAATCCCTAACAAGAATTATATTACAATGGGTTGAAAATCAATGGACTAAAAAACACTATAAAATAGGCCAAAATTAAACTAAGAAAACCCAAAAAAATTGTCTTTGGGGCTTAACCCATGACCCCCCTGATCCCATATCAATGTAAAGTACTTGGGGCTAATCATAATACCAAACAAAATCATCATTGATTGCCATTTTGGAATGCAGGTTGACTCATCACTATTATTCAAGAAAAACCATGCCACCTGAAATAATCCATTGGGGGTCCGTAAAGAAGTAAATTCTCATTTGTGCCAAATTCCTTTGAGTCTTGGATCGTTAGCCTGCTTCCTTACAGTTAAAGAAGACAAAATCTTAAACAATTCAAAAAAAAATCCTACTTTAAAATCAAGTCAAAAACTTTTTCTATTATATAATTGTGTTAACAAAATAACATTTTAAAAATTAAAAATATACCACATAAATTATGTTTTTTTCTTTTCAAATTTTATTTATTTTTTAATTAATATTGTAGCAACATGTTACATCTATATAGAAAATTTGACTTAAAAGAATTTGTATTAACTTTAAAGTGATTACATTATTAGAAACAATTGTGTTTAAAATTATATTTAAACTAGTTTTTTTTTTTTTTTTTTAACCTAAATGATTATGGCTTTTTTATTAATTCATTCAAACTCATTTGAAGGCCAAAAACTTTTTACATCTCTGACAAAATCAATCTTCTTCCTTTTAGTTCAGAAATGTCTAAAATTTAAAGGAATTTTTAGCTTTCTATTCGAATCTATATTAACTTATATAGCCTCCCACACACTCCTAATATAACTATATATTTGAAAAATATATGTTAAAGATTAAAATTAAACTGTCCTTCAATATTCCCCCCCAGAGCAAGGGTGCCTTCATTTTCATCGTTTCTGTTCTTGGCTGAGAATTGGTAAGAAGATATTCCACATTTATCTTTGCAACGTCCATCCCTTGCTGAATTGATGCCACACCCTTCCGCTGATTTGACTGAGGATGCCATAATGTCCAACCTGTAATCTTTCCATTTTGGTATGCAACAAACCAACTCTTTGATTCATAAGCATAAAATGATCTCAGGACTCTGCGTGGAAGCTCAAGCGTGGAAACTACATCTCGAATGTGAGAATTCCCTCACCCTAAAGCCATCCAAATTTATTAACGAACTGAACCTTCATCCACTTGTCCAGTGCGATGACAACAATTGCGAGGAGAGTCTAAGTGTGTGCAGGGAACCAGCTTCAGCTAAGTGGAGGGGCTGCCAAAACATGAGAGAAATGACTACCATGATCATCAATTCGAGATAGAATTTGACATTAGGATGTCGATAAACCCATCTTTCCAATTCTCCATTGATTCAATTTAATACCCCTTTAATTTGCAATGAAATTGGGATTATCACGGTACATTTTTTATAATTATGTTTCTTTCATTTTGAACCATAACTCCTGATTCTAGGGAGATGCCCTAGTTTGCTAATATGTTTGCCACTGAATTTAAATGTCTCTTAACGTGAAATAACTCAACATTCTTAAACTTTTCAATTTACAAGATGATTATGAGCCGAATGGAGGAATGGATTTGCATAAGATCCTTCTTGAGCTTACATCCTTGTTGAATTACTATGATAAAATATCCAAAGACCATTAATTGCCGAATTTTACTTGCTGTTTCCAATTCTAAACCCTTCCACAAGGCTAAGAATTCAGTTTGGTAATTGGATGAGATTCCAAAACTCCAGGCATATTGAATCTCCTTTTCTTCATCGGGGTGGAAAATAACCCCTTCTGCTCCTACCTCCCTGGGGTTACTTTTCAAAGCTCCATAAAAATGAGGGAATATTGTCATTTGCTAATCCTCCAAATCTGAAATTCATCATGCTCCAAACTTATTATGTTGGGATTGATGATGAAATTCTTATAATTGAAGCTGCCATCATGATTTGAGATCTAACCAAGGTTGAGCCAATCCCTTTCACTCGACGAAAAATCTTTGAGTTCCTCCAGATCGTAACTCCAAGAAGAAATTGTCTCAAAAAGAAACTAAGTTGCTTTGGTGGCCGAGATGATCCGATTGGGTTGGATGTCTTAGAATATTTCTTGATTACAGGTGATCCAAACTGCCCAACATAGATTCGTTGGAAGAGCCATTAACCTTCTCATGTTGATTGAGTCTGCTTTTTGCTTCCAAGGACATTTTTGTTTCCATTGCTCAAACATTTCATGCCAATTCTCGGGGATACTTGGGATTTCTCTAACCTTCTCCAAGGAAATTTTCTAGACCTTCAGTGCAAAGGGAAACTACTGAAAGACACGTGGAATTTCTTCTTCTTCCTTCTCAAAAAGAACACATCTAGAGGGTCCTTGTATATTTATTTTTTTGAGGTTATTTGCTATCAAAAGTTTCCCATGAACCAACTCCAACAAAAAAGATTAATTTTAGGCATACCATCCTTATTCCTTATTCTACCCCATAACCGATCTGAAGGAGGGTGTGGGAATTTTGTATCAATGATTCATATCTCGCTCTTCCTAAGTAGGTATTATTCTTATTTCCCAGCCAGATTTTCCAATCCAACTTAGATGTTATGAGTGGGGAAAAACCCTTTAAGGTTTTGATCAAAATAAGTCAATGAGGTTGTTAGGTCCCTGTAATACTAGTGTATTCCCTCATTGTTATTGTCAGTGTATCCCCCTTATTGTTATTATTGTGCCCTTACATTATTATTGTTATGTCGGTTCTGATTATATTGTGACCCCTTAGAGTCCTATATATAGAAAAGAGGTTTTGTCATTTGAATCATCCAATCAATTTTGTAATGTAAAAGAGGTTCCCCTTCGAATAGGCTAATTTTGTAGTCATTGATCTTTCTCTTCTTCTATTTTGTGAGCTGGTTGTATAAAATTTGGTATTAGAGCTTTGGATTCTAGGGCTTCGCTTCTTCAAACAAGTCATCATGGAATTTTTTCTATTTTTTTTCTACGAAGCTTCAGAATATGAAATTGAAACTACATGGAGCCAAAATCTTGGTGAACCTTGTACACTAATTTCAGATGTTTTCTTGCTATATTTTCGGAGATATGATCCGAGGAAGTTAGAGTTTTTGTAGGCTCTAGAATTCCATCTCAAATAGGCGACCTTTGGAAAATCGTCATAACTTTCTCTATGAGCATCAGATTTAAATTTCATAAAAATTAATAGAAATATGACAGGTCTTAGTTTGTTGGGTATCATTTTCAGGGCCATAGGTTGAAATAGTGACATGTGGCACTCTGTACAAGTTCACTTTACTGAACTAGTCTATAATCAGGTCATCATGGGATATTGGGCATAAATCTTTTTTTCAAAATCCAATCTTGATAAGACTTATGGATTTGGAAATAAGACTCATAGGGCTATAGATATACAACATATTCAATATCAAGCTCTTACAAAGTGAAAAACAAGGTGTGTAGTTTTTAAAATTTGCATAATATTTGTTTGAAAAATTAGTTTGAAGTGATTCAAAGGGCATAGTGAAGAATAATTATCATTAATTAATGCCACAAAGAAAGAAAATGGAAACACCTATTAAGAAACCCAAAATATCTACTATGACACATGAAGAAGAGGAAGAAATGCAACATGGTATATCAAAATTGCGAGACCAAGTGCAACAAATTTCTCTTTCACAAAAAGTAACAAAAGCTAAGATCGATGGTGTAGAAGAAAAACTAAAAGGAAACATGGAAGATTTCAAGAAAGAATTGACAAATTTGCTACAAGAAATGCTTCCTAATGGCAAAAAGGTAGTAGAGGAAACTCATGATGAGAACAAAAGAAATGTTAATCATGATTTTATAGACTCTAACGTTGGATTGAAGACCCACCATATTCCAAAGATCGATATGAGGAAGTTTGATCGGAAGGATCCTGTAACATGGATACTACAAATGGAGCAATATTTTGATCTCCATACTGTGAAAAACACACAAAAGGTATGCATTACAAATTTAAATTTAGAACCCAATCAGTTGTATGGTATCGATGGATTTTCTCTTGTAAACAAATTGTCACTTGGTCAATTATTACTAAGGAAATGATAACACATTATGAGGATACAAAGAACAACAACTTATTTAACCAATTGATAAATCTCAAACAAAAGGGTTCAATTGAAGAGCACATTGAAGACTTCCAAAAATTGAATATAAGGGTAAATGATATTCTAGAGGAGCATAGGATTGATGTTTTCATAGGGACTTTAAAGGATAACATCCAACATGAGGTTCACATTTGGGAACCTAATTCATTGGAGAAGGCATTCAAGTTGGCAAGAAAAATTGAAAGCATGATTATGGCAACTATGAAGCCTACCACTCATAACTATAAAGATGGAAGTGTTGTTGCTCCTAGCCTTCCACAACCTACAAGGTTGACACCACAACAATTGGAATGAAAAAGAAAAAAAGGGATTTGCTACAGTTGTGATAGAAAATACACTAAAGGTCATAAGTGTGCTGAGAATAAAATAATTTACATAGATTGTGAAGAGGAGGAAGAAAAGGAACAAAAAACGTCAAAAAAAGAGGATATACACCAGTAACTAACCCCAGAGAAATCAGAAATGATTCCGACCATATCTAATAATGTATTGGCAGGAATTACCACTCCTCAAACTCTCAAGATAGAAGGAAATATCAAGAGGAAAAATGTAAAAGTGTTGATTGATTCGGGTAGTACCCACAAATTTATTCATTGTAAGATAACCAAGGAATTGAATTGCTTCCTATATCTAGCACCAGAGTGCCTTGTCAGGCTTGCAAATGGAGGAACCATAAATTGCTCTAGAAAGTGCCATTATATCAAGATATCCATGGGAAAATATGTATTGAATAGTCCAATTCTTTCCATTCCAATGGGTGGTGCTGATGTTGTACTAGAAGTCCAATGGTTACAATAATTAGGTATGATAACTTTTAATTTTCAAGAACTTTTCTTGATTTTTTTTTGGGAGGGAAACAAATTTGAATTAAGGGGTATCACAGGGAAACCAGGAAAGATGATGAACTCTAATGGCATGAAAAATCTTCTAAAGAAAGAAAAATGGGATGTAATTTCACAATTATGCTCACTAGAGGTTCAAACATCAAATTCATCTATTTCTCCAGATCTCCAAAACGTCTTGGACAATAATTCTAAGGTTCATGCAGTGTAATATCACATCGAGCATCAACAAAAAGTTCTCCAATTCTTAAAGGTAAGCTCAATTTGGCATAGAATAAAATGAAACAACAGGAAGATCAACATCACGATGAAAGAAGTTTTGTTGTAGGTGACTGGTTATACAGCCATACAAACAAATGTCCCTCAAGCAAGCTAAGAAGGATAATAAATAATCACCGAAGTGTTATTATTCTTACAAGGTGTTGCAAAAGATTGGTACTATGGCATACAAATTGGAGCTTCCTGCATCTTCCCAAGTGCTCCAGTTTCCCATGTTTCATGCTTAAAGAAGGTTATAGGTGACAAGCTCCTAGTTCAAATATTATTTCCAGAACTTGACGAGGAAGGAAAAATAATATTGGAACCTGAAGCAGCGATGGAAACAAGAACTAGACAGCTACGAAATCAATCAATTTCAGAGTAGCTCATCAAGTGGAAGAACTTACCCACTGAATATTCCACATGGGAGGATGATAGTATACAAAAGAATCCAGAACTACTCAAGTGTTGAGGAAAACACCTTTTTGAAGGAGAGGGGCATGTTAGGTCCCTATAATAATAGTGCATTCCCTCATTTTTATTGTTAGTGTAGCCCCCTTATTGTTATTTCTGTGCCCATGTAGTTCCCATATTGTTATTATTGTGCCCCATAGAAGCTCACTATTGTTATTTTTGTGCCCTTACATTATTATTGTTATGTTGGCTCTGATTATATTGTGACCCCTTAGACTCCTATATATAGAAAGGGGGTTTTTTCATTTGAATCATCCAAGAAATGTTCATTTGTGTAATGTAAAGGAGGTTTCCCCCTCGAAGAAGCTAATTTTGAAGTCATTGATCTATCTCTTCTTCGATTTTGTGAGTTGGTTGCATAAGAGAGGTTGAAGATTTGGAGGGATATCAAGATAATGCCAATCAATCCAATGACCATTATCATCCCACTAAGAAATGTCAGTGATCTTAACATATCCCTTTACTATCATCCAATTGGCCAATTCCTTAACTCCTTCATTCTCATCCATTAGAGTTGTTGGTGGAATGAGATCCTTTCATAAATTTATGCACACCCCATTTTTATATTTCTATCCCAGTTTATCAACGATAATTAATGGATCCATCGCTTTACGTAATTTCCAAATTTAGATCCTTGGTCTAACCATATTTCTCTTCCTAGCCTAAGAAGCCTATTCTTGTGAATGTATTTGAAAATAAAGGCCATCTTCCACCATTCCTTATCTAAAAGAAGACACCACACTATCTTTACACCCAGAGCCAAGTTCATGAGTTCACGATATTTGATTGCTAATCCCCCAAAATTTTTGGGCAAATGAACAATGCTCCAATTGACTTGGTGATTTTTTTTTTTATTATTCTTCCCTTCTTGTGAAAGGAACTTCCTCAAGAGACCACCAAGTTGATGAATTATTCCATTAGGAGTGAGAAGTCCTAAACCCATATAAATTGGAAGGGAGAACAATACTAACTTTATTAATAATGCCTTTCCTGCTATATTTAGCCATTGCACACACTAAGATTTAATTATTTTTCTTAATTTTTGCAATACTTCCTCCTAGTCATCGAAGTTGGATGTTCACAATAAAATTGGTATACCGATATATTCAAATGACCTCCATTCCAAAGCGACAAGGAATTATAATATCCGAGACATCTCAATTAATTTTGTTTCAAAACAATTCCACTCATATAACTGACATTTCTTTTTTTTAACCATCCCTCCAAAAATATCTAGATAAGAATTTAGGATCCTTTTCAAGTAGACTACTATTATTTTAGAGGCTCCCCCAAGCAAGAGAGTATAATTTATGAACTAAGAATGATTGACCCCCTTAATATTCTGCGCAATACTCAGTCCCACCAACTTACCTTCCCACCTTATTTTTTCCAAATTCCTGCTTAGAATTTCATCCATAATGATGTAAAGAAGAGGAGACAAAGGGAAACCTTGCCTTAGAACTCTACAAGCAAAACAAAAAGAGGAAGGTCGACCACTAACCAACAATGCTATCGAAGGTGAGAAAATACAAGGTTTCATTTAATGAATAAAGTTATTGCAAAATACCAACTTTTCAAGCACTAAGGAAATGAAAGAATTACTTACCCGATCAAAGGCATTTGCCATATCTAGTTTAATCACCATACTTGATTCATTGGATTCCATACTCAAACGTATTGCTTCGTGGAAAAGAATGATTTTATCTAGGATTTGTCTTTGTTGCATAAAGCCACCCTGAATCTCTAACATAAATTTCAACATCAACTTTTTCAATCTTGATGCTATGACTTTGTTAGAATTTTGTAAGCCAAATTACATAGATATATGGGTCAGAATTGAGTGAAGTTTTTTGGATTCGATTCTTTGGGAATCTAAGAAATAAAGGAGGAGTTGGTACTACCTCCTATCTTATATTTCCTTCTCGTACTTTTCAACATCTGCCACAAATATTTTTTTATCATAATCCAAAATGCTCTGTAGAAACTAATTGTGAAACCATCTGGTCCTGGGACCTTATCTGGATCTAAGTCCCATATTGCATCAAAAACTTCTGCCTCCTCTATTTCATTAATAGGAGACAGGTTAGCAGAATTTGATACAGTAGAAGGGATACATTGAAGAAAATCCTGAGCTTGGGTCATGTCAACATCTATAGTCTCTTGATAGAGGGCTTTAAAATGACGATATGCTTTCTACTTGATGTCTTCAAAGGTATTCAATTTCAGCCTTCCTTCAAGAACTATGTCTTTAACTTAGTTCCCTAATTCATGAGATTTTGCCTCATTATGAAAGAAAAAGGTGTTTTTGTCTCTCGCTTGAAGCCACAGGCTTCGAGATTTTAATCGCCATAGTTCTTCCTTTTGTTTGCTCACTGCAAATATTTTCTTTGTTAACTCTTTATTTTTCAAGATGCCGTGGCTCTACATTACTTTCCTCAACCAAAATTTGATGTATTTCTAATTTCTTTAACAACTCCTTTCGCTTCCATCCTATGGGTTGATAATTTTCCTTGAGCCAATTCTTCATAGCGTACTTAACATATTTCAATTTTGATTCCTAGACATATGCAAGTGATCCAAACGTTGGGGTTTTCCATGCTTTCCTAATTAATTCCACCACACCTTTTTCCTTTAGCCCAGCATGATTACATCTACATGGGATTAGACCTAAGTCATCCATACGATCCATTGTTAAAGAGATTGGGTGATGGTCTAATTATCCTTGCACCATAATCAAAGAGATACATTTCAATCCCTTCATCAACCAATTGCTATGAATTAGATACCTATCCAAACTAGCTGCTATATGAATGTCTCCACTTCTATTTTTCGTGTAAGTGAATTATCCAATTTTGGGGGGAATATCCACTACATCCCATTCAGTTATTAAATCTTCCATACACTTTTTGAAGGGGTACCAAGTAGGACATGCTCCTCGCTTCTTTTCAGAACCCAATATTGTATTATCCCCTCCCATGATACAATTGATATTCTAGGCCCTTTGTTTGATAGAATTTAAGGAGTCCCAAAACTCTGTTTTATCTCCGTATTGCACAGGAACATATACATTAATGACAAGTATTTTCTCACTCGAGTCCCTTCTTTCCAAAAGAACTGCTATCCAATATTGGGATTTCATACTATCAATTAATTTGAAATGGATTTCAAACCAATACATGCCTAATCCTCCAGATGCTCCTCTTGAGCTTTGCAATATTCTATTATTGTCTCTCGAAAAGGACTTTGTTGCTTGATTAACTTCCTTTTCCTCAAGCTTGGTTTCCTGTATAAGGAGGATCCACGACTCCTCTTGCTTCACCAAATCCTTAACTCTTAGAGATTTATGGGGCTTCCCAAACCCCTTATATTCCAAGACAAAATTTCATCATTTATTAGGAGGATTTTGTTAGGAACCCCCTCCTTCTTCTACTTCTTCTGCTCCTTTAGAATTTTTTTCTTTAAGATTTCAGTGATTACTGGTTGATTACCCGATTTCTTATTTTTCTCAACATCTTTTTCTCAGACCATCTTCTTGAATGACCTTCCTTACTTTTTCTTTCTACTCCCCATTTCATGGCTACTAACTTCATCCGCACAGACTAAGCACTGTGCCATATTTTGAGTGAAAACTCCTTTAGTAGAAAGGCCTCCTTCTTCCTTCTTGGACCTGGGGGGAGAAGTCTCATTGATGGATATTTGAACAATTTGAGACTCGACATGGATCGAATCTAGATGATGAAGATCTGAGTTTTTCTGAATGTTTAGGATCTCCTCTATTTAATTTATTTCCCCATCTTCCTGCTCCCCTATTACTGGTTCCTCACTAGTGACCCCATTATTCATATTAGGGTTTGGTTTCTCTTGCTCACTGTTCTACTTGATTATGTAGGTGGATCAAATGGTTTGTTCATGTTGAAGCCCCATTTTTATTTTGGGCATTTTATTTCTTATCCCCCATAGAGTTTCCTCTATTTCCTCCTTACCTTTAGATATGCCATTGATCTCCTTGATCTGTAGGTGGATCAGTCTCCTTGTTAGTAGGGGCCTTATTACAATCCCTAGAAAAGTGACCATATTCATGACAAAATTGACATTTGAAGGGGATCTACTCGTAATCAAGAGTCTGAGAATGAGGCCTTCCCCCAGAGTGAGAGTAATCTCTGAAGGAAAACCCTTTTTAGATCTACCTCCACACAGATATTGGCACAAGAAAACTAAGGTCCCTTAGGTTTAGCCATATCCATATACTTTTCTACACCATTTCCAAATTCTCTTAGGAAATCGTCACTTTAATAGGAGAGAGCGAGCCAAGGAATTTTAACACAAATGGGGATTGTAGTCAGGATGTGTTCATATGAGTTAAAATCAAGAGACCACTTATTTAGATACATCCCTCTTGATCTGACAGAATAGGAATGATTTCTGAAGATTACATCCCTTTATTCCTTGAGTTCAAACAGAAAAGAGAAAAATCCATTACCACACGCGTAAAATCTGATGTCACCCTTCATCATCGATTTTAAGGTTTGGTCGATCCACACATCCATTGAACAAGGGGATGGCCACATCCCTATGAACTTTCCCATGAGTGCATGATCTAAAAAGGCCAAAGTTGTTCTTCTCATGCACAATGGAAGAACCACCTAGGGAATAGCTTCAGACTTCTTGACGAACTTTTATTGCCCCTCCTTACTCACGGGCTTATTCGAAAGAGTGGCCACTAAAGCCTAAAAGGTTGTGGCCTCATCAGGGGGAGGAGGGGGAGGATCCCCCTCTGGGGATGCCATTGTGGATCAAGCAAATCATGTTATGGCTTATATAGTGCATGAGAGGGCCATAAAGCTCCATACTACTTGTAATATATTAAATTAGTTATTTTATTATTATTACTTTTAAAATGAAATATTTTATATAAAATCATCATTACTATTATTCGTATACATTTGTATGCATTTCTTTTGTTAAGAACGTAAAAGTATGGGCTTATATATATATATATATATTATTTTTTCTCGAGGAGAGGAATCAGTCTCCCTCTTAGCCCAAGGGATAGAGTGAGGTTGTTGGTACCATACTTGCACACAAGTATACTCACTTAAGAGTTCACAAGAGCTGAAGCCAATGCAATAATATTCATAGGCACAAATTTATTACAACAATACTTATAGCTCATTATGTCACTAGTGAAGATTTGAATTTGAGTGAGGAAGATAATACCCATTTTTCTCAACCACCTGAGATTACCCTAATTGGCATTATATATATATATATATATATATATATATATAGAGAGAGAGAGAGGGGACAAATATTTTATTATTATTATTTATAAAATGGGAAGCAAGTACCATAATTTTCTTTCTCATATATAGAATATTCTACCTCACAATATAAGAGTCTATTTATGAAGTAGAATTCAACTTATTATATTTTAGGTTTTAAGTTGTTGTGTTTTAAGATATTTATGGCTAGCAAATAATGGAAATATATTTTTGTAAACAGTTTTAAAACTTGTTCACTTTAAGATTTAATTGGATTATTAGATTAAAGGGGATAACTCTTAAATAAATGGTAAATTAATTGTTTATTGTTATTTCGATGTTATCTTTAAATCTTGTTAATTGGGGTTATTTCAGGTGGTTGAACAAAATGATTGTAATCCTACCCACCAGGTTCAAATCTTTGCTAATGACATATTGAGCTTTGATGCCTTGATGAATATTGTTGTAATGGCCTTGAGCATGAGAAAAAAACTCTTAAGTGAGCATAACTATGGGCTGGCCTAGTACCAAAAACCTCGCTCTTGCCTTTGGGCTGAGAAGGAGGCCTATTTATTTGCTAATGCTAGATTTCAATGATTACACATTAAATAAATTGGAAGAAAATACATGTAGGACTAAAGTGACCACATACAACTTTTCAAACTAGGGCCTTTCCACTGGGCACCATTAACTCATATTGCATTTACATAAACTGATAAAGGGAAGATGCAAAGGAAGATTAAAGTAATATATATATATATGCCAAGTACCAATAAAGATGGCATTCCTAGGTAGTTAGAGAATTCCTAGGGTTGGAATCATAATATTTTAGGGTAATGTGAATGGAAAGTGAAAAGCCTTAAGTGAGGGCCAATAGTGATGAAAAGTCTAAGAGACCTCTTTGAAGATGAAAACCAAGGGTTATTAATATAAAGAAGAAGTGTTTTTTCCACTAAAAAAAAAGAGTTCAATATGGTATTAAAGCAGGGGTATTCTTTCCCTTCTTAAGTTTAAGCTATGGTTGCATGGCTTTACTCCACCACAAGTTTTGTGGTCTTCCTCAACATTATTTACTAGATACCATGTGTTTTTTCCAAGCTCAGTGCTCTTGCCACTAATACTTGTTGTGTGTGCAGCATGATTGTTTAGAGGTCTTTGTTTTAGCCAGATGTATACCCTAGGAAGTTTGTATACCCCTCCATGCGGGGGGGGTGCGGGGGGGGACTTGTCCCCCCCTCGGAGGTTTGAGGGGGGGGGGGGGCGGGCGATCACCCCCGGCTGGGGGGTCCGGGGGCCAGCGGTCCCCTGGCAGGGGCTCGGGGGCAGTGCCCCCGAAGCTAAAAACAGATGTAAAATTGCTTTGTAAAAGTATAGTAATTTCTAGTCAATTTGGGCTGTTCATTAGGTGGATGATCTGACGGTAGAACTTATGTTTAGTTTAGGGTTTTTTTCCCTAGAATGCAACCCCTCTCTTTGTATGAGGGCATTGTATTTGAGGCTATGTAATAGATGTGTATTCTCTGAGCGAGAAGCAGAGAGGTGAGACTGTGAGAGAAAACAGAGGATATTACAACAGATCTGCTGTAGGTTGTGTCTCTTCATTTTACTGGATAATAGAAAGGAAGGACTGGTTGTTCGGGGTGGACGTAGCCCAAACTTGGGTGAACCACGTATATCTGTGTCTCTCTTGTTTTATGCGTTTTCTGTGTTTATATTTCTGTAATATTTTATGTGTTTCATTGCTCCATGATATATAATTTTCTAACAACTGGTATCAAAGCCGAAGGTCTATTTGGCTGATAAACTCACAGGAAAGAAGGGTTCCTCATTCGAGTGGGAGCAATGGTGGGAGATGGTAAGTTTAGGGTCGAGAAATTTAACGGCCAAAACTTTTCGCTGTGGAAGATGCAGATGGAAGATTATCTATATCAGAAAGATCTATACCTACCATTGGGTGGAAAAACAAAGATGTCGACGGGTATGACATATGAAGAATGGAACCTTCTCGATAGAAAGGCACTCAGAATAGTACGGTTGTGCCTCGCAGTGTTGGTCGCCTTCAACATTTCGAAGGAAACAACGATAGAGGGTTTGATTAAGGTGTTGGAGAAACTATATGAAAAACCCTCGACCTCAAACAAGGTATTTCTTATGAAACGGTTGTTTAATATGAAGATGTCGGAAGGTGGATTTGTTACAGACCATTTAAATGATTTTAATACTGTTACAAGTCAGTTATGTTCTGTAGGGGTAAACTTTGATGATGAAGTTAGAGCTCTGTTATTCTTGTGCTCATTACCAGAAAGTTGGAATGGTTTAAGAAATGGCCATTAGTAACTCTGTGTCTGGATCTAGTACTTTAAAGTTTGATGATGTTGTCGGTGCTATCCTTAGCGAAGAAATGTGAAGGAAAAGCTCTGGTGAGACATCGGGTAATGCTTTGAGTGCAGAGTCTAGGGGAAGAAAAATGGAAAGAGGAAAGAGCTCAAGATATCGCAGTAAATCAAGGAAAGGCAGATCCAAGTCCAGATCGGGGATAGGGTGTTGGAAATGTGGAAAGAAAGGACACCTAAAGAAAGATTGTAGATCTTGGAAGGGAAAAGAAGGAGATGCACAGCAAGAAAACAATCATGAAGCAAATGTGACAGGTGAGGTGTTACAAGATGATTTGATTCTTTCTTTTGAAAATATTACTGATTCCTGGATGGTAGATTCAGGGGCCTCATTCCATGCCACACCTGATAAGAAATACTTTCATGACTATGTTCAAGGAGATTTTGGACAAGTTCGTTTGAGTGATGATAAACCCTGTAAAATTGTTGGAATGGGTAGGGTTCTTGTAAAACAGCAGAATGGAAACCAATGGCTACTAAAGGAGGTAAGGCATGTTCCAGATCTAAAGAAAAATCTGATTTCAACAGGGTAGTTAGGCAGTGAAGGTTGTGTGACAACTTTCACAGATAAAGCTTGGAAGGTCACCAAAGGAGCCCTGGTAATAGCAAAAGGTGAAAAGGTTGGTACATTGTATTTATGCAATGGTATTTCTAACTTTGTTAATTCTTTAACTTCCAAAGGAGCAGATGAATCATTATGGCATCATAGGCTCGGACACATGAGTGAAAAGGGGATGAAGATTCTTCACTCAAGGAATTTGTTGCCGGTTTTGAAGAATGTTGATTTGAACTTCTGTGAGAATTGCATTTATGGAAAACAGAAGAGAGTCAGATTTATCAAAGTTGGGAAAGAAAAGAAGAGTGAAAAATAGAGCTTGTGCATATAGATGTATGGGGACTTGCTCAGGTATCATCTCTCGGTGGCTCTCGTTATGATGTTACTTTTATTGATGATGCAACCAGAAAAACTTGGATTTATTGTATTAAGAATAAATCTGATGTATTTGATACTTTCAAGAAATGGAAAGCTTTGGTTGAGATTGAGACAGGAAAGAAATTGAAGTGTCTTAGATTAGACAATGGAGGTCAATATTGCAGCAAAGAGTTTGATAGGTACTGTTCAGAGCATGGAATTCACAGAGAGAAGACAGTTCCAAGAACACCACAAGAAAATGGTGTGTTAGAAAGAATGAACAGAACAATCATGGAGCATGCAAGGTGCATGAGATTGCATGCAGGATTGCCTTTACAATTTTGGGCAGATGCTGTAGATACTGCTGTTTATCTAATAAACAGAGGGCTTTCAAGTTCCTTGGATGGTGGTGTTCCAGAGGAAGCATGGATAGGTAGAAAGGTAAACTACTCCCTTTTAAAGCCTTTTTGTTGTGAGGCCTTTGTCCATATTGATAAAGAAAATAGAACAAAGCTTGAGGCAAAGTCAAAGAAATGTACCTTTATTGGATATGGTGTTAGTGATTTTGGTTATCGCTTATATGATTACGAAAATTACAAAATCATTAGGAGCAGAGAGGTAATATTCAATGAAAAGGTTTTGTATAAGAATCAGTTGCAGGAAGAGAAACAAGAAAAAGAAAACAACGAATATGCAGTTCTTGATGAAATCACTGAAAAAGTAAAGGTGCCCGAAAATAATAATAATCAACAACCACAACAACAGTAACCACCACAACAGCAACAGGCACCCCAAACACCTGAAAGGGGTGTTAGAAGATCTACCAGGATAAGTAGACCCCCTGAACGATACTCTCCTTCATTATATTATTTATTGTTGACTGATTCTGGTGAACTTGAATGTTATGAATAAGCAATGCAGGTTGAAAGCAGGAAGAAGTGGGAGGTAGCCATGGAAGAAGAGATGGACTCCTTAATGCATAACCAGACTTGGGATTTAGTTAGGTTGACCAGACTTGGGATTTAGTTAGGTTTACAGGCTGTTATAGACATTTTTGTGCCTTACAGCATAGAGCATGAAATGTCAATAATCTAAGGGATCCAAAGTCCCTAAACATGTTGTTCTTACCCTTAGAGGAACAAGGTCAGCGAACCACAGCACTGCAAATCAGTTCTCCACTGAAAAACACTCAAAAACAGGTCAATTTTGGATCAAAGCAGCTGCTCCAAAGGCTACCTGCGCTGCATAGCAGGTACAACAAAGGCTACCTGCGTTGCATAGCAAGTAGGACAAAGGCTACCTGCGCTGGGCGTACTTGGACATGTGGAGGAATCTTTTTCTCAAAGTGCCAGTGCCCAGGAAGCTTCCAAAAAGGCACTTGATCATAAGATTCGCCTAATGATGAGTTAAGAGCTTCTAAAACTCCAAGTGGAAGACAGAAACTCCGAGTGAAGAACTGAAGAACAACTGGAGTTGAAGAGGACAACAAGTCACACATCAAGCTGACTTATCTTCACTCCAAAACTCTATATAAGGATCTCATCCCATGGGATCTAGAGGCCGGAATTTAGTGCAAAGAATTGCTGTTGGTTTACAGTTGTGAGCATTGGGTGATTGCTTGAAGGAGGTGAAGAAGAGATTTCTCTCCGTCGGGAAGGTGATGCTGGATTGGACCTCTCGTGGTTGTATCACCGCCTGAACCTTACTTCCATATATTAATAAAGCTTTTGAGGTTCTTCTATTCGCATGTGTTTCAATGGTGTATTGTCTTACTTGCGTCTTTGATTTATGCTAATCCTTGAATCGATTATGAATGCATGCTTCTTGTAGTTTCCTTTCTTTGTCTTGTTTGCAGGATCTCGTGTAGCTGGGCCCGTGAAAAGACTTGGAGCTGGGAGCAAGCGGCAATCAAAGGAGATTGGATCGACCATTTGCGCAAGACACCGGTAAGTGGATCTCTTCCTTTTATCTCTTGCATGTCATAAAGAAGAAACTTTAGATAGCTTTGCTTTCAGCTGTTGCTAAGGAACTGTCACCCTTAGAGTGGGTTAGGGTCATTCCGAGTTGGATACTTTCCCCCACAACACAGGCTGAAGGAAGAAGATGGAGGAAAACAGAGGTACAAAGCTAGACTTGCGATGAAGGGGTTTGCACAGAAGAAAGGTATTGATTTTGATGAAATATTTTCTCCTGTTGTTAAAATGACTTCAATAAAGACCTATTTTAAGTCTAGTAGCAGTTGAAGATTTGCATCTTGAGCAGTTATATGTAAAGACAACCTTTCTCCATGGGGATTTGGAGGAAGAGATATATATGCAGCAGCCACAAGGATATGAAGTGAAAGGGAAGGAGAAACTAGTGTGAAGGTTGAATAAGAGCTTGTATGGCTTAAAACAGGCTCCAAGGCAGTGGTATCTAAAATTTGACAAGTTTATGTCTGAACAAGGTTATACTAGATGTCACTCTGATCATTGTGTTTATCCGAAAAAGCAAAATGATGATAGCTATATTATATTGTTATTGTATGTAGATGACATGCTTGTTGCAGGGTCTAACATGCAGGAAATAAACGTGCTCAAAAGAAAATTGGCAAATTCATTTGCAATGAAGGATTTGGGAGCTGCAAAACAAATCCTTGGTATGAGAATAACTAGAGATAGGAAAAATCGCAAATTAACATTGTCCCAGAATGAGTACATACAAAAGGTGTTGAAAAGATTTAATATGTACAATGCAAAACCAATTAGTACACCTTTTGCTAGCCATTTCAAACTTAGTAAGGAAATGTGCCCAAAGACCCAAGAAGACATGGATTATATGTCTAAAGTTCCATATGCATCAGCAGTTGGAAGTTTAATGTATGCAATGGTCTGCACAAGGCCTGATATTGCATATGCAGTGGGAGTTGTAAGCATGTACATGAACAATCCAGGAAATGAACATTGGATGGCAGTGAAATGGATTCTCAGATATTTGAAAGGTACCACAAATCAAGCATTATGCTTTGGTGGTTCAAACATTTCCTTATAGGGATATGTTGATGCAGATATGGCAGGTGACAAAGATAACAGGAGGAGCACTACAGGATATGTATTTCCTGTTGGTGGAACAATTGTCAGTTGGGTTTCAAAAATCCAAAGTGTTGTTGCACTTTCAACAATAGAAGCAGAGTATGTTGCTGCTACAGAGGCTAGTAAAGAAATGATTTGGTTACAAAGGTTTATGGGTGAATTGGGTAAGGAGCATGATATGGGCATGTTATACAGTGATAGCCAAAGTGCCATTCATCTTGCAAAGAACTCAACATTTCATTCCAGGACTAAACACATACAGCTCAAGTACCATTTCATACGATCAGTGTTGGAAGATTGAGAGTTGAAGCTGGAAAAGATACACACTAGCCAGAATCCTGCAGATATGCTAACAAAAGTTGTAACCAGGGAGAAACTGAGAATATGCTCAGTTTCAATTGGTCTTTAAGGATGACGATGAAGATGAGAAATAGCTAGGTCCAAAAAGGAGTCATTGTCCAGCAAATGAAGCAGCGGTGGAATTGCTACAATCATTCTCCAAGTGGGAGATTATTGTGTGTGGAGCATGATTGTTCAGAGGTCTTTGTTTCAGCCGGATGTATACCCCAGGAAGTTTGTCCACCCCTCCACGCGGGGGGGGACTTGTTCCCCCCGCGGGGGTCCCGGGGGGGGGGGGGGGGGGGGGGGGGGCGCTGGTTCGAGGGCAGTGCCCCCGAAGCTAAAAACAAATGTAAAATTGCCTTGTAAAAGTATAGTAATTTCTAGTCAATCTGGGCCGTTCATTAGATGGATGATCTGATGGTAGAACTTATGTTTAGTTTAGGGTTTTTTGCCCTAGAAGGAAACCCCTCTCTTTGTATGAGGGCATTGTATTTGAGGCTGTGTAATAGATGTGTATTATCTGAGTGAGAAGCAGAGAGGTGAGACTGTGAGAGAAAACAAAGGATATTACAGCAGATCTGATGTAGGTTGTGTCTCTTCATTTTGTTGGATAATAGAAAGGAAGGACTGGCTGTTCGAGGTGGACGTAGCTTAAACTTGGGTGAACCACGTATATCTGTGTCTCTCTTGTTTTATGCGTTTTCTGTGTTTATATTTCTGCAATATTTTATGTTTCCATTGCTTCGTAATATACAATTTTCTAACACTATTGATCTCGCGTATGAGGTTTAACATCTACAATGGATATCAAAGGTTGAACACCCTCCTCAACCATCAAATTTGTTGATGTGGAAAAGAATGTTGGATGAGCATTTGAGAGTGAATATTCATGTGCAGTGTTACTCATATTTTCCCAGGCCAAAAGTAATGCCTCTACCATTTTCTGCCGATAGCATCGAAGAAAAAAAACCTAGCATTCTTAGTGCATACTTGTCTCTGCACTCAGGGAACAATAACGCTCGTTTGCTAGTGTGGTGAACACAGAGAAAATGTATGAGTATTCAAAACTATAATTCTTCTATCACGCTCAGTTTGTCAACCAAGGGAGCAAAAAAGGTTCCAGTCCGATCCACTCTCCAAAACATAAAAATCAGCACTGGATTCTCTTTGGGATTTTAGTTTTATGTATGATTCAAAGCAATATTTTGCATTTGTGATAGGTGTTAAAATAAGCTAATTACTCATGCATGAAGAGTTGGCTAAATTTAGGGAGTCAAGTTAAATCAAGATAAGTCGAGTTAAGACATAGTCGAATTTAGTGTTTGGTTACATGTCAAGTTATTTTAGGCGAGGCACTAGTCGAAAAAGTTTAAATACACTTCACCGAGTTCATTGTAATCATCAAGCTTGTGCGATCAATAGAAGAGTTGCAACTTGTGTGTTTTGTGTGTGAAATTTGTGTTTTGGCTCCTTTGCCTTTCCATCAAATTGATATCAGAGCTGAGGAAAGATCACAAGATCTATGGAACCAACGTAGCCAATAAAAAATAGGCCGAATAAAAAAACTAACATTTTTTTTATTTTTTATAAATTTTATTGTGAATTTTTCACATAGTTAAAGAATTAAAAATGCGTAGGAAGATTCCAAAACCACACTTTAATCCTACATAAACTGCACAAATATCGTGAAACTTCAATTCTGTCAGAATTCAGTTGATGTGCGTCGTTTATGTGGTTGGGAGTAGGTTGGAGCTAACCAGCCATATATTGGGTATTTAATGCCCTCAGAGCAGCACGTCACTTAGCCCGATAACACGGGAGCGGGCAAATATTATTTAATGCCGAATTTGCCCGCTCCCGTGTTATCGCGTTAAGTCGCGTGCTGCTCTGAGGGCATTAAATACCCAATATATGGCTGGTTAGCTCTTTCCGTTGGGAGTAAGCCCGTGTCGTACTACAAAGGACGAAACCCTTATAAAGCACCAAAGTCAAAATCCTTCATGCCACACGTGTATTTGGAGTTATATGAGTTCATAAAGGTCTTTTTAAAAGGATTCCTACAAGTTTTGAAAGCTTTGTATGAAATTGTTTTTTAGGCCTTTCTTAAAGGTTTTTAATAAGTTCAAAAAAAAAGAATTTTATTAAAAGTTATATAAAGTTTTTAAAAGGATTTGTGAAAAAGGGATTTATTACATTAGGAATTTTTTTAAGGGTTTTTTTTAATAAAGAAATTTTCTATGAAGTTTTTTTATAAAATTATTAGAGAGGCTTTGCAATGTTTTTAAAAGGAGATTTTTGAAAAAAATGACTTTCTCAAATTTCTAGTCTCAATTTCCACCATTTGTAGGAAAGGTTTATGATGTGTGGGTCATTAAGATGACAACCATGTTGTAGGCTCATGATGGTTGGGATCATATCCAATTTGGGTTTTCAAAACCTAAAAATGAAGAAGAAGAACTAGCCCTCACTAATGCAAAGTGGGAACTATGGAAGAAGAACAAAAAGAAGAATGCACGAGCGTTGCAACTTATCTAGCAGGGAGTGTACCGAGTAGTTTTCCAGAGATTATGACCATGTTTTCAACAAATACAACATGGGAGACCTTGGCGACAAGCTATAAAGGTATGGCCAAAGTCAATATTGAGTTGCAAAATACTAGGAGAGATTTTGAAAGTATGTAGATGAAGGAGACAAAGAACATCGATTCTTTCATTAATCAGGTCATGACTATTGTAAATCATTTAAAAAATTATGGTGAAGATATTAAAGATCAAATAGTGGTTGAGAAGGTCCTCAGATCTTTGTCTACCAAATTTGATGTTGTGGTAGCAGCCATAGAAGAAGCCAAGGATTTGACATCATTGACAGTTTATGAGTTGATGGGATCACTTCTATCACATGAGGCAAGGATAGAGGCAAATATCAC
The DNA here is from genome assembly GCA_031772625.1 of Pinus tabuliformis. Taxonomy (NCBI): domain Eukaryota; kingdom Viridiplantae; phylum Streptophyta; class Pinopsida; order Pinales; family Pinaceae; genus Pinus; species Pinus tabuliformis. The sequence goes on from CM062811.1 coordinate 1,154,724,995, forward strand.
ATGAGGCAAGAAGGAGATCAAGAGGTAGAGGACGAGGTAGAAGACATGGTGGTTAGAGAGATGTCCGAGAAGAGCATGGACATGAAGGTGGAAGCAACTGCAAAAGCTTAAAAAGTAATGAAAGAGTTGACAAATCAAAGGTGAGATATTATTATTGCATTAAATGTGGTCACTATTCTCGTGATTGCGGGAAGATGATAGTTGATCAAGGGAACCAAAGAGTTAATGTCACTATATAGAGTACTAGCTCCATGTTCCTAGCTTTCCATACCATGCATGAACCTTTTGATAATGTATGTCTATTAGATAGTGGTTGCAGTAACCACATGGTAGGAAACAAGAATTTGGTTGCAAATTTGGATCAATCTGTGAAGACAGAGGTAAAGTTGGCGACTAACAAGACTGTGGATGTATATGGCAAAGGAGTGGTCAACTTTCTGACCAAGTAGGGGGAGCTGAAGACAATCTCAGAGGTATATTATGTCCCTGGTCTCAAACATAATTTAATAAGTGTTGGTCAATTAACACATAAGGGACACAAAGTTACTTTTCAAGGACAATAGTATGTTATATAAGACAAGCCCCCAAGAAAGCGGCTGATAGAAAATGTGTAGATGATAAGGAACATAATCTTTCCTCTAGTCATGAATTACAATGATTGCATGTTCTAATTATTATTGGTTATGACACTTTCAATTTTTTGGTTTAAGATTGTTGTAGCAGAAAAAGATGGTTAGAGGATTACCTCCCATCAAAGAACCTGCTAGTACTTGTGAGTGTTGCATATTGGGAAAGAAACATCGTGAAAGCTTTCCAAAGGCAATTGCATACAAAGAAAAGAAACCTCTTGAGCTAGTGCATACAGACTTGTGTGGAACTATGAGAACACAAACGATTGGTGAAAGTTGTTACTTCCTCACTTTCATTGATGACTATAGCAGAAAGACTTGAGTTTACTTCTTGAAGCAGAAGTATGAAAATTTTCCAAATTTCAAGGAATTCAAAGCATTAGTAGAGAACCAAAGTGATCGACAAATCAAGTTATTGAGGCCAGATCGTGGTGGAGAATATGATTCAAAGGCATTACATGATTACTGCAAACAACATGGAATCAGAGACAATTTACAACCAGGTACACACTGCAGCAGAATGATGTAGCAGAGAGAAAGGAAAGAACCATTATGAACATGGAAAGGAGCATGTTGAAAGGAAGAAACTTGTCAAATGAATATTGAGCAGAAGCAATTGCATGTGTTGTTTATGTGATAAACATATCTCCTACAAAGAGTGTGATGAAACGAGTACCAAAAGAAGCATGGTTAGGTATGTCTTGCAACGTATCTAATCTCAAAGTATTTGGACCTGTAGCTTATGCACATGTGCCTAAAGAACTAAGGGGAAAATTAGATGATAAAAGTGAAAAATTCATATTTATTAGTTACAGTGAGAAATAAAAAGCTTACAAATTGTATAACCATGTCACCAAGAAGATGATAATTAGTAGGGATGTTGTGTTAAAAGAACAAGAGTTGTGGAATGGTAGTATAGACAAAAAAGTTGATGCACAAGCGCCACTGATGGAAGAAGATGATGTAGCAGAAAAGGAGCAACAAGAATCACAGGTAAAGACACCAAACAGAGACACACCAACAAGGACTCCAAGATTTTATGAGCAACATGTATCTTCAAGAAGATCAACAGATTGAGATTCTCCCAACAATCAATCAGGCGATGAATAAAGCAATGGTAAGAGAAAGACGAGAAGTCTGAAAGATATTTATGATGATTTGGATGTTAGTTCAAATTTTGCATTGTTTTCATTCCAACCTTCTTCGTTCGAAGAAGCAATCAAAGATGAAAATTGGGTGCAAGCCATGGATTAAGAAATTGAATCTATTGAAAAGAATGATACACGAGATTTGGTTGATTTGTAAAAGGATAAAAATTTCATTGGTGTAAAATGGGTATACAAGACAAAGATGAATGAGAAAGGTGAAATTGACAGATTTAAAGCAAGGCTTGTAGCAAAAGGATTCTCACAGCAACCAGGAATATATTTTGGAGAAATGTTTGCTCCGGTAGCTAGGTTGGATACTGTAAGAGCAGTCCTAGCCACAACAGCTCAGAACAAGTGGAAAGTAAATCAGATGGATGTGAAATCAACCTTCTTGAATGGAATTCTAGAAGAAGAAATTTATGTGCAACAACCTTCAGGTTATGAAGTTGAAGGTAAAGTTTACAGGTTGAAGAAAGCGCTCTATGGACTCAAGTAAGCGCCTAGAGCTTGGTATAGTAGAATTTATAGCTACATGATCAAGAATGGATTTTGCAGAAGCAACATTGAGCCTACCTTGTACACAAAGGTAAAGGAGCATGAACAAATTTTGATTGTTTGCTTATATGTTGATGACATTATTTATATAGGTGACTTTGAATTGGATGAATTTAAAGCATCTATGATGAAATATCTTGGTCTCATGAAATATTTTCTTGGCATAGAAGTGGAGCAATTTGAAAAAGAATTTTTATTTGCCAAAATAAATATGCTATAAATTTGTTGAAAAGATTCAGGATGGAGAATTGCAAACCTATCCCTACACAAGTTGCAAAAGGTAGAAAGTTAAGCAAGGATGATGAAGGATCAAATTTCAATTCAACACTATTCAAAAGATTGGTTGGCAACCTCATGTATCTCACAACTACAAGACCAGATATTATGCAAGGAGTGAGTTTGATTTCTAGATTTATGGAGACTCCAAAAGACACACATTGGAGTGTAGGAAAAAGAATTCTGAGATACATAGTAGGAACTAGAGATTATGGCATAATGTATGAAAGCACAAAAAATAAGGATTTGATTGGATATATAAATAATGATTTTGCAAGCAGTTTGGATGATAGGAAGAGCACTTCTGTTTATGTGTTCCATCTTGGTTTAGGTGTGATTTCATGGGCATCTAAGAAGCAACCTATTGTGACACTTTTGTCAACAAAAGCATAATATGTAGCAACAACATCAACAACATGTCAAGTAGTATGGTTAAGAAGAGTATTTGATGGACTCAAGCAAAAACAACAAGGATCAACAACAATATATTGTGACAACACAACGATTGAACTATCCAAGAATAGTGTGTTTCATCAAAAGAGTAAGCATATTGATACTAGATATAATTTTATTAGAGAACTTGTGAGCAGTGGAGAAGTTCACTTGAAGCCTTGTAAATCTAGTGATCAATTGGATGATATATTTACTAAGTCATTAGCAAAATATGTGTTTGAGGTTCATAGAAGAAATTTGGGTGTTGTAAGCCTACCTGAGACATAGACCAGCATGCATGTTTGAGTTGTTATGAGTCATGTATTAGTTTAGTGGTTGTAATTAAGGGGGAGTGTTAAAATAATCTAATTACTCATGCATGAAGAGTTGGCTAAATTTAGGGAGTCAAGTGAAGTCAAGTGAAGTGAAGTCAAGTTAATTCATAGTCAAATTTAGTGTTTGGTTGAATTTCTGTCAAGTTATTTTAGGTGAATCGCTAGTCGAAAAGGTTTAAATACCCTTCATCGGGTTCATTGTAATCATCAAGTTTGTGTGATCAATAGAAGAGCCGCAACTTGTGTGTTTTGTGTGTGAAATTTTTGTTTTGGCTCCTCTGCCTTTCCAACAATAGGGAAGTCAAAACCCATGTGAGGAGGTGGTGAATACCATATTTCTATTCCTCTTATGAGTACTAGCCTTCGTTCACATATCAGTTGTAGTATTCCAACTATTACAGTGAGTTGTGAGATCGATGGTTATGTGGCCCTTGTTGTCTATCAATGCGTATATGAGAGTGAACCTTGGAATTTTTAATGTGAATGGAACCGTTTATTTGTAGCGATATGACAATACATTGCTATGGTTGGAATTTTCTAGTTGTGAAATTCATTGCGTTTGAGGTGTTGAGATTCATATCACTTTTAGTAACTTTTATTATGCTACTGCTTCCTTTACGTTGAATTCTATTAGTAAACAAGGTATATTAATGATTCAATTTTCTATTGAGAGATTTGTCATTGTTGTATACCATGTTGTTGGCAAGCAAGTAGCTATTGGTACACATGCATTCAAGGCAAGGGAAGAGCTAATACAGATTTTGGATCTCTATTATTGACAAGAACCAAGCAGAGTAGGGTGAATCATTAAAATTTTCTACCACTTGCATTGTATTTTGAGCTATGGATGATTGAAATCTTTATGCACCATTCATATTTTCTACCACTTGCATTATTTTTTTGAGCTATGGATGATTGAAAGCTTAATTTTTTTCCCCTGATCATGTAAAAAAAATAAATCGTTTCCACAAGTACACCATTTACTTTTGAAAGCATTAGCATGCCAGTGTACATCTACAATCTCACCATTAGTTTTTAAGGGATAGCTATCATGAGAAAGGCATTTTTGTGAGCAACTTAAAACTTGGATTTGGTTGGAAAGATGTTTGGTAAGAAGTATCTTAGCTTCAGACAAAGAATTATCGTCATTCAATGTTGTCAAGTTGCGATGTTGTAATGCAAATGTGTTATGCTTACAAAATTTATGCTTGAAATAATTTGAGTAGTATGACTTAGATCTTGAAGCAGTTCTCACCATGTCCTCACAAAGGACTTGGACTTGGGTTTCGAATTCAAATACTTTTGAGGCATTTGTGGAATATTGAGTTGTGTTCTTCTATATGGCAAGTGTTTAAGAATACAACTAGTGTCAATATTCATATTTGTATTTGAGTCATGATGTAATTATTTATCAAAAGAAAAGAAAACTGTTTTTTTATTAAATAAAGATTGACTTATTAAAGCATGAATTTCATGTTTGGGAAAATGGTCAATAGGTAAAAGGACCCATTGTGTGCTCTATGGTTTATATGTTGAGTCAAGGTCATAGTCACAATGTAAAAGACCCTTCATGGCCACCTTAATTAAAAAAATAAAAAATATTTTTTATGTCAAAAATGACTCCTCCACCAAGGTAGCTCCCTCTCCAATATGTCGACCTCCCTCTCATACAAGTCTGCTTCATGAAGAATTTGGCTAGCTCAAAGGGACTATAAATGATGTAGGAGCATTCAACTCAACATTATTATTGTATTCTAGTAGACATAGGGGGTCTTGTGTTTCAAGGAAGCTGGTTTCCTAAGTATTGAATTAATGTAATTATTAAGAGTATAATGAGAAAAGCTAGAATAGGATTTGATTTAATTGAATATAGTGAGGCATATTTGTAAATATTCTCGAATATAGGAGAATATGAGAGATTTAGGATAGTTGAGAGAACTGAGGGATTTGAGAAATGATTGTAAAACTCAGATTAGGAGTCAGTTCATGATTTTGTGGATTTGAGAGAATCCTTGGGGATGAGGAAGAGATTTTAGGATTTTGTTGAGGATCTTATGGATCTAAACCAGAAATTGGTTTTAGAACCCTTTTGTATAAATGCAAGCCAAAAAGGCATATACAAGGATTGGATAGGTTAGATGGTAGATAGTTAACTGGTTAGATAGTGCTAGCTAGGGTGTGACTGTAAGCCTACGGGCAGACTGTAAAGCAGAGGCCATTGATATTGAAGATCAGGCCTGAGATACAGAGAGTCTCGATATGTAATCAATTGTTCATATTTATATATACAGAAGTCTATTCCAGAACTATATAAATGTGTGAAATTAATATTGAATGATTGAATTATGTGTAAGTTGTGTATTCTGTAACAGAGGTTGCAGGCAGAGTTCTGTAAAACTACACAGAGGAGGAGAATGATTCAGAGGAATCATAATGGATCGTTAAATCCAATTGAAGGATCAAAGTATAGCTCTGGAGAGACAACGATGTGAGAACTCGTAAAGGTTAAGCTCAGGAGTGAGTTGAGAAGTGGAAGAGCAGAAGGACAGAACTCTAAAGAAAACCCAAAACCCACAGGAAAAACACTAAAGAAACGAAGTAAAGTCAAAGTAAAGGGATGAACAAAGATGCGAGTCGTCAATGTACATGAACCGTTGGATCTTGGAGATCAAAGGACGAGGTCGAAGGAATTGAGTGGCCAAGATTAAGTCTTGTAGGATTGAGTCAAGAAATGAACAGTGGAGATTAACTTAAGCATTGGCGGAAGAGGAATCCGGAGGAGCCATCGCAGCCATCAATGGTAGAAGATCTACAGCCATCGGTTGCCAACAAGCTTGGGCGTTAGCAAGAAGGAAGGCAGATTTATAAGCAAAAGCGGGTTTTCGGGCAGGCAAAAAAGTGGTAAGTGGTATTAGAGGGGAGTCACCCGATTCCATTTATCGGTTGACACGTAGCACGAGAGTGGAGAGAGAAAACCACTTATCGGGCGGGTATTCTCCATGCTTGTGTCTCACCCGAAATCACTGTGGACCGTCGAATCCACTAATTGCAGATCAACGACGAAGGACTATCGAGCAAGTTGTGTTTGTTCACAGAAGATATCAGCTGTTGATCTGATGGCAGAAGATCAACGACGAATATTAATTTGTATTGCAAATGTTATATGGGGTTGGATCAGAGAATGAATGCGACATGCGATGAAGGCAGAATTGATAAGGGTATAGGCACAGTTATATAGTGTTTGAAATCCGGAATATGATCGCATATCGGAGACGAAAGGTAGAGTGTGTAGTGTGACCGTGGAGAACCTGATATTGCGATAGCGATAAAGGTAATCTCGAGAACTGTGCAGAGGCTTTGAAAAGTGCGGAAAAGGTATGTTACGTATTTTTATTAGTGTATTTCTATTATAAAGCATTATAATAGAAAGAAGATGCAATAAGAAGGTTTTATGAGTTAATCATATATAACCAATGTTAAAGAGTGGGAAGAGTTATATATGCAGCTAAGGGAAATGAAGGTTTAGAAGGGTGAATGAGTCCCGATAATAAGGTTAATGAAGGTTTATAAAGGAGAATGAATTCCGATAGAAAAGGAAAGGGATGGATTAAAGGTTAGACTTTGTTAGTCTATAAATAATTCCGTAGAGTTTAAGAAAGGGGCCTTAAACCTTAAATATTGAAGATTTGACTCCTTAGAGAGTTAAAATTCCTGGGACAGACAAGATTTATGCATACTGTGGGTAAAGCAGGTGTAACCCTGCGTCATTTGGTATCAGAGCCAAACAAAGAAATTATGTGTGAAAGTTTCTTTGAAAGAATTTAGAACAAAGATATTTGGAAAGATGTGTATGCAGGTAAGGGAGATCAGATTCTAATTTGACAGTTAAGTGACCAGAGTAAAGCTGGGAGATTGGTAAGAGGAATACTAATCTTGTAATTTCTGCATTTTGATAGAATTTTCAGATTTTGAGAAAAGTAAAGTAAGTGATTTATACCCAATGAATCTGTATAGTTGGAATGATGAAATGTTTGAAATTGAAATTGGAGAAGAACAATGATGTTCTTAGAGGCAGGTGAGTAAGAATTAAGAAGAGATTGCAGAAACATAAAGAATCCACAACGATGTTTTGGAGAATGGAGATTCATTCGAATATGAATAGTGGATGGAGACTGCTTGTGAAAAAATGCAGGTATTGTTTTATTTAACTTTGATTTGAGTTTTGCTGGATAAAGAAATAGATTGAAGATTTATAGTTGCAGCTAATGAAGTATCTCAACAAAAGAAGATCAAGCCTTAAGAAGCAATAATGAAAGAAACTAGTAAGGAATTCTGAGTGGAAGAAAACTCAACGAAGGAGAAATTGTTGCTGACAGTTAAGCTTTGCTAAGATAAATCCGGAAGATTGAAAGAAAGAAATAGATTCTAAATCTGATTGACAATAGTTGAATGTTTGCGCAGTGGAAGCATGAAGATCTGCTGAAACAAATTTGTGGAAATGGTGGGATCCTGAAGGTAGGTGAAGGTATGCAAATTTGTTTAATGATTAGCAGATATTGAATGAGTGAAATTTTAGAGAAGGATTACAGTAGTTAAACTGTAAGAGGGATGTTTGTAAGTTTTTGTAAGTTTTTGAAGTAGCAGAGTTTGATGATACAACTGAAAGCTAGTGAAAAGAACAGTCCATTCAAAGTGCAGGTGAATGTGGGGGCAAGATCAGAAAGAGATCTTGAAGGTAAGATGATATGGTCTATTTTAATTTGATTTGAAGATTGGAGAGTTGTGGTCTTTGTATTGATGCAAAATTATTATTGCAACTCCCAAAGGCAATTCCATAGAGGATGTGGGTAGAATTGCTAAGAGATAAAAGAAGCTAGTAAGAGTTCCTAAGTGAAAGCAGAATGTGGTAGAACCTTGAGGAATTCCAACAAGGATTGGATAAAGAGGACAATTGTGTTCTTAGAAGATGCAAATGAGTTGAAGCCTAGAAGGAGCAAAGAGAAGTGCTCAAAGGAGGTTCCAGAGATAGAGAACCAAGTGCTTGCCAAAAGACCAAGTACAGAGGAGAGCTTGGTGAGGTAAGTGGCAGCAGGGAGGACTTGCTGTTGTAGAGGCTTTAGTGCAACTCATAGTGAAGTGAGTGAGGAACTCATAGAGATGGAGAGGATGGTGACTAGTGACAGTCATAATAGAGGTTCTAAAAGAGATCACAACAGAGGAAAAAAGGAGAAGGATGCCAAGGAAAATGGCACGAGAATGAGTGATGAAGAATATGATAGAGAAATAACTGAGATATCAGTTCAGCTTGAAGTGTTAATGGAGATGTTGCAAGGAAATGAAACGGACCAGAAACATGGTTATGTCATGAGAAAGAAAGTGAAGTGGCAGGGGCTACAAGAGAAGAGGGATCAATAGGTGAATATGCAGTTAATAAAGGAGATAAGGGAACTTGAACAGATTATAGAGAAGCTTGAAAGAGTTGAGCTACAACAAAAGGAAGATGTTGAAGAAGATGTTGAGGTTTTGATATGTGAACCAAAAAGTGTACCATTACTTTTTGAAAGTGATGAAGAGCCAGAGGATTTGAATCATATGAATGATTCGAAGCAGCCAGAAGACTTGATGACTGAAGCATCAAGTGAGACCAAAAAGGTCTTGTATTTTTAAAACTAATGATTTGTGTATGATTGTAGGTTTGGAAGAAGATAGGCAGTCTTTTAAAGCTGTCAAAGATGTGAAAGAATACCTTCTAGAAGATGAAAGTTTTGAAGCAGAATATGACAAGGAGACTGGAAAAGGATTAGTTCACTACAGTGGACAAGTGCTGAAAGACATCATTGAAACAAATGATGAGAAGGAGAGACTAGCTAACAGTCTCAAGATTTCTTTGAGTTTGAATCAGCATACTGATATGCTGACAGAAGAAGAGAGATTAGAGAAACATACCGAAGTGTTGCCAAAGGAAGAAGAGGTACATACGCCTTATATTTTTTATTATAATGATTTTCTTATGACTGAATATTATGTTGCAAAACTGGAACATATTTGGCACAGGTGGACAACCAAAAGAAATAAGAGAGGAAGAACATCTACTAAAGGATGTCAAGAAAGTTTTAGCAGAGGAAGAAGGACCATGTGATGATGGGTCAATAGCAAATGAAGCCATGGGAGATTGTGTAAAATTTCCAAAGTTCACTCCAAGTAAAATCATTGAGTTATATAGAGAATTAGACTTTCAAAGAAGAAAGTTGGAAGAGCAGAGGATAAATGTTTAGGATAAATTGCTAAAGAAGGATGACAAAGAAGTTTTCATAAATAATAATCAAGAAGAAGTTGACAAATGTAGAAAAAAAAAGTGGGAGATTGTTCTAAAAGACAATGTAGCAGCAGCAGGAAAGGTGCAAAACAACAGTAAAGAAGAGAGTAAGGATGAAAAGGAAGCAATTAGAATAAGTGAAGAACAAGCAAGAATGAGAGTTCAACAATCAAGAGATGAAAATAGTCAGCAAACTGAGGATATACTGGACAGAGAGATTGAACTGATAAGAAGGTTAATGATGAAAGTGTCTTAGAAGAAGATAACAACAAGAAAGGAGAGAAGTGACAATAAGAGGAAGATAGTAGCAGACTATGAAAGCAAGGCAAGTGGAGCATTACAGCATAAGGTATGGAGACCTGGAGAACATCAACAGACAACAACATCAGTAGAACAATGGAAAAGCAAAGACAGGTTACAAAATAAAGTCTGGGATCTAGGAGGAATCAATTATCCAGACTTATGACCAGGAGGTCATAAATTTTCTTACTTGGGAGTCTGATGCAGAAGCATTCAGCTCGACGTTATTATTGTATTCTAGTAGACATAGGGGGTCGTGTGTTTCAGGGAAGCTGGTTTCCTAAGTATTGAATTAATGTAATTATTAAGAGTTTTGAGTAATTTTAATGAGAGAAGCTAGAATAGGATTTAATTGAATATAGTGAGGCATATTTGTAAATATTCTCGAATATAGGAGAATATGAGAGATTTAGGATAGTTGAGAGAACTGAGGGATTTGAGAAATGATTGTAAAACTCAGATTAGGAGTTAGTTCATGATTTTGTGGATTTGAGAGAATCCTTGGGGATGAGGAAGAGATTTTAGGATTTTGTTGAGGATCTTATGGATCTAAACCAGAAATTGGTTTTAGAATCCTTTTGTATAAATGCAAGCCAAAAAGGCATAGACAGGGGTTGGATAGGTTAGATGGTAGATAGTTAACTGGTTAGATAGTGCTAGCTAGGGTGTGACTGTAAGCCTATGGGTAGACTATAAAGCAAAGGCCACTGATATTAAATATCAGGCCTAAGACGCAGAGAGTCTCGATATGTAATCAATTGTTCATATTTATATATACAAAAGTCTATTCAAAAATTGTATAAATGTGTGAAATTAATATTGAATGATTGAATTACGTGTAAGTTGTGTATTCTGTAACAGAGGTTGCAGGCAGAGTTCTGTAGAACTACACAGAGGAGGAGAATGATTCAGAGGAATCATAATGGATCGTTGAATCCAAATGAAGGATCAGAGTATAGCTCTGGAGAGATAGCGATGTGCGAACTCGCAAAGGTTAAGCTCAGGAGTGAGTTGAGCAGTGGAAGAGTGGAAGGATGAAACTTTAAAGAAAACCCAAAACCCACAGGAAAAACACTGAAGAAACGAAGTAAAGTCAAAGTAAAGGGATGAATGAAGACGTGAGTCGTTGATGTACATGAACCACTGGATCTTGGAGATCAATGGACGAGGTCGAAGGAATTGAGCGGCCAAGATTAAGTCACATAGGATTGCGTCAAGAAATGAATGGTGGAGATTAACTTAAGCATTGGTGGAAGAGGAACCTAGAGGAGCCATCGCAGCCGTCGATGGTAGAAGATCTACGGTCATCGGCCGCCAACAAGCTCGGGCATTAGCAAAAAGGAAGGCGGATTTATAAGCGAAAGTAGGTTTTTGGGCGGACAGAAAAGTGGTAAGTAATATTAGAGGGGAGTCACCCGATTCCATTTATCGGTTGACACGTAGCACGAGAGTGGAGAGAGAAAACCGCTTATCGGGCGGGTATTCTCTGTGCTTGTGTCTCACCCGAAATTGCTATGGACCGTCGGATCCACTAATTGTAGATCAGCGATGGATGACTATCGAGCAACTTGTGTTTGTTCGGAGAAGATACCAGTCGTTGATTTGATGGTAGAAGATCAACAACAAAGATTAATTCGCATTGAAAATGTTATATGGGGTTGGATTGAAGAATGAATGCGACATGCGATGAAGGGGCGGGTATTCTCCGTGCTTGTGTCTCACCCGAAATTGCTGTGGACCGTCGGATCCACTAATTGTAGATCAACGATGGATGACTATTGAGCAAGTTGTGTTTGTTCGGAGAAGATACCGTCGTTGATTTGATGGTAGAAGATCAACGACAAAGATTAATTCACATTGCAAATGTTATATGGGGTTGGATCGAAGAATGAATGCAACATGCGATGAAGGGGTGGGTATTCTCCGTGCTTGTGTCTCACCCGAAATTGCTGTGGACCGTCGGATCCACTAATTGTAGATCAACGATGGATGACTATCGAGCAACTTGTGTTTGTTCGAAGAAGATACCAGTCGTTGATTTGATGGTAGAAGATCAACGACAAAGATTAATTCGCATTGCAAATGTTATATGGGGTTGGATCGAAGAATGAATGTGACATGTGATGAAGGTGGAACCAATAAGGGTATAGGTGCAGTTATATAGTGTTTTAAATCTCGAATATGATCGCATATCGGAGACGGAAGGTAGAGTGTGTAGTGTGACCACGGAGAACCCGATATTGCGATAGCGATAAAGGTAATCTCAAGAACTATGCAGAGGCTTTAAAAAGTGTGGAAAATTTATGTTACGCATGTTTATTAGTGTATTTCTATTATAAAGCATTATAATAGAAATAAGGCACGATAAGAAGGTTTTATGAGTTAATCATATATAACCAATGTTAAAGAGTGGGAAGAGTTATATATGCGGCTAAGGGAAATGAAGGTTTAGAAGGGTGAATGAGTCCCGATAATAAGGTTAATGAAGGTTTATAAAGGAGAATGAATTCTGATAGAAAAGGAAAGGGATGGATTAAAGGTTAGACTTTGTTAGTCTATAAATAATTCCAGAGTTTAAGAAAGGGGCCTTAAACCTTAAATATTGAATATTTGACTCCTTAAAGAGTTAAAATTCCTGGGACAGACAGGATTTATGCATTTGACATACATACTGTGAGTAAAGTAGGGGTAACCCTGCATTAATAAATAAGAAGGAAACTCGAACTATTTGATACACTGAATTAAGTGATTCAAGACTGTAATTCAGGTATAAGAAAAATATGCAAAGTTGAGAAGAATAAAAGACAAATTATATCTGAGGTATTGCTTATGTCACACGTGCTATTACAGGTCCGAGATATCTGAGATGTTGCAAGTTCGAGATATTGCTAGACGAGGTTGCACTTGTTGATTCACTATTGAATAAATGATGACTTGGATGAAGTATCTCTATTGAAGATTGATTTGATGGAGGAGATCTCTCTGCTGGGTCTAAAAGGGTCTTCGCTGTCTCAATATGATTTGTAACTAAAAGTGAAGATTTTTACTGGGTTTTCCCCTTCATAGGGGTTTTTCCCTGGTTGAGTGCCTATATCTTGTGTCCTCTTTTGTCTGTGATCTTCATTGGTTTTCATTAGTCTTGATGATTAGAACAAGATAATTTGAAAGAATATATAATAAGTAAATATCACAAGATAATGTCAAAGTATAAGAGAAATCAACCTAAAGAATCTAAAATTACATGATGCAATAGATTTATCAACATGGAATCAGAGCTTGGTTTGATGGAATAATGTCAGTAAGAAGGTCACATAGGCTTTAGAACAAAGAAGAAAGAGTAGATCTATAAGACCGAGCTCCTATGAGAAATGAGAACAAGTTTTGGGCACATTATATTAGCCCTTACCACAATGATTAGGTTGCAGATTTGTTTAAGGAAGAACAAGGGGTTTTGACGAGCATTAAAGCTCTGTTTCAAAAGTTTGAAAGGCTAAATCAATAGCCTTGTCAAGGCTGAATATCTAGATAAATAAAGTGGGGTTCTGATACTAGTCTACAAGGTCTGAAATTTCCATCAAATGGTATGAATTCTTTTGCCATCTTAGAGACCTAAAAAGTTCAGAACCCTATGCATGTTGGTGGATGAACAAACTCCATTTGTAAGGACTAATATTATTCCTATTAAACAAGGAAGTGTTTCTACTTGAAAAATACTCGATAACGTTTAATATATCACCAATCTATAGTCACATATTTGGAGTAAAATACAGTGAGATACCTTAAATAAAAGCTAACAATCTTGTGGCTTATATATATATATATATATATATATATATATATATATATATATATATATATATATATATATATATATATATATATATATATATATATATATATATATATATATATATATATATATATATATATATATATATATATATATATATATATATATATATATATATATATATATATATATATATATATATATATATATATATATATATATATATATATATATATATATATATATATATATATATATATATATATATATATATATATACATATATATATAGATATAGATATATATAGATAATTCAAGTCTTATTAGTCCCATTTGAAGCTGAATTTTGAAAGTGATTGACAAAGAGAAGCCTATTCAAAAGGTATATGATTAGTGCTTCGTAAAAAATTCATAATCTTACATCAAAATTTTGAAATCCATAGCCAGAGGATGATCTCAAGTCTACAAAGAAAGAAATCAAGAAAAGAAAAATCTAAAAACAATGAAAATAATATATTCAAAGTATCTTGCACAAGCCTATGAAAAGGAACTTTGAAGACCTCATCAAAATCAAGTAAGTAT